>ML677411.1:5437048-5650028 GCA_007922305.1 Dermatemys mawii
ATTCCCCTCTTCCTGTTTCACTTCCTCTTCCTCATTCCCCTCTTCCTCATTCCTCTCTTCATGTTTCACTTCCTCTTCCTCATTCCCCTCTTTCTCTTCCTCATTCCCCTCTTCCTCCTTTGTTCCTTCTTCCTCCTTTTGTGTTTCCTCCTCTTCCTCCACTGCTTCTTCCTCCTCCTCCTCTTCTTTCACTTCCTTCTCCTCCTCCATCACCACCTCAGAGTTTTGATTATCTGAAATTTCATCTCCATCAGCAGGGACTGCTGTTTCATCTTCATTCACTTCCTGTTCTCCTTGCTCATCAGTTTCATGTTGTTGTGGCTCTTTCCCTTCATCTGCATCTGGTTCCTGCCCAGGGTGGTCAGGTTCATGATCACTGTCCTCCTCATTTAGGTTGGTTTCCTCTTCTGCCTCTTGCATCTGCTCAATGGGTATCACCTCGTTGTCCTGAACTGCTTCTGAGGCCACCGTCTTGTTTTCAGTTTCATTTCCCCTTAGGATTTGCTTCAAGTCAAATGCCCTCATGACTGGGGCATTGGCTGCCACCACCGGATTTTTTATAGGCTTAGAAGCCATTTTCTTCCTTATGCAGGTGTCACAGGGGCAGTATTCTTCTTCACTTGGTTGTTCACTAACATCATCGCCAAGAGCTATACTGAGACCAAAATCTTCCTCGTCTATGTTCAATGATAAGTCTGTTGTTCCCGGTTGCTTACTCTGGGTCATAGTCCTGTCATTGAAGAGAGACCTATTACGCATGATCTGCAGCCGTTGTCTTCTCTGCTCTGTCTGGATTGTTGACTCACGCCTGAGTGTTTCATCTGGAGGTCTTGGACTCCTCTGCCCTGCTCTGCTTTTGATCTTCTTTAGCTCCTTTTCTATGCTCTTTTGTATTCTTTTACTCACTTCGTCCTTCAACTCCGTTATCATTTTATCCAGCAGTTCATTGTTCTCTAAATTCCATCTGATCTTGAACTCATTCATGGCACTGACATAGTGAGTCATGAACTCCTTCTCGATTTTCTTTAGCAGCCTCAGCACCCAGACTGGGTTGGGGTCGACTGATTTTTGCTGGGTGATGGAGTATGTTTTCACACTGGTTTCTGGGATAGCCTGGACATTCACTTCCTGATCATTGGGAGAACCCTCCCTTACCTCCTGTTCCAAATTGGATTCCGCTTCTTTCTCACCATTAGCATCATCAGCATTTGCATCAATTTCAGCAGTGTTGCCTGGTTGCTCAGTTACTTCATCAGTATTCGCTTCTGGAAGGATTTCATCTCCTGCTTCAGCTTCTGCTTGTCCCTCATTTTCATCTAATTTGCTGTTTTCTTCCACTTCATTTTCACCCCCTTTGCCATTTTCACCATTACTACCCTGATCATCTTTATTGTGGTCTGCTTCACTTCCCCTCTCTGGAGAGTCTGCTCTAGTAGACTCTGCTTCTTCTTCCTCTTTAGACTTTGAGCAGGATATTGAAGGCCGAGAACACTGTTCTCCTTCTTTACCCTGTCCCTCAGTCTCACTCAGTTCAGGTTCATTCTCTAAACTTCCCCCCTGTTCATCTGATTGGGACTTAACTGTCTTCTGGGGCAACAAGGTGCAATCTCTGGCACTGGCCACACTTCCCTCTCCTGAGTCACCAGAACCACTACTGACATCAACCCCGGAAGATGACATTGGAGTGAAGTCTTTGTATGTTGAGTTCTGGGCTTTAAAGACTGAGCTCATCTTTGTCTGGTCACTTCCTGGTTGACCTGAACTCGGACCGCTTGTTTCCACTGTGCATCCAAACCACAGGGCCTGAAAAATGTTCAGCAGTTCTGTATATCTAGGCTTATTCAAGCATTTTGGCTTATCCGCTGGACCTAATGGCTCTTCGTCAAGGAGCTGTAGGCTGGCAAGACAAGTGATCAGAATATTGGCAGAGTTACTGAGCTTCCTCCCCATGGTAGGGGACACTTCAGGCAAACTGTTTGACCGATCAAACTTTGCTTCTTGTTTTGAACTGAGCAATGCCTTCATTATCTGCACCGAAGTCTGGATAGTGCTTGGCAAGTCCTTTCTGTTATTATTTTGGCTAGAATTCTCATTGGACTGGATGCATTCTGCTTGATTGGCTTCATATCCTTCTGACGTCACCTCAGAAGTCTTCTCCTCTTTGGGGCATTCATCTGCCCCCTCATTAGCAGCACTGGCTTCAGCTGTCTCTTTTTCCATTTCCTCCTCTACGCTGTTTTCACCTTCCCCTGCATCCTCTTTCTCAGCCATTTCCTCTTCTGAGATTTCTTGATTATTTGCACAGTTTGATATTTCAGTGGTTGTCTCTGCACATTCCTCTTCCCCATCATCCTCCATTTCATATTTCATAAGCAATGTCTCTTGAGGAATTTTGCTTAGCCATTCCTGGACAACTTCTTCTGGAGATGTATTTGGCAGGGCAGAAGGTGCTAAATCATGATCATCTTCCTCTGGTGCACAGGCCTCTTGTAATTTCCCTTCCATTTTCTCTTTGCAAGAACCACAATCCTTGTTTTGCTTGTCATCTAAGTTATTTTCCACTGCTTTCATTGTATTAGTTTCCACTGATTTAGACCCTGAAGAAGTTGGTCTGGAAGAGCTGACTACTTCTTTCTGCTCTTTGTCCTCAGTCAGCATTGACTCAGTGCATGCGCTGGTGCTGGAGGAATTCTTAAACACCGCCGGTCGTATTTTTTTGCTGCTTGGCTTTCCTTTTGGTGGGACTGGGCAGTGCAAGTTGTACATCGAGGCAACCTCTGATGCTGATGCTCTGCTAGAACTTTCCACCTCAGCATGAAGATTCTTCATTTTTTTTCTCCTGGGTTTGGATGATCCTGTCACACTGGATTGTGAACAGCCATCATTGCTTGTTCTGGACACCTCTGTCTCTTCACATTTGCCCTGCATGTCTGAGTAAGAAGAGACTCTTGAGGTTGGGGGATACACATTTCCAGCCTCAATGGTCTCATCACATTTTGAGCACAAAGACTCTGACACACTTCCATTTCTTGAGCTTGGGGTCTCGGAACTAACTTTGGCATTTCCCTCTCCATCATTTCCATTAGAATTTGACAAACGTGAGGAAGGAGATGACATCTTACTGCTCTCTTCTGATTGGCTTCCTTGTTTGGTGCCTTTTGAAGACTTACTGTTGGTGCTTTGTTCCTCATTATTAATGGGAGGTGTGGCTGTTTCATTCATAGATGATGTGCTTGAAGGAAGAGAGTCAGAATGGGATATGTGGTTTCTGAGAGATTTCTTTTTGATTTCACAAGAACTTTTGGAGTAGTTAGATGCCTTGCTGTTTGATCTTGAAACTTCTGCATGGAGAGAATTTTTCTTCTTTTTCTTAGAAGTTGACCCAAGTGATGAAATGGACATTTCAGAACGTGCATCCAGATGAATCTTACCATGCTTGTTTCTCTTTGATGTTCTGAAACAGGAGTCATTGCACACAAGTATTTCATCACTGTCACTCCTCCTGCTATTCCCATCACAGGCTGTGGAATGGGAAGACCCTTCTGTTGAACATCTTTCACATTCATTGAAGTCATCTTTGAGGGATTCACTGGGCACCATTTGTTCTGATACTGAATTGACTTCATTATCTTTGTGGTCTCCTTGTGTTGCTTCCTTTTCTTCTGCATTTTCCTTAGGGCAGGATTCACTGGAAAAGGAAGAGATCACTGGATCATTGTCAGAATGTTTGTCCTGGTCGCTCTTCGCACTTGGCATGCTGTACTTGCTAGATCTGCTGTAGACACTATGGACAGAACTTGAGCATGCAGCAATATCTTCTTCTTCTTCTGCCTTTTTCAAACTACAAGATGATATGGCCCTTGCCATACTACTAGTTTCCTCACACATACTCTTCTTACTTTGTCTGGAGCGCAGAGATGACCTTGACAAGCTACTTCCAACCCTGCTGCCTTCAATGTCATACATTTCCTCCTTTGAACATTTCACTGAAGAAACTTCCATGCAGTTTTCATCCTCGTTCTGTGAATCAATCTTACTGACCTCAGCTTCATCACCAGCATCTTCAGTATCCAGGTTGTTTTCACAGCTTGAATGTGAGACTGGCCCTAATGATGATGCTCTTTGGCTACTGCTAGTGTTCATTCGGGTGTATTCCTGTGACTCTTCTCCACTGGAGGCACCTGTAGACAAAGCGCTTTGATAGTTACACTTTTTAATGTTGCAGTACTCCACCCTGTTTTCTATAGTCTCCGAATAGCATGAAGACTCATGCACGATATGCTCAGAATATTCTTCGCTGGACGTGGTGTGGATGCTCTCTACGGACGTCATCTTTTTGCGAACTACTCTCCTATGGGAAGACGTGCTGGAGCATGAAGACCGTGTATGCCAAGTTTTTCTTATATCAGGATCCTCTTTCTGGGAAGCATGCATGGGATTCTTCCAAATGTCATAGTCCTGGTGTTGCTTGCCACAGCTGTGGCAATGAGTTTCCTCGGATTCTGACTCATCGAATTTTGAGATGTAGGAATCAGCATCACAGGGATATAATGAATCTTCCGCCTCTGAGCTGACTTGTAGGTTCATTTTCTGCATGGGGTCCATGCCATTGTCTTCCTCTACCCCTGACTCTTCACAGGGCGTCTTACTCATCAAATTGGACTTCTTGATCTGTGTGGACCACTGAAGAGTCTCATCGTTTAGCAAACGAAAGCGGACTTTCATCTCGACGGACAGGCTGCCATCCTTGTTCACGTGCACTCGTTTTTCAATGTCATCGTTGACTAAGGAGTGGACCAGGTCCCCAGCTTTTCCGTGTGGACAGTTGTTCGGAAAAGGAGCACCGTTCTCCAGTGATGTGTTGAGACCATTTGCATAGGACTTTTCTGATGATAAGGAAAATCTCATTGACCTGTTGCTTGAAGCCGATCTTGGGTGGATGACACTTTTTTTGGCTTTCAGTCCAAAGTTCACTGGAACTGAGAGAAAGAAAACAAAACAAAGGGGGAATAATGAGAATTCATGTAAAGGTAACATGAAACATCCAGGGCCAAATCCTCAGCTGGAGGAAATAGACATAGCTCTGTTGGAGTCAGTGGTGTTATGCCAACCTGAGGATCTGGACATACTTAACAGAAGTGCCACAAACTATAACTATAGAATGAATAGTTCATACTAAAAACTTCTATTCTTTAGCTTTTCTTCTTAAGTCTAGTTTAAATTAACAAATGTTTTGGTAATGCCTTTTATTCTATCCCACGATGCAGCAAAGAACATGCCCAACAATGATTTCCCCTCATTTTGTTTAATTGCAAATATGCATTTCCCTTAATATGTTTTCTTTCTTATTCAGCCAAAGGGTACCTGTGCTGAGGAACCGCCCAAGCCTTTAGACAAATGTCTGAGTATCCGACAATTATTCTGTGTTGTTTGCTGATCCATCTGAATGCTAACAAATGTACGCAGGGCAGAGCACACATTGGAGGGTGCACCATATGGGTACATTATTTTGAATAATAATAATAATGCTTATCAGGATTAATGTGGCCAAAATGGAGATGTGTGTGTTGGTGTTAATTGCATCTCGGCCTGCAGGTACAAGTGGGCATAAGAGGTCTGATCCAGTGCAGAGTATGTACAAAAAGAAACGAAGAATGAATCAGGAAACACACCTAAGAACACAGGCACCGGCTTCCTCCTTTCTCCCAACAACCGCACAGTCCTAGTCCTCCCTGCCTATGCCCCTAGCCCCACTCCTAGGCCTTGCCCCCACTCCACCACTTCCCCCAAGGCCCCGCCCTACCTCTTTCCACCCCCACTTCGGCCCTGCCCTGCCTCTTCCCAACACTCTTAAAATTATATACGCACTTTAATTGACACCTTCTTTCAGTACATTGTTTTGGCCTCATTTCCAAAGTGCTCGGCTGATTTTTCGCCACAGCTCCCAGTGAAGTCAAATGGGAAAATATTGACAAGTAATAGAAGGAGTTGTGGACCTGGGATATGTAGGGAAACACAAGGGTTTTGGGGAGACAGAGGCAGGAAAGAAGGAAGTTCAAGAAGGGAAGGGAGGAGGCAGATATGTGGGGGAAGGGGAAGTTAGGCAGAATGGGGGCATGTGGAAAGGAAACAGAGGAAGAGGTGCAGGGGAAAATTGAAAAAGAAGAAGCCAGAGAAAACAAGGAGGAAATGGAAATATTTGAGAGTGGTTAAATTATGCAAATAAACTGATGTGCACGCATTGAATGTGCACATTAGATCATTACAACGTGTGAGTATAATCTCCAGAATTCCAGATGTCCAAAGGGACAGGTATGAACTGACTGACAGCCCTGCAGTGAGCTGTCTGGGACAACGTAGCTCACCATCTTTCTTGCCTCCGTTGTTTCCACTGATGTTGTTGCCACTGGATTGTGAAGCCAGGCCAGGGAGCTTCTCGGCAGAGTGCTTCCTTGAATTCTCCATCACTGGTGGTTTAAACGGCTCCCGGCCTACGCACACCAGCACGCTGGGGCAGTGGAGCAGAGCCTGCATGCTGTCGATCTGGAGGGAAGAAAACATCTCCTGAGTCACAACACGCTTGTGGGCCAGAATGGTCATCAAATATGGAACGGGGTAAAGAGGATGGTGATCAACTGTTCTCCATGTCCACCGAGAAGAGGACAGGAAGGAATCAGCTCCATTTACAGCAAGGGAGATTGAGGTTAGATAGTAGGAAAAACTTTCTGACTATAAAGCTAGTTAAGCGGTGGAATGGGTTACCCAGGGAGGCTGTGGAATCCCTGTCACTGGAGATTTTTAAGACCAGCTCAGACAAACACCCATCAGGGATGGTCTAGGTTGACTTGATCTTGAGCTTTTGAGAACCCATCCAGCCCTATATTTCTATGATTCTGTCAGCTTTGTTGCATCTTCCAGACCCAGAACCAGGTAGGATATAATGGAACCCACTTACAGTAACATCACTTGTAATGATAAGACTTCGAGCAGGGGTAAGAGCCTCCAATCATTTCAGGGCACTCCAACAGACTTTCTTCCCTGTTTAGGGTGTGTCTGCAATGCAAGGAGAGCTGTGACTGAAACTCAAGCAGGCACACCCCCACCCACCAGCTTTGATCTGGTTAACACAACTACAAACAGCAGTGAAGATGCCATGGTGTGGGATTCAGTGCAGACTAGCAATTGGAGCACAGACCCAGTGTGATAAATGAGAGGTGTGGGGGGGAGGTAGCTCCCTTTTATGAACACCCACCCAGCCAGTTCGCTATAAAATCCCTCTTTGTAGCTGTTCTCTACTTGCTTTACCTGTAAAGGGTTAAAAAGTTTTAGCTTTTCCATTGGCTCTTTTAGTCAGCGGCCCACTCACTTCCTTTTACCTATGCATAGCTGGGAGACTTTTTAACCCTTTAGGTAAAGCAAGCAGAGAACAGCTACTAAGAGGGATTTTTATAGCTAACCGGCTGGCTGGGTGTCCATCAAAGGGAGCTCCCCCCACCCCCGCTTCATTTATCACACCCAGGAATCCAGGTGGACTTGGACAACCTGCATTGAAGCCCATGCTGCCATGGTCTCTACTGCTACTTTTAGCCATGCTAGCTAGAGTAAAACTAGTGTTGGGTATGCCCACCTGAACTGCAATCATTTGGGGACATACCATTAGAGTAAAGCTGCACTCCCTGATAGTTTCTAATTGGATTCCACACTGCTAGTCCTTGTGCAGTTTGGCAGCTGTCACCTGCTGGAGAGTTGCTAAACCCTGTATTCCGGGGCTATGATCCTCTCTTCTTCCTCTAAATGAATGAAAGAGAGAAGAGAAGCTGCTACCTCCCTGTTACAAACAAAGAAATTAGATAAAAAACTGAAAATGCTGGTACTGGAAGGCTGCCACGTAACTCTGCTTTATTTTTTAAAATCCAGAACCTGAACCCACAAGCACCAAAAACAGAGAGAGACAAAGCAAGCTGCTTCCTAAGGCAAACTCCCCGCACCTTGCTCAAGACTGGTTCTTAGCAGACTGACTGCTGAGAGCTCAGATCACATGCTTCCCTACAGAGCCCCCTAGCCTGCCAGCAGGACCAGGAAACCCCCCTGAGAAATTTAAAGTGATCGTTTATCATTTTAACAGTCGTAATACACCACACGCAGTCTCACTGCAGCTGCTCTCAGATGGGAACAAAGAGGAGTGGACCTCACTAAACCTGCTCTTTGCTGGGAGTGCTGTTGGGACTTCCCAGAAAGGGGATCCCCATCCTCCCACATGTAACCCATGCTAACAGTGTGATTGTTTGTCCTTGCTAGTTTCACAGGCAAAGCCACCATTGCCCCTCACCCTGCTGCAACCACAGGGGATGAGGCTAGGCCATGGCATTACCCCTGGGGTGGGAAGTTCTCTTTCCTGCTATAGTGAAACCCTGCTGTGGAACAAATACTTTCCCATAAGGGCGTCTCAGTTTCCTTTAAGGATAGATAGCTGACAGGCTTTGGGTCCCGTCACAAAGCAACAATGCTGCAGAACAGACAGGAGACGTTTTCATTATTGTTAGAAACATTAATACTGATATTTTTACCAGGGAATGCGAAGCAATGGATTTTCATCTCATTCTGACGCAGCACTTTAAGGGCCTCAGCCTGGCTGGGCCCCCTTTGGGCCTGGTACTGTACAAACATATCACTCAAGCCCTGCCTTGAAGAGTTTATAATCTAAAAGAGAAGACAAAACAGGTGGATGAGACAAACAAGCAACCAAGGGTGTGACGGAAATGAGGCAGCTGAGAAGATCATAGAGACCTTTAACTATAAATAGTCCATTTACAAGCAGCTCTGGGTATACGCTTTCTCTAGTTTATTATTAGTATTATTTTCATCTCTTGGGTTTTTTGTTTTTTATTTTTTTTATTATAAGGGAGAGCCAAAGGCAAACAGGAATTTTGGGCCCTGTCCTACAAGCCTTTCACTTGCTACCCTCATTTGAGTTAAAGGTTGTTTTGTGAGCCTCACCCCCATGAGGAAGAGCTGTAACTCATTTCTGCTGCATTTCAGCGAATGCCAGGAGCATTAGGGTAGCTGGGGGCTCAGAGAAGAGTTTGTAGATTTTAAAGCCAGGAGGAACCCCCAGAGAATCATATAATCTTGGAAATATAGGAGTGGAAGGGCCCTTGAGAAGTCATCAAGTCCAGTACTAGTGCTGAGGCAGGACCAAGTAAACCTTGACCTAGATTAGATTAAATCTCAGGAAAAACTTGCTAGCTGTAAGAACAGTAGGACAATGGGACAGACTGCCTAGGGAGGTCCTGGAAGCTTCTGCCTTGGAGGTTTACAAAAGGAGGCTGGATAGCATCTGTCTTGGATGGTTAAACACAACGAATCCTGAATCCTGGCAGGGGGTTAGACCAGATGACGCTTGTGGTCCCTTCTAACCATAGGATTCTATGATCCCTGACAGGCGTTTGCCAACCTGTTCTTAAAAACATCCAATGATAAGGATTCCCCAGCCTCCCTCAGAAGCCTATTCCCAAGCTTAACTGCCCTTACGGTGAGAAACTCTTTCCTAATATCTAACCTAAATCTCCCTTGCTGCAGATTACACCCATTACTTCTTAAACAACCCGCAGTGGACACGGAGAACAAATTGATCACTATCCTTTTTCATGACAGCCCTTAACATATCTGAAGACAGTTATCAGCCCCCATCCTCACAGTCTGCTTTTCTCAAAGCTAATTGTGCCCAGTTTTTTAACCCTGTCCTCCTAGGTCAGGTTTTTCTAAACCTTTCCTCGTTTTTGTTGCTCTCTTCTGGACTCTCTCTAGTTTGTTCACATTTTTCCTAAAGTGCGGCGTCCAGAATTGGACACACCTCACCAGTGCTGAGTACAACAAGACAGTTACCTCCCATGTCTTACATGCAACACTCCTGCTAATACACCCCAGAAAGATATTAATCAATTTAGCCACTGCATTGCATTGTTGACTCATATTCACTTTGTCATCCACTATAACACCCGGGTCCTTTTCAGCAGTATGACCACCTAGCCACTTATTCCCTGTTTTGTAGTTGTATATTTTATTTTTCCTTCTTTAGTGGAAGTACTTTGTATTCATCATTAGTGAATTTCATCAGAGCAATTCTCCAAGTTGTCAAAGTAATTTTGAATTCTAATCCTGTCCCCCAGAGTGCTGGCAACCCCTCCAAGCTTGGGGTCAGCTTCAAATTTCATAAGCCTATTGTCTACTCCATAAACATACTCTCCTCTTATAAGCATACGCTCCACTCCAAGTAATTAATGAAAATACTAAATAGTTACCAGACTATGGACTAACGCCTGTGGGACCCCCACTAGATATGCCCTCCCAGTTTGACAGCAAACCATTGATAACTACTCTTTGAATATGGCCTTTCAACCGCTTGTCCACCCTCTCAACCACATTTCCCTAGTTTGCTTATGAGAATGTCTCATGGAACTGTGTCAAAAGACTTACTAAAATCAAGATACATCACATCTACTGTTTTCCTGCTATCCACTAGGCCAGTAACCCTGTCAAAGAAGGAAATTGGGTTGATCTGGCATGATTTCTTCTTGACAAATGCATGCTGGAGATATCTGATAACCCTATTATCCTAGGTGCTTACAAATTGATTGTTTAATAATTTGTTCCGGTATCTTTCCAGGTATCAACGTTAGGCTGACTGGTTTATAATTCCCTGGGTCCTCTTTGTTCCCCCTTTTAAAGATAGATACTAAGTTAGCCCTTCTCCAGCCCTCTGGGACCTCACACATCCTCTGTGGGCTCTCATAATCATTAACAGCTCCAAGATTGCTTCAGCTAATTCCTCAAGTACCCTAGGATGAATTTCATCAGGCTCTGCTGACTTTGATGCACTAACTAATCTAAATATCTGTTAACCTGTCTCCCCACCTCCCATTTTGGCTTGATCTAATCCGTGATCTAGTCTGATCTTCTGCGTATTGAAGGCCAGAGAATTTCACCCAGTGAATCTTGCATTGTGATGTATTGAAAACTGCATAAAAATTATATGCTACTATTTTACATTTGCCTAGTCCTGCTTCCTAGGGATGTGGACAAATTGGAGAGTCCAGCGGAGAGCAACAAAAATGATTAGGGGGCTGAGGCACATGACTTACAAGGAGAGGCTGAGGGAACTGGGCTTATTTAGTCTGCTAAAGAGAAGAATGAAGGGGGATTTGATAGCAGTCTTCAACTACATGAAGGAGGATTCCAAAGAGGATGGAGGTCGGCTGTTCTCAGTGGTGGCAGATGACAGAACAAGAAGCAATGGAGGTCTCAGTTGGATATTAGGAAACACTATCTCACTAGGAGGGTGGTGAAGCACTGGAATGGGTTACTTAGGAAAGTGGTGGAATCTCCTTCCTTAGAAGTTTTTAAGGCCCTGCATGACAAAGCCCTGGCTGGGATGATTTAGTTGGGGATTGGTCCTGCTTTGGGCAGGGGGTTGGACTAGATGACCTCCCGAGGTCCCTTCCAACCCTGATATTCTATGATTCCTGTGGAGAAGTTGTGTGATCTGGCAGGTCTCTCAGCAGTCAGTCTGCAAAGAGCCAGCCTAGAGCAAAGTGAGGATGAGTTGGCTTTCCCTGTATGTGTTCTTGTGAGTTAAGGTTCTAGATTTTAAGAAATAAAGCTCTCTTATATCGCAATCGTCCAGAAAGAGTATTTTGTGTTTTTATCTCGCTTTTCTGTCTGTATGCCATGAACATAACATGCATCAAGCCAATAACTTCCGGTTAAGCGATCTTTCAGAAAGATATTCAAACCTGGTTTAAAGATTTCAAGTGATGGAGATGACGTAGCGCTAAACCCGCTTCCACCAACTCTAGGCTGCATCGCATTTCCCATCAATTGATCTGCACCAACAGTGACTGACAAGTTCAGTTTTCCTAGGGTCAGGTTCGGTCACCCTTGTGCACTGTTGGATGCATCCTACTCTGCAAATGGCCCCAGTGAAATCCATGAGGTAAAGGGTGGAAGAATCTGGCCCCTACAGTGTGCAGGACTTGATGGAACAGGGGCCTTTGTAAGAATTCAGTCTGCTGCTGCTCCCTGACAAATCCTGATTCTGCAGCCCTTTTGTCATGGGGCTGCTTGCATGAGTAAATGCTACTTAGTGAGCAAGGGCTGCAGAACCAAGCCCTGAGGTAAAATGGTCAATGATTTCCAGGAGGATGCTGCCTGCATTAAGGGCTGCTACTGCTAAGTGGCCAACATCTCTTATGACCCTGCTGCGTCAGCAGTGCTGTCGGGCATCTGTGCAGCCCAGCTGGGATTTCATATGTTCACTGGCAGCTGCTGGTCCTCTGGCCAGGAGCTGAAGCTTGAAGAAAACCACCAAATATCTCAAGACTTGTGACGAGAATTGGCAACACTCAGGACCTGGCAGCATAGAGCAAGGTTTTAGGATTTGGCTTAGTGTGAATTTTGCCTAAGTGAAGGCTGGTCCATCCTGCCCCCTTGACATCACTGTCCTCAGCTTGTGACATCACATACATTTTTATGGAAATCATTAGAAAGTATCGTGTGTGTGTGTGTGTGTACAAATACATTAAAGATTGTGCAGGGCTCAGGCACTGGGGTGATGAGGCCATATAAGTACTAGATAGACAGATATATAGAGGGATGGATGAGTGGATGAATAGAAACAGACAGACAGAGGCCAAATCCTACAGTCTTCCTGAGTTCTGCTTTAGTAAAGCCTGTAGAATCAAGCCTGTAGCGGAGAATAAGCAATACATGTTGATCTACTAATTATTATTATTAATTACACTGGTCTACAATTTTTTAGAAGTCGTCTGCTTCAGAGATAAAATGTGATATTTATTATGTATTTTGATGTGCTGAATTCAAATATGACAATTAAAACAACTGATTGACTACTGTTTCTAAGATATTTAAGTTTTTATATTTTATGTCTATGTATATTGTGTAGATAGAAGAGTTTTAATCATAAATTGTAAACCTAGGTCTTTTCATGTGTTTATGGTTGCTTTACATGATAATATTTCACCTGTCCTGTTTATGTAACACTTTAAAAATCATCAAAAGGGTTATATAAATAAAATGTATTATGAAACAAAAGGCAAAAAACTATTATGTACATAGTTTAGTCCTATTCAGTGTCTACTCGGCGCTTCTTGGCTTGTCTCTTTTATTCATTAAATGGAGCATCTCTTGTCACTGTCCAGCAATAGTCTGCAAGCATTGATGGGCTCCATTTGCCCTGATAGCGTTTCTCCATTGTTGCAATGTCCTGGTGAAATCGCTCGCCGTGCTTGTCACTCACTGCTCCGCAGTTCGGTGGAAAAAAATCTAGATGAGAGTGCAAAAAATGTATCTTTAGTGACATGTTGCAACCAAGGCTTTTGTATGCCTTGAGGAGGTTTTTCACCAACAACCTGTAGTTGTCTGCCTTGTTGTTTCCGAGAAAATGTATTGCCACTGACTGGAAGGCTTTCCATGCTGTCTTTTCCTTGCCACGCAGTGCATGGTCAAATGCATCATCTCGAAGAAGTTCACGAATCTGAGGACCAACAAAGACACCTTCCTTTATCTTAGCTTCACTTAACCTTGGAAATTTTCCACGGAGATACTTGAAAGCTGCTTGTGTTTTGTCAATGGCCTTGACAAAGTTCTTCATCAGACCCAGTTTGATGTGTAAGGGTGGTAACAAAATCTTCCTTGATTCAACAAGTGGTGGATGCTGAATACTTTCCCTCCCAGGTGCCAATGACTGTCGGAGTGGCCAATCTTTCTTGATGTAGTGGGAATCTCTTGCACGACTATCCCATTCGCAGAGAAAACAGCAGTACTGTGTGTATCCAGTCTGCAGACCAAGCAAGAGAGCAACAACCTTCAAATCGCCACAAAGCTGCCACTGATGTTGGTCATAGTTTAGGCACCTTAAAAGTTGTTTCATGTTGTCATAAGTTTCCTTCATATGGACTGCATGACCAACTGGAATTGATGGCAAAACATTGCCATTATGCAGCAAAACAGCTTTAAGACTCGTCTTCGATGAATCAATGAAGAGTCTCCACTCATCTGGATCATGAATGATGTTGAGGACTGCCATCACACCATTGATGTTGTTGCAGGCTACAAGATCACCTTCCAGGAAGAAGAATGGGACAAGATCCTTCTGACGGTCACGGAACATGGAAACCCTAACATCACCTGCCAGGAGATTCCACTGCTGTAGTCTGGAACCCAACAGCTCTGCCTTACTCTTGGGTAGTTCCAAATCCCTGACAAGGTCATTCAGTTCAGCTTGTATTAGGAGGTGTGGTTCAGAGGAGGAGGATGGGAGAAAATGTGGGTCCTGTGACACTGATGGTTCAGGACCAGAAGTTTTATCCTCTTCCTCTTCCTCATCTGACTCAAGTGAGAATGATTCTGGTGCATCAGGAACCGGCAGTCCTTCTCCGTGGGGTATTGGGCGTATAGCTGATGGAATGTTTGGATAATGCACAGTCCACTTTTTCTTCTTTGACACACCTTTCCCAACTGGAGGCACCATGCAGAAGTAACAATTGCTGGTATGATCTGTTGACTCTCTCCAAATCATTGGCACTGCAAAAGGCATAGATTTCCTTTTCCTGTTCAACCACTGGCGAAGATTTGTTGCACAAGTGTTGCAGCATATGTGTGGGGCCCACCTCTTGTCCTGATCTCCAATTTTGAAGCCAAAATAAAGGTGATAGGCTTTCTTAACCATAGTGGTTATACTGCGCTTTTGTGATGCAAAAGTCACTTCACCACAAACATAGCAGAAGTTATCTGCACTGTTCACACAAGTACGAGGCATCTCTGCTCACTTTGACTAAACAGAAATGTGTCCCTTTGCAAAATCAAACACTGACAAATAAGAGAGCACGACACTGTATGATTTCTAGAGCTGATATAGGGCAATTTGTTCAGCAGAGTGATGTAAGCTTCGTTATGATTGCATCATCCATGACTTCTAGGAATAACATGATGCAATTCATATCATGTATGACGCAATACCAGCTTCAGATTGCATCATTCATTGTTTTGCCTAAAAAGCAAGTACTGTCCAAACCCAGTCCTAGATTTATTCATAGATCCAGTCGAAGATGTATTTTACTCATTTCTGGTTTAAATTGAGATTCCTTCCCTTTATAACTCACTTATCCTCCGCCATTCCCATGTCAAGGGTCGTATATACTGACCCAATAGCATATCTTGAAAACTAGAGCCAATCAACAATTTTAAGCATCATTTTCGTTCTCAGTGACCCAGAATTAGTAAAGTTTGACTACATTTATTTCAGAAGCATTTCGGCTGTAGAGCAGTGTTATCATACATAGTGCGATAGCACCTAGAGGCCCCAGCCCCACTGCACCAGGTGTTCTACAAACATGTAACAGAGAAAGAGAGAGAGAGAGAGAATGTGGCCTATAAAGTTTATAATCTAAGCAGCACTTTGGCTAAGTACTAAACAAGAAAGAACTTGTTTCTGTGCATTTTTTTTTAATTAAGAGAAAATACAAGAAGGAACCAACCCCAAAAGATCAATCTATCTATATATTGCCCCAGCGGGTTTGTATTTCTGTCTTTTTAGGCGATCAGTAATGGTAAAGGTACTTTTGTGCATAATTTTAAAATGTCCTAGTCAGTTTTAATCCACAATTTTCAAAAAAGGAGCAATTTTTAGGAGGGGGCAACATTTTAATCAAATTTCAGTTTAAAAAATTATCTGTTTTTTCATAGCCTACTGTTTTTTTTCCCCTCTTCCCACAGTTCTCCGGTTTGCCACTGAGAAGGAAAAAAAGTGAGGGAAGAAAGGGGGAAGAGAAACAAAACATAAACCAAACCCAAACCCCCTCATCCACATTTTTTTCAGATTTCATTAGCAACAACAAAAACAGAAAATGTGGAAAATTATTTTTTGTGCTAATTTTCATATTTTTTAAAAAGGGCCATTTTGGGGATGCAAAATATATTTATTCAGAATTATTCTCTCAGCTGTAAGTATATATTTATCTAAGCATTTATACCACATGCATCACTGTGGCATACTGAACGCAGAAAATATATGGAGCTATCTTCTCACTTGGTGTAAATATGCATAACTTTAGAAATCAATGGAGCTAAACCAATTTATATTAGCTGAGGACCTGGCTCATAAGCAGAATTCTTTCTTAAAGAATATGCTTATGGCCACTTTCTTATTTAAAATAAAATGTCTATAATGTAGCATATAAAGCATCAGCATCTTTTTAGCTCTGTATTTCTATATGAGCACCATCTCTTTTAACTGATCACTAGTAATAGTTAGCAATTCACCTAGAATCCTGATGTTCCTTAAAACATTGCATGTATTTGTAGAGACAGCTGCTGCACATGACGGGGTTTTCAAAAGTCATTTTGATCACATTTATATCGTCCCAAACTCTCCCGTTCCATCTGCAGAACACAGGTCTATAGGACTAAACCAACAACTCAGCTCAATCAGCCGCAGCAAAACATTTCACCCACTTCTCTGCAAATAACCCATCCTATTAATGACGGGCCATACAGTATTGCTACTCAGGAAAAAAGAGGACACCATTCCCCAGGACACTCAATATGGCCACTTTCACCAGTACTAAGTTACCTTCAAAATAGAGGGCCTGATCCTGCACTCTGAACCCCTTCAGCATGTTGCAGAATGAAACCGATATATTGCTCTTACACTTTTCTTTTTGTTTCACGGATATGAAAAATTAAAATGGCAGGCCCACTCTGGCAACCCTCTCTCAGGCAATTCACTTGGCTCGCCATCAGCAAAATGAGGATAACAAACTTCCTTTCCTCTGCTCTATACCTGCCTTGTTGACTTAGATTGGGGCATGGACTGTCTCTTACTATGTGTCTGTACAGTGCCTAGCACAATGGGGCTCTGTAGCGAGGCGGTCTGGTGCCCAACCGCCCCGCAGAGGGATGAGCCTCCCCAGAGGCAAGAGGGGGCGGAGCTGGAGAAACCTGCGCCCCTCCCCCAGAGGTCAGCCGGCCGACCCGGAAGTATAAAAGCTCGGCCCCGGAGCTCACTTCGGAGGGAGCCAGCGGAGGGGTCAGAGGCCACAGCCAGAGCTCCTGAACGGGAAGCCCCGGTGACCCAACCTGAGCCCGGGAACTGGCCGAGCCTGCCCTGCGCCCGCTACCCGGAGGAAGAGGGACTGAGCCTACCCCATCCGTGCTACCCCGAGGAGCTTCCCAGTCTGCCCTGCGCCCGCTACCCGGAGGAAGAGGGACTGAGCCTACCCCATCCGTGCTACCCCGAGGAGCTTCCCAGTCTGCCCTGCGCCCGCTACCTGGAGGAAGAGGGACCGAGCCCCCCATCCAGGCTACCCCGAGGAGCTGCCGCCTCTGCCTCCAGACAGCGACTCGGAGGAGCCCATGGAGGTCACCTCGCCTCACCAGGTACCCTTTGAGGGGGAGTTAGGAAGTGGCCCGGGGAGTGAGTCTGAACCTATGTCAGTGTGTTGCGGTCCGGATCCCCACTGACTGCAGCAGGCCTGTTACCGCTGGTAGGGCCCCGGGCCGGGACGCAGTGGAGCGGGTGGGCCTGCATTCCCCCTGCCACCCTTAACCGTGGGTGGCCGTCTCCCCCCCCAGCCAGCCGTCATTCCTAGCTATCTGGTGTGGCTCAGCCCCTGCTTGAGGGTCTGAGCCCCTGACTCTCCCCTGTGTTTGTGGCCCCGCCCTGCCTCAGGGCCTGGGCCTTTCCAAACTGTTGCTGCTCAGCCCCTGCTTGAGGGTCTGAGCCCCTGACTCTACCCTGTGGGTGTGTTGCCCGCCCGGCTTTCGGGCGAGGGCGTGCTGAACTGACGCTGCTCAGGCCTGGCTGAGCACTTGAGCCCCGGGCCCGGGTATTCCCCAACCCGGCTGAGGGGCGTGTAGCGAGGCGGTCTGGTGCCCAACCGCCCCGCAGAGGGACGAGCCCCAGTGGCGACCCCCTACAGGCTCTGATCTCAGCTAGGGCCTCTGCGTGTTACTAGAATAGAATTAATAATATATTTGCCATCTGTTAGTGGGCAGAAGAACAAAACCCAACCAATTTGAAAAGTGGAGTCCAATGGGCACAGAGACATGGCTGGGTTCAGAGGGATGATGCAGAAGGTTTATTCAGAAGCCACCAGAAAACAAAATGATGTCTATTTCGCCTGAGGGGTACAATATAAGTAACATGCGTTGATTTTCACCTGCTTGGCAAAAGACAGCTAAAGAGTTTTGGAAGAGAGAGGGCTACATTTAAAAGTGATGCAAGAATGGCTCCTACTTACATGCAGAGGAACGAAAGGATGGGGTTCTAACCAGGAATACAGCCAACAGGAGCGGATGAGAAGGTGAAATAAGAAGAGGATAAGGTTCATTTCTGGACCTTGCCTTCTCCAACATAAACACACAGCAGTGTGTATATTTTAAGAGACAGAAAGCCCTACTAAAAATACCCCACTCTACCGCCTACACAATTTCTCCTCTATGGGGATGTTAAGAGGCAGAATAAACCACACAGGCCAGACGTTAGTCATCTGGCTTATTGTGATGATGGTATTGTAAGCCTAGGCAGAGCAGAAAATGGGGGTGGGGGTACTTTATGCCACATGGCTATTACTATCATGCAATATTTATATTGTGGTAGCCAACCAGGTTGAGTCCTGTCATGCTTAATGCTGTGCAGATATAGAAAATGACAGTCCCACTCCCGGCCCCAAACTAACTTATGAGCTAAAAGACAAGGTATATGACAAACAGGTGACTGGATGAGAGGGAGCAATGAAAACCAATTGGATAGGCGCATTTCCTAGCCAATCAGGAGCAGAGATCTTAACTTCTCACTTATCTAGGCTGTTGGCTGCTTTTCCCACTATAATCCCACCCTCTTGCCCCCTGTGTAAATTACACTTAATTCCCCCCCCCCGCCCTAATTTGGCCCCAAAGATTATTTAGGGTGATTCCCCTTCCAAAAACTCCAGAAGAAGCATTGCAGCCCTAGGGTTCTGTGACTGTTGAGAAACAATGGGACACAGGAGACAGGGACACTGTGCCTTGGACACAGGAGAAGGTGAGCTTCTGAGCAGCACAGAAGGACCTAAAGGAAGGAGCTGGCAAGAGGAATATGGGAAAAACAGGTCACTTCTTGAGAATGATAGAATCACAGAATATTAGAGTTGGAAGGGACCTCAGGAGGTCATCTAGTCCCACCCCCTGCTCAAAGCAGGACCAATCCCCAACTAAATCATCCCAGCCAGGGCTTTGTCAAGCCTGACCTTAAAAACCTCTAAGGAAGGAGATTCCACCACCTCCCTAGGTAACCCATTCCAGTGCTTCACCACCTTCCTAGTGAAAAAGTTTAGGTGAACAGGACAAAGTGAGGGATGAAGAGGGTGAAAGTGTGGTTCTACTCTGAGGAGAGTATTAGAATGGCATCGTAGGGCTCCATGTTTCTTGACTCTCCGGGGACCATTCATTTCCTACTGAAAACCCTAACCCTAACCCTTAATGACTCCAGATCAAGTCTACTTCATTTGAAAGTCAAAAGACCTTCCTTTCTACCTGCCAGTCCTACAAGCTCCCTCAGGAATTATGAATCCACAAGAGAAATGGCAGGAAGTTTTATTTTAAAAATGTGGAGATTCTGACAGCAAAAGGAGACTGGTTTTGTGAAAAATGTTCTCCACTTTCTAACCAACTGTTAATCCCCAAGAGTAAACAGTCTACAGTGAGAATTCAGGCCCCAAGTTGGCTCAGCATCTCTTACATTGGGGTAAGTCAGGAGTATTTCTAACCCCGAGCATTCAAAAACCAAGAGTCAGTTCCCCACACCTCTAAAAATATCATGAGATTAACTTTAAAAAAATCACATGAATTTTTCAAATACATTTTTAACTCTTTTTATTTGCCTTCTGGTTTCTGAGCCTTTAGGTGGGCCCTTGGTTCATGTTTTCAGGCTTTTCTCTGCAACCATGATGGCTACAAATGCCGTTAAAAAAAAGGAAGTTGAAATCCTCACATAATCATCTGACCCTAAGAACTGGGCCTTGAAGAGATACACCAAGTGACATCCTATCTCCACTGAAGTAAATGGGAGTTTTGCCTTTAACTTCAGTGAGGGCAGGATTTCACGCCAGCCACTGCAAGATTCGCAATAAAATCCTAAGAGTTGGCAGCAATACAGGAGCTGAAGTCAGCTGAGTTATACTGGTGTCAGAGGAGAATCAGACCCTACTTCTAACTAAACTGCAGAAAAATCTCATGGTATCAGATCAGTGTGTGTGTCTATATATATTGCACTAGTGAGAGAATATGTGACTTGATGAAAAAGCAAAATGTTCTCTCTTCATTTCCAATTTTTTTCATAAAAATGAATGGCTGTTTTCAACTCTTGGAAAACTCTTATGTCTCCATAAAAAAAGCAGCTTTGTCTGCCAAAACACCCTCAAACAAATCCAGTACAATAGCTCTGCAGAAATGGAGAAATTTCTTCTTGCTGTAAATTCACAGTTTTTCCATCAGGGGGTAGAATTTTGCCATTCTTTGCATCATAGAAAAATAAATAAAAAGCACCATATTTGCCAGTCTACAGTTATTTTTCAAAAATGGCTTAAATGAGTAAATATTCAGGAAAAATATTGTTTGTCACATGACTGTTCACACAGCAAAGCCTGGTGGTTTTCCTGGGTCCAATAGGATTGTTTGTGAACTACTGAGTTGTGAGAATTTGCTGGCCTGAGAATGAGCCCTGCTCAATGTTAGGCAGATTTTTAACTGGTATCAATTGTCATAGCTGCATTGATGTCGATTTATGACAATTAAGAGCAGCTGAGGAACTGCATGTTAAATCAGAAAGCAGAAAGAGCCAGATTCACAAAGGTATTTAGGCTTCTAACGGCCACTGCAATCAATGGAGGTTTGGGGATCTGGGCCTAGTAGTCCAGTTTGTGTCACTTAAACTACAGTTCTAAGAGACCCTGGGCAAAATGCTCACAGCAAATCCCAAAATGGCAGGAAACACACCTGGATTTGGGTTTCTGTATAGATCAGGTTCATGGAAAGTTTTGCTGGAGTTTACAAATCTTTTGTGTGACGCTGTTGGGACTCATCAGAGATTTGTCCTGAAATCGGATACAATTCAGTGTGAATGTGACGATTTGTTCTGAGATTATGACCCAGATGCACAACAGGTGGAAAATGGCATAGCTCACTCCATGTCAATAGCGCAGTGCCAGTTTACACCAGCTGAGGATCTGGCCCAACTTGGAATCATTCATACCCAGTCACTATAGGGTGACCAGATGTCCTCATATTATCGGGACAGTCCCGATTTTAGGGGACTTGTCCCACGTCCCAACCTTACATCGGTCAGGATGCCCTTGTTTTTTGTCCCGATATTGGGGACTGTCCAGACGGTAGCCACGGCACCACCACTCACCACTTCCTGAGGCAGCTCCCGGCGCCTGCCCACCAGCAGAAGCACCGCATTCTGCAGGGGTGGGCCTTGCAGGCACCGGGAGTGGGCAGAGAGCCCTCCGCCCCCGTCTCTCCCACACACACACACACACACACACACGACCTGACCCGCGACCCTAGGAGCCAGAGGGACTTGCCTGCCAGATGCTTCCCGGGACAGAAACCGCCCCAGGTAAGCACCGCCGGGACTCCCCACCTTGGCCTCTGGCAGGTTCCTCTGACTTTTAGGGTATGGGGGCTCTGCGTGCCCCCAGCACTTTTCCCAGCCAATGGGAGCCATGGAGCTCGCACTTGTGGTGGGCACAGCACGTGGAGAGTCTGGAGACACCCCTCACTGCTCTGATCGTAGGAGTCAGAGACTTCCCAGAAGGGCTGGTGTTTGTGGCCAGGGAAGGGGGCAGGGTGAGTGTCTGGTGAATGATGGTGAGTCTCTGGGAGGTGTATGCGGGGTGCTGGGCTGTGAGGGTGTGGAGGCCACTGGGCAGTGGGAAAGGTTTGTGTGTTTTGGGATGCTAGGCAGCCAGGGGCCTCTTGGGGGGGCTGGGCAGTGGGGGAGATCTGTGTGTGTCAGGGCATTGGGAGTGGGGAGTCTGTGTGGGGCATTGTGTAGTTGTGGTGGTGGGGCTGTGGGGAAGGGCACTGGGATGGAGGAAGGGAGGGAGGGGAAATCTGTATGTATTGGGAAACTAGTGAGTGGGGGGTTCTGTGTGGGATGCTGGGCAACTGCGGTGGGGCTGTGGGCAGAGGGACACTGAGTGTGTGCACAGCACTGTCCATTTGTGGTGGAAGGGGTGTGGGGGTCTCTGGGCATAGTGAATCCGGGGGCACTGGGCAGGGTAGCTGTGTGGGGCAGCATGGTCCCACCCTCAAAAGGAGCCCCCCTCATGGCTCCAGTTGGGGCTGTGCACCTGTGTCTGTCTCCTCCCCCTCTTCCCCACTCACCCAACGTGTCCTGATATTTCACTCTTGCAATCTGGTCAACCTAAGTCACTGTGAAACAAAGTGCGGTGGGGAAGCTGCAAACCTACTCCAAATGAAATCAAAGAGAAATCTGGCACAAGGATTGTCTTATAAGAACAGACAACAAAGAGTGTATAATGAAGGTAATTCTTTACACCACTGATGTAAGGACCATATGCTGATTTGTATGTGTTTGTAGGATAGCCCCAGTGAAATGAGTAGGATTACTCATTTAGTAAGGCCCTACTCAATGTAAGTAACCATAGCAAAATCTGGTCCTTAGGAATGTATAAGGTGCCTTTCACTTTGGAATCTAAGATCTTCTTCTGTCGAGCCTTTCAGCCAATGAGCTCTGCTAGCTTGACAAACATTAGAGAATTAACCTTTGCAGCATCTCTGCAAGCCAGGTAGGAAATGTTATGCCCATTTTACAAATATATAAACTGAGGCACAGAGGACCCATAAAAAGGTGTTTGAGCTGAACAGCGAGGGGAGACAAAACCAGGGCATCCGCTTTGTGGGTTTATCTCAATCCAGCAGCTAAGAATGGATTGTGACTCTTAGAGCCTTTTTTAATGGGAAGACAGTGAAATTTACCCCGCAAGCATGCTGAAAGCTTGTCTTAAAGATTCATCTAGCAGGGCAAGCGATGGATCAATTATTTCTCTTCTTCTCCGACTTTCCTTGCAGAAGAGAGGGGAGGAGCAGAGAGGGATGAGAGAAGAACTTGACGTAACCCTTGCAGGAGAACGTTGAAAGCCAAAGCAAAGCTGAAAGTTAAATAGAAATATTCTGAACTCGGCTGCATGTGTTTTAAAATCTGCGTTCAGTTCCAATTCCAATTGATTTTAAGGCCAAAAGGGACTACTATGATCATCTAGCCAAGTCTCCAGCATAGCACAGTGCATATGGGACATCACTTAGGGATTCCTGCACCCAGCACAATAAGTTGTGGTTGAACTTGGGTGTTTCTTGTAGAAAGACACCCAGTCTTGATTTAAAGATTCCAAATGCTGGAGACTTTTCCATGTCCCTTAGTAAATTGTTCCAAGGTTACTGGTTCTTGGTATCGGTTATTACTCCTGCTTGAAAAGCTGATTAGTAATAGGGGAGCTTGGTACCAGTGGCCACAGGCTACTTGAACTCTTCACCATAGCAGGTAACGAGCTCATAGAATACAATTATACAAGGATATTAGATTCCAAGGCAGAGGTTTTTGGAAATCCCAGCCCTGGGATTACACCACCAACTTTAGAATCAGGAGATCTGAGGTGAGAGCCACGGCCCTGCTGCAGCGGCTTTGCACTCCTGCTGTGGCACAAAGCGGCCCTAAAGCCAGCTGAGCTGGACCCTGGAGGATTGTCCCTGCCAGCTTCCCTCTATGTCTGCTATGCGCCGGGTGTGGCTGAGAACAAGGGGATATGGCTGGGAGGTCTTTTATATTTCAGTGGGCTCTGGCTGCCGGAACAGTGTCTGTGGATGCACTGCCTATATCATGCATGTATATGCAATGGAGATCTAAGCATGTCGAGTCTTCTGTGACTAGACTGAAGGGGCGGGGGGAGAAATGATCTGGGCCAATGAGATCTCTTCTAATGTAGAATAGCCTCCCACAGAGAGGAAAGCCTCTTAGCTTGAGTCATTTAGATCCACTGGACAGGGAGGGAGATGATGACCTATTAGTTCTTTTCCCACCTCTAATTTCTGTGACCCTGTTTGGTAGCAGTATCCAGAGAAATTTTTAAACCTAGACCTGAAGGCCACAGTGAGAGCTAGGAGGGACCCAGATTATAACAAAGAATCCCAGCATCCTAATCTCCAGACCTAGAGTCAGCATGACATATTTTAGGGTGGCAAACCTGTAAATGCCCGTAGCACTTAAAAAAAACAAACAACTGCTGCCTGGTGTCAATTCATTGCACACACAGGCACAAATAGAAGTTTCTTTAGCAATCCATTTATCCAATGAGAAGCTTTCCCACTGGATGCAGGAAAAAGGTGATGGTCCAGACCACCAGCTGGTGCAAAACAGTGTAGTGCCATTGCTATCGAAAGAGCTATATACCCATGGACAACCGGGCTGCTGTTTTAAAGCTAAAAACAAACAAATCAACCTCCCTCTCCCTAAAAGCCATCTCAGGTTAAATCTGTTCATTGAACTGACTGGTGATGTAGAAACTGACAAAATAAAACCAAATCACTGTTAGTGTCAGGAGGCGAAATCCAGGCATCAGTGGGACTAAGCTTTCACCTCTGTTTTTTTTTTTGCGACCCATTGTCCAATCTAATTTCTGAACAGATTACATGTCTGCTCCTGATTGCAGTGGACAGAGGGGTGCAGGGTCTTGTGATCACCTTTGTTCTCAAGCTAGTACAAAATCAGGAGTAACTTTACTGGATTCATTCTCGTCACTTTGCTTTAAAATCAGGTGTGCTGATTCCACTGGGGTTGCTCCTGAGTCATATTGGTATGAGTGAGATCAGAATCCGGATCTCCCAGCTAAAATTTCCATTGTCTGCAATGAGCTTTGCATCATTATGCTTAATTATTTCTAGTACAGTAGGCCTCAGGAAGAAGGATATTTGATGATATGCAACAGGTGAGTACACAGACAAAGGGGGTGGAGGAATAGGAATGGAAGACGAGAACAGTACAAGCAAGTGCGTCTGTAAAAGTTAGCAGCCACAGTGGTTTCAGTAGACAAAGTTGTCATCACAAATGGACCTGGCCCTGCAGCCAATTCTGTCGATTTTAGAATCTTATACTGCCGTCCCTCGCCACAGTGTCTGAGTGCTTCCATGCGAAAGAAAGAGCAACGTCTACATCCTTAGTGGACTTCATGGAATCTCTGGCACTTCTACCTCTGGCACTTCTGGTGTGAAAACTCAGGGCAAACCGAGTCAATGCAAGTGAAGAGGAAACAAGGGTTATTAAAACAAACCAGCCTGGAGCAAGAGTTTTACAAGAAAAGAAGAGACAAGATGCTGCTGGGCAAAATTCAACCGAGCAGAATTTCAGTCCCAAAGGTGAATTCCTCAGACTAGTTATGAATAAATTCAAACAGGAAGTGTTCATGCAAACTTGTTTAATAAAAGCAGTCATTTCCGGCAACCTCTATAATAAATAAATAATAATGATAATAATAGTAATAATAATTAATAATAAATAGGACCAGCTTCTGATCCCAGTTACACCAGTATAAATCCCAAATAACTACAGTGAATCACACTGATGTAACTGAGACCAGAAGCTGGCTGTAACTTTAGTCACTTAGCTCTGTCTCCAGATGGATAACACTGACACTCCTACTTCTGCCCCCACCTCTACAGCTGTTCACGCTCTGGGATTGCACTGGGGCACTTTGCCTCCGGGCTGCCTCAGAAAGAGAACCCCAGCGAGCATAGGAAAGCCACTGCTGGCTTGCTCACGGCGTCGACTGTTGCACTTTGCCCTCAGCATGTGCAGGAATTGTGATGAAATAGCAAGGAAGAAAAGGACTATTCGCAGGAGAAAGGAACGCGATGTCGGAAACAGCCTCGCCAGATGCTGTCATCACCTTGGGAACAGATGCACAATACAAAACCTCATTGCCACTTGGAAACCCGTCCGAGAAAGGAGCCAGATTCTGCCTTCAGACAGGCACGCACTACTCTTATTGCAACCCATGAGAGTAACCTGCAACCATCTGCAGAGGGAAGACAGTCCAGATTTCTGTGTGCTCTGTTAACTTTCCAACCTTTCTGGTCTTTGTCATACCAATAATGCAAATAAAAGTAAATCAGAGACAGAGAAGATTCAGTGAAAACTTCTGGGTCAAATTCTGCTGTAACTACATATAATCCTCATTCAATTATCAAATGAGTGATAGTGAAGATCTAGGAAAGACCTGTAGACAGGGGGTAAGCTTACTCTGTCTTTAGCTTATCCCACTATGAGCCTGAACCATTAAAATCTATCGGCTGTTGGCCGATAAAATCTATCTAGGGTGACCAGATAGAAAGTGTGAAAAATCGGGATGGGGAGTGGGGGGTAATAGGAGCCTCTATAAGAAAAAGCCCCAGATATTGAGACAGTCCCTATAAAATTGGGACATCTGGTCACCCTACATGGGCTTCAGTTCAAAATCAGTCCCTTTGTAAGCAGGTGCTGCAGCTGGAACCACCTGAAATTCAGCCGCTGATACTGCAGGGAGCTGTGCAAACACCTTCAGTTTCAGGACCCACCCCACCCCATTCAGCTCCATTCTGAGGTTCAGCACAAAACTCCTCCAAGCATAAGTCAGTTGAAACTAAGAGCTAGTTGTGACCCTAAAACACAGCCTGGCCCAGGCTGGTTCATGAGCCTCAGAGACTGTTCCATTTGGGTGTCAGCTTAGAGTTTGTAATGAAACATGAAACGGGTGGAGTTTTGTACGGTTTTTTGGTCACACTGTGCTCAGTCCTGTCGGCAGCTCGTGCCCTGTGTGTCTGGAATCCCACACTGGCTCATGAGCTGCCCAATGGAAGATGACTCCCTCCAGAATGATCTCGTTTCTGTGAGACTGTCAGGTTCTTAAAGGTATTGCAACTCCATGCAGACACTGATGGGGTCTAACACGTTACTTGGATTTGCCTGGTGGCTGAGTGTCAATCCTCTAGACGGCAGGAGACCTAGGTGGGGTTTTCAGCCTTCTGTTCTCTTTCTCCCTAGATCAGGGGTCAGCAACCTTTCAGAGGTGGTGTGCCAAATCTTCATGTAGTCAGGCCTTTGTGTGCCAGTCTGGAAGAGGCGGCGCTTTGGGCAGAAGGGGAGGGGCTGAAGGAGCCAGCAGGGGGAACCCCAGGGTGGGGTTAGGCTGAGTGGCTCAGCCCACCTGCTTTGGGGTTTTCCCCGCAGGCTCCTGCCAGCTGGGGTCCCCCGCCTGCCCCACTCAGCTCCCGCTGCCAGCCTGGGCTTAGAGAGCCCAGGCTGGTAGCGGGAGCTGAAACCCCAGCTGGCAGGAGCCTGCAGGGGAAACTCCAAAGGGGGGACCGGCTGAGCCCACATCGCTTTAGGGTTCCCCCGCTGGCGCCTTTCCAGCTGGGGTCCCCCACCTGCCTCATTCAGCTCCTGCTGCCAGCCTGGGCTCAGGGAGCCCAGGCTGGCAGCGGGAGCTGAGACCCCGGCTGACAGGAGCCCGTGGGGGAAACCCCGAAGCGTCGCGGGCTGAGCGCTCAGCCCATGCCGCTTTGGTGTCCCCCCTGCTGGCACCTTGCCAGCCGGGGTCCCATCTGCCCCACTCAGCTCCCACTGCCAGCCTAGGTATAAGGAACCCAAGCTGACAGCCGGAGCTGAGTGGGGCAGGCGGCGGCTGGCAAGCTCCAGCGGGGGAACCCCAAAGCCGTGGGGGGGGCCTGAGCTCTCCCCGTGTGCCAGCCTAAATTGGCTCGTGTGCCGTGTTTGGCATGCGTGCCATAGGCTGCCGACCCCTGCCCTAAATCAACCGGGCTGGGAGGTCTGCAGCAGCAGGAAATTTGATTCCTGTGGGGATAAATTCTTCATGTGCCACAGTAGCAGCTTGTCCAGCTGATATTAGGGATCTGCACCCATGAACTCAAATGGAGGTTCCATTTAGTCCTTTGGCGGGGGGATGACTGACATATGGGGGCTTGCAAAGCGGGAGGGGAGTTCAAGCCAAAAATTGGGGCAAAGGGAGAAAATAAGAGGATCCTTAGGGCAGCTGAGGAATGATTCTGGGGAGGAAAAAAGGAAGGAGTTGTACATGGCTTGTCATGTAAAGAGTCCTAAAGATCACACGCGATAGGCCCTTTTATCACATCCCCAGCACAGATTTCTCTCTCTCCTCCTCTCTCTACCTTATCGTTTTCTGTTACTCCCATCACCATATTATCTAAAGCTCATTTTGTTCAGCCCAAGTCCCTATCAGACCCATGACACAAGCTTACAGTCAGGGTACTATGTGGGCACCCAAGGATGGGAAGATACAAGAAGCTTCCCCTTCCGTGCCCCTAATACAGTAACTAGGCACAGTCCCTGCACACTCCCCCACCATGGCCCTGCCTTGACTCTACCCTGGCCAGCAGAGCTGTCCATATGCACAGTGGAAAGCACACTGTGCTCTCATAGTAGGTGGCATAGGGAAACTACTCCCATTGCACTCTGGGGAGTGGTGGAACCACTAGACCTCCCTGAATCACAGCGCCTCCTGGTGTTCCCACGTGGGAGCTGCAACTCCACGCCACCCCTTTTCCAGGACTGTGCCTATCTGGTACAACTGAGCCCTCACTGCCTATAATTTTACACCGTCAGCAGTGGTCCGAGCCAATAATCTTCCATGGCAGGAAACAATAAGAGCCAGCCAGCCAGCGCCAATCTCTTAGCGGCGTTCTCTTTTGCACCAGCCTGTCTAGATGGGCAGAACTATTGACTCAAATAGGAACCGTTGCATGGCTCATTCCTGGGAAAAGGAACTTGAAGCTCTCTAACAGCTAAAGTCAGGCCTCACATTTCAGTGGAGGATTAATTTTGACCCAGGGCACCCACTGAAGAATTCCTTATTTCTGTAGTCAGAGATTGCACTAGTACTGCTGTCCCTGGACCAAATCCTCACCCTGTGCAAAGCCCAAAACAGTGGAGTTTAACACAGGTGAGCTGCTCCGAGTCTGACTGTCTGGAATCCTTCCCCCATGCCAAGTGCTTCATGGGAAGTACACACAGGCCACTTCCTTCCAGGCCCACCTCAACCTCATCCCCACAAAACCCCTTCTACATGGAAGCTGGTTGAGTCCACAGCCCACAGCGGGTCCTGACCATCTCCCAGGCAGCACAACTGGCTTTGCTGTGGTCTGAACCTTCTCTCGGGCCAGAGAATTTGCCTCATAGGGCATAAAGGGAACCAAGGAGTTAATACTCATTAGAAATAAATAGCAAGTGCCAAGTATCACACAGACTTACCTTCTTCCCATCAACAGTGTAGAGCTTCTTCACCGTGAACTGCAGGAGTTCAGAAATCTCATCCAGGAGAGTTTTGAAGCTCCGGGCATTCCTGTGATTCAGGATAATTGAGCGTCGGACACCAATGTCCCCGTTCTTAACCAAGGTGATTTTCTTGAGTATTTTGGGGCCTTGCTGGGAGATAGGCCAGGAATGGTCTTCCTGCCTGCCCTCCTGGCCCCCTTTCCTCAGGGCACTCGCTGGGCGGCCATTCCACTGAGGGCCTATCCTTCGGCCCATGCCGATGCTAAAGGGCTTGACATATTTCTTGTCAGAGCAGAGGTAGCACCCTCCGTCCTCCAGCTGCTCCAGCGCGCTGATGCAGTGTATCCCCCGTGGAGTGGTGATGGTCCTCACCCCGAACGGCAGAGGGACCCTGTGGGAGAGGTCATCCACGAGGGCACTGAAGCTCTTGAAGCTGCGTGGGTTAATGGCCATCTTGACTCCCCCGAACTGGGGGTCTCCGCTCTTGAAGAAGGTTATTTTCTTGGTCAGAGGAACCTGCGTGATGGAACTTGTCCGAGCCACGGCAGGAAGGGGCTTCTCATAGTTGTAGGGGCTGGTAGTGGTCAGGTAATCTGCAGGTGCCTGAGTCATTCCCCACACTTACAAGTACCTGCAACAGAAGCACAAACACAGCACAGTTTGGACTGTGTCACCCAGAACCAAGGGCTGACATGTCATAGGCCCAAATTTTGCTCTCTGATGCACATGGCACAATTACACTAGAACAACTGCACGGAAGACACCAGGAGTGGAGTCAATGATGCCAAACCCAAGCATTCAGAAATTATGCGTCTTCCTCCCCTTCCCTGTCCCCCAGAATCATGAGACCGGCTTACATTTTCTTTGTCTTTTGGTTTGTGACCCTTTCCCATCCATGTTTTCAAGCTTTTCTCCAAAACTGAGAAAGCTAAAAAATTACTTTCCTCTTTTTTTTATAAAAAGAAAGCTGAGATTCTCATGTGATCCCATGACTCCATGAGCTGGGGCTTTAAAAATGCCAAATATAGTGAGCCTGGCAATAGAAGCGTGATAGCTGACCACTCTGAATGTGGCTCTTAAAATATAGGTGTCATCAGAAAAATATGTCCAACACGTATAGGAGCTTCTGGGTGCTCAGCTCTCTATTTAGATACCTAGATATGGAGTTAGGAGCCTAACTTCAGGTACTCAACCTTAAGAATCTAGACTCCCATTTTTATTGCTGCCAGTGTTGTAGAGACACAGACCTAGAGGAGAGCAAGCTGGGTTCTTATTCTTTCTTGTGCTTCTTACATTAAATTGTCAGCTACTTTCTGTTTGCAGACTAGTACTGAAAAAATTCAAGTCTGCCATGAAATTACCTCTGCCATTAGAAAAACTATCCTTTTTGACTTGTGAACTGAAAAGATGTAGCTCAATGTCATTTATACCTGCTCAAATACTGTGGTGATGAATGTGAGCTGAATGCCTGGACAAACAGACAGACAGACAGGAAATCCCCCAATGTCATTTGAGTAAGAGCTTAAATTACAAATGCCCCTTCAATTAAACAGGAATCAAGACTCCAAAAATGATACTTTGCCAGTCTGATACTCTCCATATTACTGTTCATGCAGGCACAACAAAGCATTAAAACTACATGCAAAATCTGTGAAGGCTTGAAGTATGATTGCATGGGTGAGACGCTGCAAATTACCAGCGAAAACAATGTGAAAGTGATCAGCAAAGAAAGAGACCCAGCCTGCTGCCAGGTAAGGCATGGTGTCCCGGACTAGCACACCTGTTTTATCTTCCACATTACATTCCCAGTAGATGGGAACTTGTCTGAATTACTCTTAAAAAAGAACTGCTTTTACTTGCTATATATTCCCTAGGAAGGTGATAAACATAGCTCTAAGTCAGGGGTGGGCAAACTACAGCCCGCGGGCCAGATGCAGCCCGCAAGACCATTCGGTCTGGCCCCCCCCCCGAGCCGGGGAGGGTGCCTCCAGCCCCTCCCCCGGAGTCACGCCACACAGACAACACTCCAGGGGCCGGGGCTGCATGCTCCCCCACCTCCCGCGGAGCCACGCCGCATGGATAGCACTCCGGGGGCCGGGGCTGCGTGCTCCTCCCCTCCCTTGGAGCTGCGCTGAGCAGCTATAGTAAGGGGTGGTGTGTGGGGGGGTGGGAGGCTGGAGTTGTGGATTGGTGGTTGGGGGAGGTCTCTGGAGGGGGCAGTCAGGGAGCAGCGTTGATTGGATAGGGGGTGGGGTTCCGAGGTGGTGGTTAGGGGGCGGGAGGGTAGTTAGGGGTCTCTGGAAGGGGCAGTCAGGGGAAAAGGTTGGGGGGGTTGGATGGGTCGGGGTTTCTGAGGGGGCAGTCAGAGGGTGGGAAGTGGGAGGGGGCTGGATTGGGGGTGGGGCCTTCCCTACCTGGCCCTCCATATAATTTTGCAAACCCGATGTGGCCGTTGGGCCAAAAAGTTTGCCCACCCCTGCTCTAAGTACATGTCTACTTCAGTTCATACACATGATTATACAGTTATTGATAGTATTTCACAGCTATTTCTAATTTCAAGAAAATAATTATTCAACTTAAAAAATTATTTAGTGGGCATCCAACCCTGCTACCAGTAAAGCCAATGGAGATTCTGTCATTAACTTCAACGGGTGTAACATTTGGGCCTCAGTAAATAATGTGATTTGTTCCAGTTTACATCTTTTTGGATCCCAAGTATTTTCTTCCTTTTGCTGCTCTGCTGTAATTAAATATCTGCACACTGGTAGTACGTTAGATCTACTGTTCCTGTAAATTATGGCTTGACCTAGAATGAGTGCAAAATGGATGTCGGCACCATTTGGAAGATGATTATTCTAATACATTTTTTAATCAGCTCTTTGAGGCTCTTTCACATGGACTCAGATTGCAAGAATTCTAGCTTTTTCACTTATGCATCAGCTTTCCTTGCTAGAGAAGGACGGTGATTTTTCTTTTCGTTTCGTTTCTTTTCTTGTTCAGTGAAGATCTATCCACCACTCTATCCCTTCATAAAGCTGTCTCATTCCTATGTATTCCAGTGGCATTCAAAATTATGTCCTTCTCCTTCTGCTCATATATCCCTTCTCATAGCTTTCAGAAATTGCCTAGCATACTTTGCAGATAACCTTATAATCCAGAGCTTCCCAGACTGAGATCTGTGGGCCACAGGGAGACCACAAAGAACTTGTAGAGGTTCATAGAAATTTGTTTGTTTAGATATGGCTGGCTTGCCTTGTTTCTAGCTGCTAAATCACATTAAATAAGAGCTAAAATTACATGAAATATTTTCCTTAAATTACTTTTCCATGTAAGCAATTGTACAAGGATGTTAGATGATTGTATATGGAACAAGAAACGGTCCATACAGTGGCAAATGGGACGATAGGTGGTCCACACAACTGCAGGTGGTACAAGAGAAAGTCTGTCTGTGGAGAAATGGCCCACACTATGAAAAACCCTTCCCCAAACTGGGAAGTCTCAGTTTGGTTTAAATTTTAACTAAGTCCCAAAGGGAGAATGGTAGAAACATTTGTTTCAGGTCCAGGGTTAGACTGGGGTTGTATCAAATGTTTGGGCTAGACAACATAATGGCATCCCAGCCCAGTTACAAAACATTTGTAGAAAAATAACACAAAGCACCTTCGATGCATGTGTCTGAACTTACACCAAATTGCCACATGGTTCTTGATCGAGATGACTTTTCCTTAACAAAACATCCAAGAGGTTTTAAAAAGCCCAACACCTGAACACTGGTCAATGCAGTGAAAAGTAATAGCAGGTATAGGCTGTCAGTCAAACTGTCCTCAAAATGGCTGACCACAGCTCTGAGGGTTAATCAGGACTGCGTTGCTAAGGATAGAAAGCAAAGCTACCTAATCTCTTAGAGAAGGTTCTCAAATCCAACAGGGCTTTAGACAAATACTGGGGGGGAAACACTGTCTGATTCTTCCTTCACTCACACCCGGTTACGCGAGAGTACCTCCTATTGATTTCAATGGAGTTACTCTTGATTTACACTAGAATAAAAGAGAACAGAATTAGGCTCGAAAAAGCAATGCTTTCCTGTTGCATAAAGACATGTGGCACTCAGTCTAACTTTCCTGAGTCATAGAACAGTGGACATACTTAGTGATTCAGAGCCAAGTTTGCCCCTGTTGTAACCCCTGTGCCATATGTTATGGACAGGTGAACTGGCCCCCAAATGCTAGGCTGGCACGAGTCTCTTTTATATAGTACTGTATATTAAACTAGATGTATTTTTCCATTAGACTCTTTTCTTTGATCCTTCCCCCCACTCCACAAATCATCTCTCAGCATTTCTTTCCCATCCTTCCATCCCCTTCGTTCAGTCTCTGCTCTGTATTCCACCTGATTTTGGATGCATTGTTAGTTTCTCGTCCTCGTCTCTGATCTTTTCCCTCTGCAGTTTATCCTCAGTCTCATATGGACCCAGTAATGTTAGGATCAAACTTTCAGCCCCACAACATGCAAGCGGGTTCAAAATTGGGTCCCTGTTAATAATCATAAAAGCTTCTGCAAACCTCTCTCTCTCTGGTTGTTCTCTTCACTGTCCTCCTCTTCCCTCTCTCTCTTGCCTGCACTGTTGTTTGACAATTACATTTTTCAGTGGAATCACCTTGGTTGTTACAGTAACCATGACTGTCTCACTGTTATTTGTGCTCTCCTATCTGTGGGATCTAGCTGTTGTCTCTCGTCATGTGCACCAGCTCTGATCCTGCAGTTGGCTGCGTGGAGGTGGATGCTACTCCTACACACAGTCAGTTGTAAAACCAAGGTGTTAGCCTGGGGCAGGGACTGTTTTTGTAGCATGTGTGTGTACAGCACCTAGAACACCAAGGACCCAATCTCAGATTGGTGCCTATGGGCGCTACTACAATACACAGAAAATAATAGTAAGAACCCATACATCATGCGCTGACCATACAGCACTGTGTGTTCTCTAAGATACCTGCTCATGTCTTTAGACTGTAAACTCTCCAGGACACTAACCTGTTGTATGCCTTGCACAGCTCACCCTATCTTTGGTACTAATATGGCCCCCATCACCACAGCATCTGCACACCCCCCAGTCTTTCAGGTATTTACCCTGACAACACTGCTGTGAGATAGGGCAGAGCTAGAATCCCCGGTTTACAGAGGGGGAACTAAGCCACAGAGAGACCAAAGTTCTGTAAGATGTCTGTGGCAGCTCCAGGACTTGAATTTGGATCTCCCCAGTGCCAGGTGAGTGTCCCAACCACAAACTATCCTGCCTTTCTGTACACCCTTCCTGTCCTTAATGCTATATTTCACTCTTGTGGGACTAGCTGCCCCTTTTCATGTTCCAGTTGCGAAGGTAGAACTCTCTTCAGGGGACCTTTTGTGCTTGTAAGCCCTGTCAAGTCTTGCTCTCCCTTCAGCTGTCTTTAGCCCCTTCTCCTTCTCTGCAGCCTCCTCCTTATCCAAGGAACTCACCTATTTTTTTCAAAATTAAAGTTGACACTCTCTGGGCAGACACACTCTCTTTTCTGTCCTTGCCTCCACCATGTAAGCTCCACCGTCTGCTCCTTCACCCCATCTCTGACTGAATGCAAGGTTGTCCTGCTTCCTTAGCACCTCCTCTGTTGGTGCTGCTCAAGGAGGAATAGAATCCAGCTCAATGTCCAGTAGCTGCATGGTCTCTACCAGGCTACAGGAGTAAAAACCCCTTTTACCATGACTGAAGTAAGTAGATGTCTCTGAAGACACACAGGGAGAAGATCTGTTGAATTTATTAACAGATTTTAAATCCAGAAGGGACTGTTATGAACATCTAGTCTGACCTCCTGCATAACGCAAGTCATAGAACCTCACTCAGCAATTTCTGCATGAAGCCTGTAACTTCAGTTTGAGCTATAGTATATCCTATCGACAGGCATCTGCTCATGATTTAAACACTTCAAGAAAGTGAGAATCCATCACATCCCTAGATAAGGTGTTCTGAGGATTAATTACCTTCACTGGTAAACGTTGTGCCTTATTTCCACTTTGAATTTGTCTAGCTTCAGCTTCCAGACTTTGGATCTTGCTATATCTTTTTCTGTTAGATTAAAGAGTCATCTACTATCAGATATCTCTTTTCCATGTAGGTATTTGGAGGTGCCATTGTTACTTAGCCCTGGTCTACACTGGGGGGGGAATCGATCTAAGATACGCACCATCAGCTACGGGAATAGCATAGCTGAAGTCGACATACCTAGATCGACTTACCGCAGCATCTTCACGGCAATGAATCGCTTGTTGCCATTCCCCCGTTGACTCCACCTGTACCTCTCATGGCGGTGGAGGACAGGAGTTGACGGGAGAGCTAAATTGACCCCCAATAGATCGATCTCACAGCGTCGATCCCTGCTGCAGTGTAGACCTGTCCATAGTCTTTTTTTTAACATAGAATCCCAGTTTTATGACACTATCAACCTTTCAAACAAAGCTGATTGACTAATCCCATTTTATTTCTGCAAAAACTTTGGTCAAAATGATTTCATTTGAAAATTTTCAGGGAAGATTTTTTGGGGGGAAAGGAAGGGGCTGACAAAATTTGGAAATTAACTGTTTTTTTGTTTTACTTTGATTTCAAATTGTTGTTCTGCTTTAGTTTTTGAAAACTAAAGCAAAACAAAATGTAGAATTTGAAATGATACCAAACTAAAATGTCTATTTCATTTTATTTCACTTTTTTTCATTGAAAAATTTCCAAAATTGAACTGTTTATGTGAAACATTGAGGTAGTGACAAAACTGGATTTTTGGGTGAAAAAAAAATGTAACTTGAAAAATTTTGACCAGCTCTACTTTGTAAATACGACATTTGATTTACTATAATTTACAAGTGTTGATTTATAATTTTTAATTAATAACAGCGACAAATGTGTCATCCTTTTCTACCCCGACATATAAACAGGAAGATCACAATATTATCTGGTCTATTCATTATTTAATATTGTTTGACATACTTTGTTTGAATTCTCTCTTGAAATATTCACCGTTTGTTGTCTAAAATGGGTTTGTAGTGATTTGTCAGATACGTCACCTGGCAATAGATTGTGTTCTCTGACTGGGTGAATATGGAAGCACATCTGACACCAGTCCTAGGCATGTGAAGTTAAAATTCTCTGGAGACTTGGAATCAAATAGGAATATTATAATGGACACAGACAGCCATTTTGGTCATCAGCTGACCACACACTTGCACTGGGGATACATCTCAAGACCTTCAGCTTTGACGACATTCTACCACTTGAGCTAAACAAGAGTCTGCATTAGGTGTACATTTTTAACAATGAAAGTAATTAACCTTTGGAACAATTTACCAAGGGTCGTAGTGGATTCGCCATCGCTGACCATTTTAAAATCAAGATGGGATGTTTTTCTAACAGCTCTGCTCTACGAATTCTTTGGGGGAAATTCATTGGCCTTGGATATACAGGAGGTCAGACTGGATAATCACAACGGTCCCTTCTGGCCTTGGAATCTATGAATCCTTACATTAAATGACATTCAAAGAAGAGTTTATGTAATATCCATGTACCTCGCCTAGAAAGTAACAGGCCACACACACATACATTACTATACACTATGGCCTATTAAATTCAAAGATCAACTCCATCTCCCTCTCTGGTAGGGGACCTAAGAGGAAGGAATTATCTCATCATTAGCCCTTTCCCACCCTGACAGCGCTGGGGCAGAGTGGGGAAGGCAATGAGTGATTGGTTATGCTCACCCCACATCCTGTCCTTTCAGCTGAGGCCAGCTCTGGGTTACATCCTAGACTAGGTCACATGCACAAATAGGCATAGAGTTCGTTCATTCATCGTCCTCTGTGGACACTCCTTTTTACCCATCCACCCAGATTCTTATATTGGTGCCCACCACCATTGTATATGTGTGTTTTCTCATTGTAAAATCACAGCACAACAGGCAATCTCTACTTGGCAGAATTTAAGGGCTTAAGGCAGGGGTGGGCAAACTACAGCCTGCGGGCCACATCCAGCCCGCGAGACTGTCCCATCCGGTCCACAGAGGCTGCCCCTGGCCCCTCCCCCAGAGCCGTGCAGCGCAGGAAGCTTCATGCTGGCCCTCGACCCCGGAGTTGCGCCACGCAGGGAGCTCTGGGGTCTGGGGCTGCCCCACACGGGGAGCGCTCTGGGGACCGGGCTGCGTGCCGCCTCCCCTGGAGCCGTGCAGCGCGGGGAGCACCCTGTGGGCGGGGCTATGCGCTGGCCCTCCCCCCGGAGCCGCACCAGGAACGCCCCAGGGCTGCGCCATGCGGGGAGCGCCCTGGGGGCTGGGGCTGCGCGCTTGCCCCTCCCCCGGAGTCACGCAATACGCTTGCCCCTCCCCTGGAGCCAACCCGCGCAGGCAGAGCTCTGGGGGCTGGCGCTGCTATGGTAAGAGGGGGGATGAGGTAGTTCCAGGGTGGTGGTTGTTGGGGGGCTTTGGATGGGGCAGTCAGGGAGTAGGGTTGATTGGATGGAGGTGGGGTTCTGGGGTCGTTGTTAGGGGGTTGGAAGGTGGATAGGGGTTGGGGCAGTCAGGGGACGGAGGAGGGGAATTGGGTAGGGGGTGGAGTCCTGGGGGGTGGATAGGGGGCTGTGGAAGAGGGAGTCAGGGGACAAGGTGCGGGGGATTGATGGATGGGTCAGGGATTCTCAGGGAGCAGTCGGGGGCGGGAAGTGGAAGGGGGCAGTCAGGGGGCAGGAAATGGGAGGGGGGCTGGATTGGGGGTGGGACCTTCCCTACCTGGCCCTCGATATAATTTCGCAAACCCGATGCGGCCCTCGGGCCAAAAAGTTTGCCCACCCCTGGCTTACGAGGTAGCAGTACTGTGTGAGAGAGTACTGCTTACGTCTTAGCAGTACTGTGTGAGAGAGGTTTACACAATGCATTTTCACATCCCCAATTCCTCTGACATCAGCTCCCATCATTACAGATGTAGTAGTTCTCAGTTTCCTGTTAAACAGAATGTCTGTGGGTGACAAACCATATTGCATTTGTGCCAACCTGTAATTTAGCAGTAGTAAATATGGATAAGAGTCTGACTCTGCAACCTTTTTCGGTGGGTGCTTTATGATTTTAACATCATTTCCCACTTGCCTATAGGACTGGGGATAACGGGGACTAGTGGTTATATGTCTAAACCAAAGCTTCATTGCAAAGTGCTTGAACTCATGTCCCCTAAATTGTGGCTTATTGTCAAATGTTGCTATGTCAGATATACCACGTATAGCAAAAATAGACTGGTCATGCACGATCACCTGTTTAGCGGTGGTATCTGCCAGTAAAGCTATCTCAGGAAAGTGAGAATAATAGCCTAGAATGAGTACATTTTTTTCCAGTCACTGTAAACAAATCAATGCCTACTTTTCCTGTGCCAATCACAAGCTCTTTTGTTTGACCTGGTCTGTATGTATGGCATACGCATCAAACCTTGACAGTTGCATCAATGTTGCTGTTCATTTGAGGCTAGAATAAAACATCTCTAGCCCTTCCTGTAGATTTTTCAATCTCTAAATGGCCTTCACATGTCCTTTTTAACATGTTTTTCTGTAACACTTTTAAGGATCACCATGCAGGTGTTTTTAAACAAAATCTCATCTAGGGCTCAGAGCTCCTTCCTAAATTAGTGATAGGGGCTGAGAACATGATGTCCTGAAAACTTAGGGCTTAGTTACACTTACAGTTTTATAGTGGTTTTGGTTATACCTGCCCTGCTATACAGCTGTAGGGATAGCGCTATAGCATGTCCACACTGAGACCCGCCAGCAGTATAGTGTGGCCACATTTGTGGCACTTGCAGCGGCACGGGGAGTGGTGCATTATGGGCAGCTATCCCAGCATTCAGCTGGGTGCAACGTGCTTTTCAAATGAGGGGAGTGAGGGGGAACGTGTTGTGTGTATGTGGACGGAGAGAGTGAGGGGATTTTCTTCGTGCTGAGAGTCTGTCTGCAAATATCCTTTGAAATACAGAGCCTGCTAGTCTTCTCTAGCACACAGCTCCCCCCGTAAACATTTGCATTGCTTATCTTCCGAGTTAAGAGAGAAACTCTGAAAACGTACTTCTGCATTCCTCCAGCTGAGTTCAAAACAAAGGAAAGAGACATCAATTGCCTTAAATGGCTCGGTGCATCTCCAGAGATCACTTGTAGCGCTTGGAGTGTTAATGCCAATTCACACTTGCGATAATACGGAGCAGGCAATACGCAATAGCTGTTAATCCTCTGGGAAGAGAGGATTACCAGGACCTGTATAACTGTGGGTTTATAGCGTTCTATGTGCCTCACCATTCTGGACGGGTAGGGAGTTATAGCGCTCCTGGAGGCTTTATAGTGCTATAAAGTGCCAGTGTAATCAAGCCCCTAGTCGCTTTCCACAGACTCTCATCCTGAGCTGTGTCTCTGGCAATCACAGTCCACATTTTGCCTGAGACCAGCCAAAGTGTTTCCCTCAAATTGATGGATACAATGTCTGTCTCTGGACTTGGCTCATTCCAATGCCGTAGAGAATGTTACAGCAACCACCATATCACTCTCAGGTTTCTTTCAAGTTTGTATTTCATGTGTAAATTATATACGTGTGACTGAAAAAATAGTCTTTGTATTTTAATAGTTTCCAAGACAAGAAGGAACTTGTGATTGTGATCCTATGATTCCAAGAGCAGATTTTTTTAGAAAAACATCCAATCTTGATTTAAAAATTGTCAATGATGGAGAATCCAACATTAGTGTTAGTAAATGATTCCATTGGTTAATGGTTAATTACCCTTACTGTTAAAAATTTACTTCTTATTTCCAGTCTGAATTTAACTAGTTTCAGCTTCCAGCCATTGGATCATGTTATCTCTCTCTCTCTCTCCTAGACTAAAGAGCTCATTATTAAATATTTGTTTCCCATGTAGCTACTTATAACCTGTGATCAAGTTAACCTTTAAGCTGCCCTTTGTTAAACTGAATAGAATGAGTTCCTTGAGTCCATCATTATAAAGCATGTTTTCTAATCCTTTAGTCATTCTCCTGGCTCTCCTCTGAGCTGTCTCCAGTTTATCAACATCCTCCTTGAATTGTGGACCCTAAACTGGACACAGAATTCCAGCAGTAGTTGCACTAGTGCCAAGTACAGTCGTCAGATAACTTCTCTACTTCTACTTGGATGTTTATGCATCCAAGGACCTCATTAGCCCTTTTGACCACAACACTGCACTGGGAGCTCATGCTCAGCTGATTATTCACCACCACTCTTTTCCTTTTATACATTATAATTGATAATTTTACCATTTTCATCTAGTAATGGACCAATATAATTGTTGGGGTTCTTTTTGTTCCTAATGTATTTTAAAAATTGCTATTAGTCTTAACTCTGCTGGCCATAGTTTTCTCCTCATGTCCCTTTGCTTCCCTGATCAGTTTTCTACAATTCCTTGCTTTTGATTTATATTCATTACTATCAACATGCCCTTTCTTCCATTTGTTTATATATATACACATGTATATATTTACAGCTGCCTTCACCTTCCCCACTCTAAAACAGGTCTTTTTTTAACCAGTGTGACCTTCTTGCTCAATTGTGGCTTTCTGGGCACCTAGTAAAGTGTTCTTAAATAATTCCCAATTATCATTCATATATTTCTGATGAACTTCTTCCTCACCACTGATTTGGCTCATACTTGTTTTCTGGTTTGTGAAATCTGCCCTGTTAAAGTACTAAGTATATATATATATATATTGGGGCAAAACTCTGGCCTTGTCCCTGTGGGTCCTTCGCTTCCAGGCGGTTCGTGCTAGCCTCAGAGGCTCACTGCGACCCTCCACGTAGCCCTTCTCTCTCTAGGCCAGGGTTACAGTCTACTGAGCCCTTTTTATCATCAGCCAGCAAAGCTGTTGGTCGACAGTCTCTGTTGTCCCTTTGGGATTATTTCAGGACAGTATAACCTCCTGTCCTGCTAGGGGCCTGCCTTCCCCTTCCAGGAGGTGTTTCAGTAGTAGCAGGTTGGGGGGAACCCGGGCCCGCCCTCTACTCTAGGTTCCAGCCCAGGGACCCTAATGGTAGTAGCTGTTGTCAGCCAACCTTTCACTGACAGAGTTGCTACTTTTTCCCTGGGCTACTTCCCCACAGCTCTCCCACTTCTCCCTTACCTCAGGGTATCACAAAGCTTCCTCTCCTCCAGCTCCTTTCTCCTTGGCTCTCCTACCTGACTAACTGGCAGGTTTTTATCTGGTTTCAGCCAGCCCCTGATTGGCTTCAGGTGTCCCAATCAGGCTAGCTATTTCTGCTACTTTCTAGAAGCTTCCTGATTGGCCTGGAGTAGCCTTTGTTTGGCTATCCAGGGAACAGGGACCTGCACATCCTGAGGCTGATATACCTGCCTAGCACTCTCCTATATCCTTCTGGTCTGACTCCGTCACTATATATATATATATATATATAACTGGTTTGAATGTTGTTCTGTTTGTGCATTATAAATGTGATCAAGTCATGAGCACTTGTACCTAATCTACCATTGATCTTTTCCTCTTTATCTGTCAAGATACGGTCTAATATAGAATTCCCCCGTATTGGTTTGTTTGTTAGCTAGGGAATTGTCATCTATAATATTTAGAAATTCCAAGGATGATTTAAATCTAGCAGCATGAGACTTCCAGAATACATCAGTGAAACTGAAATCCCCCGTAATCACACAGCCTTTTTTCCAACACACTATAGATACATGTGTATGGCAATGGTCATCCTGTTCCCTAATGTGATTTTGTGCTCGGTTGCAGACACCAACTAATACCTCATCTTATTCTTTATCTATTAGGACATTGATCCATACACATTCCAGATAATTTTCTTCCAGTAATTGGTAACTCTGAAACAGGTAAATGTCATTTTTGACAGAGTGCTACTCCCCCTCCCCTTTGGCCAGTCGATCCTTCCTAAACAGGTTATAACCGTTGAGGTTAACATTTCAATTGTGTGAACCATCCCACCAGGTTTCAGTAATGCCACCTAGATTGAATTTATGCTCATGAATGAGCAAGTCCAATTCTTCTTGTTTGCTACCCAGACTCCTAGCATTGGCGTATACGCAGTTCAAGAGTTTCTTCTCTTCATATCCTTTGGTTCCTTGATTAATTTTGTTCTTACAATCTTGATTCTGTGCTGAATGCTCATATCTTCCCTCTTTTTACCATCGCTTTTTGTTATTAGTTATTACCCTCCTGACTACTCTAACCAGCCTGTCCCCAAGGAGATTGTTTAAATCTACAGAGGCCAAATCTACAGTGGCCATTTAAACTATACAGCCCCTCTGTCAATCACCGGACAGGAAGGATCTCAGGAAAGATTGCCTGGACATCTCCTCCACAAACTCTTCCCTCCCCCACTGTCAATAATCAGCCCACCTTCCTTGTATTCAACCCAAGTTCATTATCTTGGTGTCATATTCATCTCCCCTCTGTCCTTCTCCCCGAACTGCCACATGTGAGTTGTTGCTCCAACTGGTTCCTCCACTCTAATCTTTCCAAGATTTATTCCTTCCTTGCTCTGTTATTGATAAAATCCTGATCAGTGCTGGAGTATCTCGACTCAGCTACTTCAATCTCTTCTCTGGTCCCCCGGCCAGTTTCCACGATACTCCCCTCACTCCTATTGAAAATGCTGCCACTAAAATCATATCCCCTGCCTGACACCATGTCAGTGGCACCCCTCTTCCTTGAGTCTGATCTCTTTCCATGTCATGTTCACATCCAGCGCCATGCACAGCTCTGTCCAGGCTTCCACCTCATCTCTAGTTGCCCCCACTTTCCTGCACGTATTCTGTGCATGTGCTGCTCACTTTAATGTACACCGACTGATTCTACACCTCCTCTCGTGTGCCTGCATCATAAATGGAAGGTGCTCAGATGCTATGGTGATGGGTAACCTGGTAAAAACTTAAGCAGATATATAGTCCTCCATCACCCAGTGCACCATGCATCCCCTCTCTGCTGGAAACCTGTCCTCTAAACCCTCTTCTTCCCAAAAAACATACCAGTATAACACTGAGCTCATCTCAGGGACCGTCCTCGGCCCCAATCCCCAGCCTATACCTGATCCTGACCTGAATTCAGATCTGATCACTGCTCCCTTTTTCCTATATCCACTGCAAAGGCAGATGGGCAAAAAAAAAAATGAGATTAGTTACTAAGAGGCTTTGGGTGTATTTGAGCAGGCTTAAAATAATATACCGTCTATGAGTCTAGGAAGGAAACACACAAGCTTGCAGTGACTAATGCAGCTGGAAGAATACAGCAAAAATATTGAGGAATATTTGTTCAAATTTTTAAATGAATTGGCTTCAAGCCACATTTGCTCACTGTTTGTATTCACTTTGCATGAACGTTCATTTTTACTAGCAAGAATGGTTGCAGAATGTGAATGTCAACATTGCGCACACACTTGTGCAAAGCAAATCAGAATTCACTTTCCACAGGATTTCACACCAAAATCCTTATGATATGAGTTATGTTCGTGCTATCAGGAAGTAGGAACACTATCATGAGACGTCTGTGACCTATCACAGCTAACCAGCACAGGATGATTTTTAGATTTCAAATCTGACCACAGAGTAAATGAAATTTGCAAATGTTTTCAAGCGCGTCATTTCACATAACAAATTTAAGACACTTGTGATGTGTTAGTGAAGGTTCCATGAAGAGGGGGAAAAAGGCAAATTCACCAACTAAATTATTTGTTACAAAATATTGATTCCGCTCTACCAGCTGCTATCTGTTATTGTCATGATATTTTGCAATGTTGAAGTGCAACTGTAGTCCAAAAGGTAACTGTAAAATTAGGTATTAATTTTTTCAAAGGCTTCTAGATCAATTTTGTCTCAATTTATACACCAGGATTTTCTTTTTCTTGCTGCCCAAGCCCTATCACTCAGCCTGGGATCTGAAACCCAAGCCATGATCTTTCTGCCACTTACATTATCACCCCGGTAGAGATTCTGCTGTTGGAAGTTAGCTGACAATTTGTTTGCTCATACTGTACATAAGACAAAAATAGAAAGTCATGTAGTACCGCTGTTTAGCAAGAAGATAACCTTTTATATAGAGAGCATTATTTATTTATGTGTATGACAGTGCTGCTTTGGGGTTCCCACTGAGATGGGAGACCCATTGTGCTAGGTGCTGCATTTGCCTTAGTTAGTGACAGTCCCAACCCCAAATAGTTTGCAGTCTAAATAGACAGGACTGACAAAAGTAGGAGGGGGGAAGTGATTTGACAAGGCCACCCAGCAAGTCAGTGGCAGAACTAGTATTAGCACTCCTGTCTCCCTGGTCCCAACCCAGTGTCCTCTGCAGTTGGCAATATGACCTCACCAAAAATGGTCAATTTTCTACATACACACATGGTTTCAAATGTGTTTTTTTCTGACTCCCTCCCCCCCGCCCCAACTATTTTGCACAGAGTTATTTGCTGTGCTCCATCTGTAAGCTTAGGCCACCTCTCATGCAAAGCACTGAAATATGCATGTAGCTTTGCTCCTGGGCAGCAATGAAAATGTTTGTGTGAGTACACTGATGCATGTGCTTTGCAAGATCAAGGCCTTAGAATGTTGCATACAGTGGAATATTGCATACTGAAAGCCAGAAAGTCTTTGAGAGAGATATTGGAGATTAAGATGTTGTACGTATGAAAAAGATTAAAAGAACTAAACATACCTTACATAGCCACCCAGTGTGTAAGAGAAACTAAAATAGTCTGCAAATATTGAAAAGTGCCAATGGTGCCTTGATGGAAAAAGATGGAAGAAGACCCATTACTGGGCACATTTAAAATTAGATTGGATAGAAAACTGCTAAATGTACAATAGGGAACAATCCTGTATTGGTGAGTGAAGGGAAACTGAGGCCATTTAGACTGGAATAATTCACCAAATGAAGTGGAGGAAATCTCTTCCTTTGGGTCATATAAAATTAACCTGAATGCAAGAGCAGAGGAAACACTTTTGCATTAACAGGGGAATGGAGGCAATGAGTCAATGGGCCACCTTTTCAAATAGAAACACGCAAATTGCACCTGCATATATGAACATTTGTGCACTCAGAACAGACCCACACAGAATTGCTAACTGACACATGCAGTTTTCCCATTTTCCACATGCGTGTGGGCAGTGGGTGTGTGAACACATTTTTGTAGGCACAAATACTACTAATTATGGTATGTATCAAGTGCATGCACTTGGCCAAGCATCTCAGGGCTCTTCACAACGGGACAATAACAATCATTAAAAAACAATAAAGGGATATTCACATTAGAATTCCCACAGATACAATAGATCAAAGGGCGGCCCAGTAGAACAAGTTAAAACAGGAGGTGGAGGAGGGACCATATTATGACTTTTTCTTGGCCCTGAGGAAGTGGCTAATGCATTTTGGGCACTATATAAAGAATGATGATGATGATGATAAATGCTAATAGCAAATAAGTACAGTAGAACCTCAGAGTTACGAACACCTCAGGAATGGAGGTTGTTCATAACTCTGAAATGTTCATCATGATCCCTTCTGGCTTTGGTTATTCTCTGAGACTGTGTTCAGTCCAAATAATTGATCCATTTTCCATGATAAGTCACCCAGGTGCAGGGACGAATTAATGACCTGTGCCTTGGACAGGCCAAAAATCTACAGTTAGAGGCCGGGATGGGAGTTGAAGGTTACAACTGAAAAAGGCTCTGAGGTCTGTTCAGATCCCAGGGAGACCCCTTCCAAGCAGAAGGCCCGGTTCAGCCTTTGTCGGCAATGTAGGGGGTGCTGGTGAAAAAGGCACATGCCCCATGGGCCATCAGAGACCTACTTCCCAGCAGGGGTCCCAAGATCAGTCAATCTAATCAAGGTGGGGAATGCTATTAAAAACAGATAGGACCAGTTGGGAGCACTGGAGCTCCCTTCGGTGCATGGGAGCCCACATCAGCTTATCTGGTTGATCCCCTCTTAAGCTGCCTCTATCCCTGAATATCACATGTGATTTCAACCAGCCATGACAGGTTAGATCAGGAAAGTTCAATCCAGTGGCAGGTGAACAGGAAAAATCTTTGCATCTGAAATGCCTCCCTATGGGCCTGACACAAAGCACATGGATTTCAATGGAAAAGAGGCCCACTGATTTCAATGGGCTTTGGATCAAATCTTTGGAAATCTTCCAACTAGAAGACCCTAAATTGCTCAAAAGACATTCATCAGTAATACTTCTGGCCCAATCTATCATCCCTCTCAAGTGTCCTCACCTCAGAGGCACGGCCCCCATTTGAAAACCAAGTTCATGCTTGTCCCATGCTTTTATTACTGTAAGTGATGGGCATCCAAAGGGGAGACAATCAAGCTACTGAAAAACATGATTGAGACTGACATTGATCTTGCAACCACTCCAGCTTCCTGCATCATTACCTTTTGAATGCATCTCCCCTTTTGGCTTCATTTCCCACCCTCAGCCTTACATTTGGGCCTCCACAGTTGGAGAGGCGTATACCTTAAGAGTAAAAATATATATATTCCTCGACTTACCCCACTAAAAGCAATCCAGGAACATCGCTTGGCTCAGGCCAATAATCCAGAGCCGCGCCTGTCCCTCCTCAGCCCTGGCATAGAAAATCCAAGGTCAAGATAAAGATCCTTCCCTCTTCTTGTCGCTGTTTTTGTGAGCGAACGATGAAGCACTTTCCGTCAACAGCTGGCTGTCCAGCGAGCCGGGAAAGGGCTCCGGCATTGGTTTTTAAATCTTTGCATCCCTTCCCTTGTGGAGCCTTCTCATCTCACCCCTGGAACCGCTTCTCTGCAGACACAGAATAAGTGGGCTACTGTCTCCTGGGTGGCCACTGTGAATTGGATTAGGATGAGCACAAAGAGGCTTAGGGCTGGGCCCCATCTGCAGCAAAGATAATGAGGCTGTGAAGGTGGTTTGTCTTGCTGTTCACATGGGTACGTTTTACTGGGGCTGTTGTGCCGAAGGCCTGGAAAGAATGCGTTTACCTGGTCTCCACCACCATAGCACCCTGCAAAGAGAGCCGCCTCCTCCCTGAGTCGTAGATGCACAGATCTCATTCACCTCATGGAGCCATGAGTCTGAATCCAGAGGCAGAGTTGGCTCCTTCCCATTAAATGCCCGGGGGCACAGGCTTCCTTTGGTGAGATGAAAATAAGCCAGATGTTTTATGCTGGCCTGGGTGAGGCAGGAGGTCAGACTACATCAGGGCTTCTCAAATTTCATTGCACCGCAACCCGCTTCTGACATCAAAAATTACTACATGGCCCCAGGTAGGGGGGATGAAGCCTGAACCTGTCTGAGCCCTGCCACCCCGGGCGAGAGGGCCGGGGCCAGAGCAAAAGCTCGAGCCCCACTGCCCCTGGCAGGGGGCCCGTAACCTGATCTCTACTACCTAGGGCTGAAGCCCTCAGGCTTCAGCTTCGGGCCTGGGCAGTGGAGCTCAGACTTTGGCTTTGGCCTGGGGCCTCAGCAAGTCTTAAGTCAGCCCTGGTGACTCCATTAAAATAGGGCCATGAGCCAATGAGCCACTTTGGGGTCCCAACCCCCAGTTTGAGAACCCTTGGATTAGGTGATCATAATGGTCCCCTTTTGGCCTGAAAAATCTATTAATATCTATAAACTATGATTCAAGAACGATCCTTTAACCTTGTCTAGTCCATCCCACCTGAGGATCTCAAAGCACTTTATAAGCCTAGATGAATTAACCCTCAGAACTCCCAGGGAGGCAGTGGCTCTCGTTAGTCCTAATTTACTGATGACAAAAGCAGGGGAATAGAAAGGCTAAATGACATGCTCACTGGCAAATCAACATTAGGGCCAGAAATACAACCCAGATCTGATGAGTCCTAGTTTCGTGTTTTTACCACTGGACAGTGCTGGCTCCCTGAAAGACCCCAATGTATTTTCTTGAATAAAGATGGCTTTCTTCATTCCCAATCCCAACATGTTGTTCAGTATTGATGTTAAATAGCTGCTGCATTCTACCCCAGAGTTGGCTATATTTCAGTGGTGAGTGAAGTGTATCCCTTCGTGTGTAAACCAATATATTGTAATTAATGAATAAATTAAAAAAAAGTGAAACCTGCATTGAAGGCTATGTCAAACAGGCAGTTCCCTGTTTAAGATTACCACTTTAAAGGATATCCAAAGCTTTTTGTGCAATTTTGTTTGATCTTCAATAGGGCTGTAGATTAATCGCAATTAACTCACGTGGCTAACTCAAAAAAATTAATTGTGATTAATAAAATGTTAATTAATTTCAGTTTTAATTGCACTGTTAAACAATAGAATAACAATTGAAATTTATTAAATATTTTGGATGTTTTTCTACATTTTCATATATATTGTATTCTGTGTTGTAATTGAAATCAAAGTGTATATTATTTTTATTACGAATATTTGCAAATGATAAACAAAAGAAATAGTATTTTTCATTTCACTTATACAAGAACTGTAATGCAATGTCTTTGTTGTGAAAGTGCAACTTACAAATGTATATTTTTTTTTGTTACATAACTGCGTCAAAACCAAAACAATGTAAAACTTCAGAGCCTACAAGTCCACTCCGTCCTACTTCTTGTTCAGCCAATCGCTCAGAGAAAGGAGTTTGTTTACATTTACAAGAGATAAACTGCTTGTTTCTTATTTATAATGTTACCTGAAAGTGAGAACAGGAGTTCGCATGGCACTGTTGTAGCCAGTGTTGCAAGGTCTTTACGTGCCAGATATGCTAAACATTCATATGCCCTTCCATGCTTCAGCAACAGTTCCAGAGGACACTTTTCCATGCTGATAACGCTCATTAAAAAAACAATGGGTTAATTTAATCTGTGACTGAACTCCTTGGGGGAGAATTGTATGTCTCCTGCTGTGTTTTACCCGCATTCTGCCATGTATTTCATGTTATAGCAGTCACAAATGATGACCCAGCACAGGTTCGTTTTAAGAACACTTTCACAAAATACAGAGAAAATTTCACAAAACACAAAGAAGGTACCAATGTGAGATTGCTAAAGAGAGCTACAGCACTTGACCCAAAGTTTAAATATCTGAAGTGCCTTCCAAAATCTGAAAGGGACAGGGTGTAGAGCATGCTATCAGAAGTCTTAAAAGAGCAACACTCTGATGTAGAAACTACAGAACCTGAATCACCAAAAAAGAAAATCAACTTTCTGTTGGTGGCTTCTGATTCAAATGATGAAAATGAGCATGTCGGTCTGCTCTCCTTTGGATCGTTATCGAGCAGAACCTATCATCAGCATGGACGCATGTCCCCTATAATGGTGGTTGAAGCATGAAGGGACAGATGAATCTTTAGCGCATCTTGCGTTGCAACAGTGTCATGAGAACACCTGTTCTCACTTTCAGGTGACATTGTAAACAAGAAGTGGGCAGCATTATCTCCTGCAAATGTGAAAAAACCTCATTTGTCTGAGTAATTGGCTGAACAAGAAGTAAGAATGAGTGGACTTGCAGGCTCTAAAATTTTACATTGTTTTATTATTGAATGCAGTTTCTTTTGTACATAAGTCTACATTTGTAGGTTTAACTTTCATGATAAAGAGATTGTACTACAGTACTTGTATTAGGTGAATTGAAAAATACTATTTTTTTTTACAGTGCGAATACTTGTAATAAAAAATAAAGTGAGCAGTGTACATTTTGTATTCTGTGTTGTAACTGAAATCAATGTATTTGAAAATGTAGAAAACATCCAAAATATTTAAATAAATGGTATTTTATTATTGTTTAAGAGTGCAACTAATCACGATTAAATTTTTTAATCATTCAATTAATTGTAATTAATTTTTTTAATTGCTTGACAGCACTAATTTTTAGTTAAAGACTATCTTCCTTTGCTATATGATGGATATGTGTAGATTTTAAAGGTGCTTTTATTTACACAACATCTTATTTCAGAGAGGTGCAGAAATATCCCGTGTACAGAAAACACGAGTGCTGTATTACATGGGGATTAAGAATGTTCATACTAGATTATCAATCCATCTAGTCCTGAATCCTGCTCAGTGCTCCAGAGGAAGGTATTAAAAGCACACAGTGCATCTAATTATGCAATCAGACATTTACAGGCTAGGAGGATTGTTTAGTGGTTACAACGGGGATGGAGTTTGGAGATTAGGTTTCTATTTCTAGCTCTGCTATTGACTCAGCATGTGACATCACACTAGTCACTGTACCTCTGATTCCCCATCCATAAAATGGGAGTCATACTCTGCAACGACTTTTTAAAGCATTTTGATATGCTCGAGTGAAAGTCGCTAGGCATGTACAATCATTATTATTTGCAATGCACCAGTCTAGGTCCACCGTTATGGACCAGGGCCCCACTGTGCTAGGTGCTGTACAAATGCAGAACAAAAAGACAGTACTTGCTGCAAGGAGCTTGCAATCCAAGTGCAATTTATAATACCATAATAAGGGCAAATGGCTTCTTGCCCTGCTGCTGATCAGTTTATACCCTGAAGCCTCAGTTGATAATTCTTAAAGACTGAGTCTATTCTAAGTTACAGTAGTGACTACTGTGACTGCATTGACGTTGGAGGAGTTACCGAAGATTTACAGTGCTATAACAGAGAGCAGTATCAGTTTCTTAATTATTTTCCTAGCTAGAGTAACTGCAGATGCTACTATTTTCAGATGTGTCCTATTAAAAAGTATTTGCTAAAGGCCCAGTTCTCTTACCCTCACAGTGAGCAATCCTTTGCTCCAGGGGAAATTGTAGCCTATGCGAGTAGTCCCACTGGTTTCAATTGGACTACTCGTGGAGTAAAGTACTACTCAATATGCATAACTATATCAGTCCAAAGTGATTGGTCTAAATTATAGACTTAGAGATTTAGGGTAGATATTAGGAAAAACTTTCTAACTCTAATGGCAGTTAAATTCTGGAATAAGGTTCCAAGGGGGGTTGTGAAATCCCCATCACTGGAGGTTTATGAGAACAGGTTGGATAAACACCTGCCAGGAATGGTCTAGGTTTACTTGGTCCTGCCTGAGTGCAGGAGGCTGGATTTAGCAACCTCTCGAGCTCCCTTCTAGCCCGACATTGCTGTGCTACCCTGAAGCACAGGACCACGAGGATAATGGCATGAAAAGAAGTTTTCCTTTTATGTGTTACCTTTTCATTGTTCTTGCTTGACGGTCTGGGATACACAGGAGCGTCTCAATGGCCTTTTGCGTCCATTGTTAGTTTATCTACCTCTGTCTTATATCCGCTTGCTCTTCTACTGGCCAAACTGAATTGCCGTATATCAGGGGTGGCCAACCTGAGCCTAGGAAGGAGCCAGAATTTACCAATGGACATTGCCAAAAAGCCACAGTAATACATCAGCAGCCCCATCAGCTCCCTCCCCCTGCCACTCCCAGCACCTCCTGCCTGCCAGCAGCCCTGCCAATCAGCATCGCCCTCTTCTGCCCTGTGCCTCCTGCCCTCTGTGATCAGCTACTTCACAGTGGTCAGGAGGTTATGGGATAGAGGGGGGAGGAGCAAGAGTGCAGTAGGCTCAGGGGAGGGGGCGGGAAGGGCCAGGGGCTTTGGGGTAAGGGATGGAGTGGGGGTGGGACCTGGGGTTGAGCAGTGGAAAGTTGGCACCTGTAGCTCCAGCCCCGGAGTCAGCACCTAGACAAGGAGCCACATATTAACTTCTGAAAAGCCGCATACAGCGCCGGAGCTACAGGTTGGCCACTCCTGCCCTATTTTATATGGAATCTCTCTCTATCTCCCCAGCCTCCCTCACCCCTCTACACTCCATGGACTCTGAAGCAGGTGTACAATGATATTCAGGATAATGACACGTGTAATTGTAGGCAGGTGTTGCTTTAAGTCGCTGGAGAGATTGCTTGCCAATCAGCATGAGAAAGGAAGGGAATCCCTCAGGTTTTAGCCTGTGCGAAGCCAGGGCTGTGTAAGTTAAAGCTGTACAAAATCAGCTTTACCTTATGCAGCAGATGTATCTTTTTTTGGCTGGTGTTTTTTTTCAAAAGGAGGTTACATGCCAGGTCGCTTGGAGTGGGGATTTCCAGTCCCTTTCTCTAGCCACCTTCTGAGACCTCTTAATTGTTCAAGAATTACTATTATTAACGGCACTTTGCTGTTCTTGGCAGCCCATCTAGCTGGAGATTTCAAAGCACTTCAAGGTATTAACAGATGTTGACACACAACACTCTGGTCCAATAAGGAGGTATCATTATCCCCATTTTATGTATGTGGAAAGAGAGGCTCAACATGCCTCCATTTGCAAAGCCAGGTACAAAAATCCAGACTTACAGTCCCAGTCTCTAACTCCTAGACAACACAACTTAGTCTAAAGTCATCATTCTATTGACTATAAATGCTCTATAAGCACTAAGGGCCAGATTTTCTGGGGCACAAAAAGCAATTAGAGATCAGAGTGCAGGGCCCATGTGACACTGGGCAAGTTTTGTATGCTTCAGCAAAGCCCATAAGCACATGCTTAACTTTTGACACATGCTGCAATCCCATTCAGGTCACGTTTTGCTGAAGCGGGAGCTTCACTGCTCTGTACCTCAGTTCCCCCTCTGTGAAATGGGGATAACAGCACTGTCCTGCCTCACAGGATAAACCGTGAATAGTTGGGTCTGAGATACTACAGCGATGGGGCCCGATATTACAGATAGAGGTAGATGAATCTATCTTGACTTTTTTTCCTGGGGGAACATTTTATGTTAAGGTGACCTACAAGCCTGTAAATTGTAAAATAAATAATGGATTATAATAAAAAAGGAACGCTTGAAAACTGTGCCATGAATGGGAAAATAAAACATGGAAAGTATAGAAATGTAGGGCTGGAAGGGACCTCAAGAGGTCATCTAATCTATTCCTCCACACTGAGACAGGACCAAGTAAACCCAGACCATCCCTGACAGGTGTTTGTCTAACCCGTTCTTAAACCTTCAGTGATGGAGATTCCACATGTCCCTAGGTAACCTGGTCTAGCACTTAACTAGCCTTCTGTTAGAAATATTTTCCTAATATCTAACCTCAATCTTCCTTGCTGCAGACGAAGATGATTCTTGCTCTCAGTGGACTTTGAGAACAATTGATTGCTGTCCTCTTTATAACAATCTTTTACATATTTGAAACCTGCTTTCATGTTCCCCCTCAGCCTTCTCTTCTCTTGATTACACAGGCCCAGTTCTTTCAAACTTTCCTCATCGGTCATGTTTTCTAAATCTCTTCTCATTTTCATATTTCATTACTTACTCAGGGCTCCATTGGCTGTCCCAGTGCTACCGTGGAGTTTGCCAGCATCCCTGATAATACAGAATGATGATTCTGGGATGACTTCAGCTACGGTGGAACTGGGTCAAAGACTTCATGGAATCTAGAAAGAGCTGATTGAGGTTACTGTGCTGCTTGCTCTCCTCAGCCCAGACAGAAAGGTGTTCACCATGTATCTTTGTGGTTAGTTTAATTTTCATTTGCCAAAGCAGTGACCAGAATTGAGTCAATTGCTTTTTTGAGACTCCACATGTTTAAGGTAACATTATAAGAACTTGTGATGGGTATATCAGACCTGCTGAGGCCCCCTGCTGAAGACCTCATGACCCTGCCATACCCCACTCCAAAAAAGGGCAGTGGAGGGGGGTCCTCCAAGCTGCCTAGAGTGGTTGTGTGGGACACAGCCAATCAGGCCCAGTAGCCTAGTATAAGAAGAGCAGCAGGGCCAGAGGGAGTTCAGTTCCTTCCTGGAGTTGAGGCTGGCTGATGGAGCTTCAGAACCGCATACTGGGCAGTGCTGCCAGAAGCCAGGGAAAGTGAGAAGGAGCCCTGAGCTGGTTGCTGTGTCTCCATTAGGACAAGGCCCTGAGAATAAGGGTGAAGAAGGTGTGGGCCACGGGGAAGTGGCCCAGGGAATTAGAGAAGCTGTGTGACATAGTTAAAGGGACACAGCAGATGGCTGCAATCTACAAGGTCCCTGGGCTGGGACCTGGAGTAGTGGGCAGACCTAGGTTTCCCCCACCCATGTTAGCCACTGAGTGGGAAGTAGCCTGGACATTGAGGTGCCCCAAAGTGGGAACTGAACTATAGTGGCCCAGCTGGAGAGCTGTAGCCAGGAAGCCCCAAGAGGGCAAAGACATCGTCTCCAGGGTGGGAGCTCCGGGGCGCTGGTCTATTCCAGACTAGGGATAAAGTGAATGAGAGTGTGCAGGTACACACACTCGGGCAAGGGAGCGCTCACGAGAGGCGAATGCACCCCGTAACAGAAATGTACAATTTTGATCTCACGTGACATTTCAGGTAGGCTGATATCTCAAGAACCTCTTGCTCAAATGACTCCAAATCCAGACCACGAACCTGACTGTGGACCTCCATGGGACATAGCAATTTTCAAGACAATCTGAGTAGATCTGCAGATTCTAGAGCAATTAGAAAAAGCAACTGAGACTGGCTTACTGTTTAACAATCTTAATTATAGCAGAGTTCCCATTCTGCTACAATATTTGTTTGAAACTGATATTTCATTCATTGCCTGAATCTTTTTCCTTCATCGCATGTATACACAGCCTGGTTTGTTATTGTAGGGTTACTCAGGAGCTCTTTTGGCTTTGTTTTGTTTTTATGAACGTTCAAGCACCCGAAAGCCTGACCATGGAGTGGAATTCCACCCTGAGCTGCAGTCATATACCTGAAATAAACAGGCCAAATTCTTCTCTCAGACACACCAGTGTAAATCTGGAGTAACTCAGGTGACTTCACAGGACTTCCATGGAGTTGCTCTGGATTGACATGGGTGTAAATGAGAGGCGAGTCTGGCCCTCTGATTTCAAGGCAATTGTCAGGGTGTAACTCAAGTCAGAGCTGGAACCATAGGCAGAGTGCAGGTGGCGTGATTACAAGGGCGTGACCAGGGCCGGCATTAGGAAAAATGGCACCCTGGGCAAACCCACTGCAACTTCATCCCCTCCCCTGTCTGGGAGCCGGCCCAACCCGCCTGCACCCTCCGCCGAGCCAGGACACTACATAGGCCATGACCCACCCGGTCACGGCACCCTCGGAGGTCACCCACATCGCCCAGCTATAAGGCTGGCCCTGAATGACAGATGGAATTTAGCACATGCGTCCGCTGTTTGTCCCAGGGATCCCACCCTGCATCATTGAGGAACTAGCCAGTAGCCTTTTAAGAAACAGCTCAGTGGCCTGGCACAGTCAGGCCCACGGGCAGCGGATTTGTGTTGTCTCAGCCAACAGCCACTGAGGCAGACTCAGCAAGCTCTAACCACAAGACTCAGCTTGCGGTCTGAATTTCAAGCCACCCAGAGCTTGGCGGTGTTTGAGTAGCGGTGGGGGCGCGGCGGGAGGAAATGTGTCTCCGTTGGGCTGTTATAGAGGAGAGCCAGCCGTGAAATTGTGAGCCAGATTTTGAAACCCCTTCCCCACCTGAAGGTTTGCCTGGGTCTCTCTGATGAGGAACGGAGGGTCGTTCGTTTACCACAGGTGAGAATCCCACCGGAACCCTTCCATGAACAGCAGCGCCCCAGGTGAGCCCAAAGGCGAACAGCAGCCTCCCTGAGCTGTGCTGAGCTTATCTGATCTCTGCTGGAAGCTGCCCTCTTGCATATCTTAACAGGTTCATCTCAGCCGTTCAACACCCAGAGCCAGAGCGTGACTGCGGATGCACGGCGCGTTATCACGGTGGGGCTAGGATCGGCTTCTGAGATTACAGTCTGGCCCTTTATTGGAAGGCAGCTAATTCACAGCTGCCCTGAAGGCCTCGTTCTCCAGCCTTCGCAGCCGGTTTGTCTTCAGCGGCGTGAGGCTGACAGGTTTCAAAACCAGGCACCAGGACACCTTACAAAATACTCACCCGCCATCTCCCCCCTCAGAACAGAACCCGCGAGCCGGGGCCGGGTGGAGCGAGACAGAACACCACGTGCACCTTTGCCTCTGCAGCTCTGGGGTCATGCCAGAAAAACAGTGGGCCCAGGGGAAGCATGGGGCAGAAATGTCCTGCCCTGGTAATAACTTCCCCTGGCCCCTGGCTGAAAGGCTGCTCTACAGACCCTGTGAGACAAGACCCCCAGAGGTTGGGTACAGGGTGAAACATGAGGGCCCGGGACAGTGTGCGGTGGCAGGGAGGGTACGCAGCCTCCCGACTCAGCAATGGCAACTATGTCCGCACTCCCATCTAGATTATTCGTGCTCCTAGAAGGGATAATCTGCCTGGAACTAGGGGGCTCTGGAAACAGACGTTGCTAGCCCTTGTGGCCACACAATAGTACGGCTTTGGTGGTAGCATGCAACAGCTCAACCATTGTCATGTGGATTCTGCAGAGCAGGGAGACTCTGTGGAAAAGTTAAGGCAGCCCTAATTGTGATGCAGAGGTTGCTAGGAGGCTACCCCCTGCTTCGATCCATTCTCCTGCACACACACACCGAGCGTGTACAGCACAGGGAGGACCTGTGGGCAGAAGGCCCCTGCATTTGGAGGAACAATCCAGCTGTCCCTGAGTTAGGCACTCAGGATCTGGCTGCAGCCACAACAGCACAGGGTGAGATATGCAACACAAGTCACTCTTCAAGTAGCAAAGCTGCCATAGGAGAAGGCTGAATGTTTGCAGACAGCATCATTTCTGTGGCTGGAGCTATTGCTGAATCTGAGATCAGAGCCAAGCTGTGGAAAAGCCCTGTCAGGTGTTTTGAATGCCTTAACATACACCTGCCAGGGCAGGAATGGCAGTGCAGGGAGCCCACCCCATTATTGCAGGGACAAGGTCCCAAGGAAGAGTGGAGACCCCAGCCAGCAGCCCTCTGCAGCTCGGCTGTCACAGCTCCCTCTCTCCTGTGACAGCCGGGATGCAGAGGGCTCCCTATGCTGCCCACGGCCGGTGACACCCTGCAGGTGCAAGGAGTGGGGGAGGGCGCAGTAGGGTGGGCAGTCTCAGCTCTATTATCTGAACCTCTGCATCACCTCAGTGCATTCCTTGTCTCATCCAGCTGCCAAAGTTCCCTCACACCTGTCTGGGTGTGCACGCTGCCTTGCTTATCAGATGGGAACGAAAAGCAAGCGGCAGCTCCACTTGGTCCTGACTCTTCTGTGCGGCCTCTTGACGGCACATTCTCACCCTCTCACTCTAACCTCGGTTCTTCTGCGGGGGCGGAGGGTGTGTGTGAATTAGGCTGCAATCCAGGAATGGCACTAACATTGTTCTTTCCCCAGACTAAGCCACGCGTCTCTGCCTCTAGACATTTTTCTCCACTGCAGCTGCTGAGTTGCAGGGTTCTGATTTTCTTACTGCCCTTATCACAGACAGAAACCCTCAGTGTGCCAGCTTATCTCCCTTGTATAGAAGCCTCAGACCCTTCCCTGCACTGGTTTTCTACACATAGAGTCTAGTGATTCCTGGTCTTTTTGCCTCGGCCAAATCTTTGAAATACATTTAGGTTGTAAAAACATGAGGGCCCTAAGAGATGTGGGGCTGTTCAGTGGGGCTGGAACTAGGCGTGCTGGAGGCGCTTCCACACCCCATGGCTTGAAGTAGAAATAACAAACACCAAACACATGTGTCATTACGTGATTGGCTAGATCATCCCCCAGCAGCATGGGAATGGGATAATTATTGTAGACTGCAAAAGTCCACCTTTCTGACCAGCCCTTGTACTGGACAGGTAGATTGGCTGTAGGTAAGTCGAAAGAGTTTGACTTGAAGGGTTGAATTGTCACTTTAACCTCTGGGTTGATTAACTTGGGGTTCACTAAGGATTGGTGGATAAGTGACATTTGAGCTTCAGTGTTCCTCCACGCTGTAACCTTTTTCCGCCCACTCTCACAGTTTTCCTTTTTTTTTTTAGGGTATTTGGGAGGTATCTGGGCCTGCGGACCTTGGGTGCGACTTTGGGGTAATGCACAGCGTTCGGTTGGTGTTCTTGGGGCAGTTGACCTTAATATGCCCCAGCTCATTACATTTAAAACATCACCCAGCTGACTGGTCACTGGGCCGAGGCTGGTTGCTGGAGATTGGTGGGGTGGAACGAAGAGGTGTCTGGGGTTTTTTTTGGGATGTAGATGGAGTTTGGGGCTTCCCCCTCTGATAGGATGTGGTCCTGGGTTGTCCCTTTTGGGATCCACTCCCACTGCTAGGCGGTCTTTTTTTCTCTGCCACCTCCACCCATCTGGTTCCAATCTCCCCTGCCTTGATTATAGTTTTGGGTTTTCCATCTCGGATGTACCTTTTTATTTCCTTAGGAATACCCTCTAAGAACTGCTCCATTTGCATTAGGAAAGACAGCTCTTCATGAGAGTTAGCCTTTGCTCCTGATATTCAGGCATTTCAATTTTTTACAATGTGGTAGGCATGTTGGGAAACAACATGGTTTCCATCTTTAGCACCCCTACTACAAAAACTGTTCCAGCCCCCATGGGGCTTTTGAGATTCTACCCCTGGGAACGTCACCAATGGCCTATGTCAGCATGACATTTCCATCGAGGATATGTTGGAGAACTGTAGAAATGGGGTCTGCAAAAATCCTTAGTGGGGCTCTGCTCTGTAAAGTTTACAGGCCAGAATCTGAGTAAGGACAAAGTTATTTATTTGTCCTGTTGGCTCTGCAGAGCCGATAATGCTATGGGGGGAATGAACCACATTTTATCATAATCTGGTTTCTGCATCAACAAAATTAAGAGCATGTTGGAGGACAAGGAAGGGATTTGGATAATGCTGCTAGTCAGATAATATGGTTTCTGAAAATCAGTGGAGTGTGTGTCAGAGTGGCAGAGAGACACAGGCTAATTTCTTCACACCTCAGGCCGTAAACCAGCCGCTGACTCCTTGGTTGAGAGAAAAAGTGGTTAGCAATCCCTGAGCTGCTCTCCCAAACATTTGCATTCACTATTTGTGGAGAGGAGTAGGTGCAGCGCCAATGGCAGAACGTGACTCGCCGGGAGGAGTTTGTGTGCATGCTTGTTGCGTATGCCATGTCATGCTCTCAGAGGTCAGGAAGGTGGTTAGCCCTTCAGGGCTGCTTTACCTGGAACACCAGGCCCAGTCCTCAATAGGAATAGGATGTCGGGGAAAAATGGGAGGCAGTTAAGAGCAACAGACATGGCAAAAATGCCGGAAGGTTCCCTGAAATCACTGGGAGTCTTTCCATTGACTTGGGATCAGGCCCTAAAAGAGTCAGTGCTACATTGTGAGATTTGTCCCCATCCCTGTATGCACAATGGTGCAGAGCCTTTCTGCTCACAGGAAAGTGCTGACACATTGTGCCCTCCTGGATCTCCCGTATGTGTGTGGGCTCCTCTTAGTGCACTGGGCCTGCCCCAGGTGCCAGTGCAGAGGACTTGCAGGGCCATGACCCTTCAGGCAATTTTCTTGGTGGCAGAAGGAGGGACTGAGCAGATCCTGCTCCTAAGGGATACGATTGCAATCATAGAATCACAGAATATCAGGGTTGGAAGAGACCTCAGGAGGGCATCTAGTCCAACCCCCTGCTCAGAGCAGGACCAACCCCAACTAAATCATCCCAGCCAGGCCTTTGTCAAGCCTGACCTTAAAAACCTCTAAGGAAGGAGATTTCACCACCTCCCCAGATAACCCATTCCAGTGCTTCACCACCCTCCTGGTGAAATAGTGTTTCCTAATATCCAATCTAGACCTCCCCCACTGCAACTTGAGACCATTGCTCCTTGTTCTGTTATCTGCCACCAGTGAGAACAGCCGAGCTCCATCCTCTTTAGAAATCCTGTTCAGGTAGTTGAAGGCTGCTATCAAATCCCACCTCACTTTTCTCTTCTGCAGATTAAATAACCCCAGTTCCCTCAACCTCTCCTCATAGGTCATGTGCCTCAGCCCCCTCATCATTTTCATTGCTCTCTGCTGGACTCCGGTTTGTCCACATCTCTTCCATAGTGGGGAGCCTAAAACTGGACATAATACTCCAGATGTGGCCTCACCAGTGCTGAATAGAAGGGAATAATCATTCCCTTCTATTCAGGGAATGCTGGCAATGCTCCTACCAATATAGCCCAATATGCCATTGGGCTTCTTGGCAACAAAGGCGCACTGCTGAATCCTATCCAGCCTCTCTTCCACTGTAATCCCCAGGTCCTTTTCTGCAGCCAGCTGGTCCCCAGCCTGTAGCGGTGCATGGGATTCTTCCTTCCTAAGTGCAGAACTCTGCACTTGTCCTTGTTGAATCTCATTAAATTTCTTTTGGCCCAATCTTCCAATTTGTCTAGGTCATTCTGGACTCTATCACTATCTTCCAGTGTATCTACCTCTCCCCACAGCTTAGTGTCATCTGCGAACTTGCTGAGGGTGCCATTCATCCCATCATCCAGATTCTTAATAAAGAAGTTGAACAAAACCGGCCCCAGGACCGAGCCCCGGGGCACTCCACTTGATACCGGCTGCCAAGCAGACATCGAGTACCTGTTGAGCCCAACAATCAAGCCATCTTTCTATCCAACTTATAGTTCATTCATCCAATCCGTACTTCTTTAACTTGCTGGCAAGAAAACTGTGGGAGATCAAATCTAAAGCTTCGATAAAGTCAAGATATATCACACCCACTGCTTCCCCATCTCCAGAGAGCCAGTTATCTCATCATAGAAGGCAATCAGGTTGGTCAGGCATAACTTGCCCTTGGCGAATCCATGTCGCCTGTTCCTGATCACCCGATCAGCCCTGTTAGTGGTCCAGGCAGGGAGGGCAGCTTTCTTGCATCCCAGCCTCTGCATGAGGACAGATCACAATTTGGCCCTGAATCTGTACATTCTGGCTAAACAGTGACAATGGATTGGAAGTGTGCAGCTGCTAAGAAGCAGGGGTATTGGTCACTGCCACGAAATGCAAATGGGTGTTGTAACAAAGAGGGCTGGAATGAAACAAAGGGAAGGACAATTTAGGCAGCAAAGGGCCCATTCCTGCCCACATGAAAGTCAGTCACTTTTTCTGGTGACCTCAGTGGCTGCACCCAATACCTAGAAAAGCTTCCTATCAGTGAGCTCCATTAGACTGTGCAATAGAGCGGAGGGAGCATCCCCATCAGTTGGAACATTTAACAGTGAACGACACATCTCTAGGGAATCTGCTGTAGGGGAGAGTCCTGCCCGGGCTTGGATCGGCTTCTAGAACATTACCACCCAATGAAACCCTGCCACCTTTGTGATTGTGGAAGACAAGCCGTGACCACCTAGTAACGGGTTCTGATGAGGATGGCGGCCTTATCAGCAGAGGGGGCCATGAGAATCTGTCAGCTTCAGGTAAAGATAGCCGTCATTTATTCACGTGTGTCAAAGCAGCCCGGAAATACTGAGAGATCAGAGCCATTAGGCTCAAATCCTACTCTACGCAATACTGGTGTGAATTCCAAATAACCTCACTGACACTAGTGGAGCTACTCCAGATTTACCTCTCTTAGCCAGGTGGGATCGACCTAAGATACACAACTTCAGCTACGAGAATAGCGTAGCTGAAGTCGATGTATTTAGGTCGACTTACCGCGGCGTCTTCACGGTGCTGAGTCGACCGCTGCCGCTCCCCTGTCGACTCCACCTGCGCCTCTCGTGGCAGTGGAGTACAGAGGTCAACAGGAGAGTGCTCGGGGATCAATTTATCGCGTCTAGATGAGACGCGATAAATTGACCTCTGATAGATAGATCGCTACCTGCCGATCCAGCGGGTAGTATAGACCTGCCCTGAGGTTAGAAGCTGGGTCTTTACCACCACAGCACAGCTGGGGCTTGGCGGAGTTAGCTCTGAACCTCAGCACAGAGCCCAGCAGGTATCGCTGTGAGGCGGACAGTCCTTTCCCTCCGCTTCTGTCTGACCCCCAGGCCTGCTCTTTTTCTCTTTTTTTCACCTGCATCATCAGATGAGGGTTTAATTCCCCCTCTCCCACTGCAATAGTGAGTGAGCACGTACTGACCCCAGCCACAGGGCGTGGGTCTGAGCATCTGGGGATGAGAAGCGTTGCCGAAATGGCCTATTTCAGTTCTGAGACGTTTATGACTGGCCTTTGTACACCTGGCACCAAACCAAAGGGCAGTTTATGGCAGGTAGAACTGAGGCGACATAAGAGGAAATACCTTGATCCTGCCTTTCGCTCCCACTTGGCACTCAGAACCCCGCAAGATTAGGTCCCATGGATTTGACCCCCACAAAGTCACTGGGATGCAGCTTGTTGCTGGATGGCTGCAGGGATGAGGCAAATCACTCATGATGCAGGGCCAACCTGACATGGGTCAGGAAGGAACTTTGCCACCTCCATGATTGTGCCTTTAGACATATTCCTGAGCAAGGAATGGGGTGGAAGCTGTACCAACCCAGGAATTGCCCTGAGGCACAATTCCCTCCCCACTCCAGGGAGAAAGTACCTCACCGTGACTTGAAAGAGTGCTTGCACCAGGCTGGCTACTCCGACCTGTTACAGGGGCTATACCCATTTCCCACCCATCCACAGAGCAAAGGCTGTGAGCTGCGCCAGACCGACCCCTGAAACCCAGCTAGACCAAGCAAGAGTCTGGAGGGGACATGTGGGTGGCTGTGACTCCCCCACTTGGCCCAGTAAAGCCGCTAGACACTTTCTGAGAGCTGCTTGCTCCCCTCTGATGTGGGATATCAGACATGACAGACCAAGCAGGATACTGCAGGAGATGGACCCAGTGGGAACTCCTAAGGGCCTGATTCTGCTCTCTCTCATGCCTGGGAAAACCAGGTGCTATGAACCATATGGAGTAAAACAACCATGAGATCAGAATCTGGCCCCCAGATTCCTCCATTTTGAGACAGTCCTTGGGCCAGATTCTCAGCTGGTGTAAAGCAGAATTACTCCATTGGCTTCCAGGGAATTACTCAGACTTAGGCCAGGTGAGGATTGGGCCCATTCCCTTCAGGAGAGGAGACTGCATCTGCAAGTGAAGTGCCTGCCTCCCCCACCGCTCCCATGTCACTTGCGCTTCTCTCTCTGGGCCAGAGGGAAGAAGGGCGCCAGTGCCTGAGGGCGCTCCTGCAATGGGAGGCGTTCGATGACGTGAGGGATCTGAGGCGCAGCATAGAGCTCGACAGTCTTCACAGCAGCATCGTGTTCGCCGCTGAGAAAGGCCTCTCCTGGCCGGCCGTCGTGGAAGCGGGAAAGCTGGCGGAAGAGCTGCTGAAAGAAACCAAAGGTGTGTCCTAGCAATGGGAACTGCCTCCGGCTCCCTGCTTCTCCTCTCTCTCTCTCCCGGGGGGTAAATGCTGAAAAGCTGAGCTACTTGCCCTGGAAGGTGCACGGTGCCTCTTGCTACGTGCATTATTTGGGTGATCTTAACATCATCCTCTGCAGGTTTTTATTTCCCCGCTCTTTGCTGCCAAGGAACAAATTAGAGTTAATACTGTCCTTGTTTGCTTATGAGATAATACATTCAGTTCACGCCAACTAGGTGTGTCATCGTGTTTATTTAGCATGAGATTTAAGCAGAGATGGACTCGGGCCACAAAATTTGGATCCGGAGCTCATTTGAACTTTCTCAAATCTGTTCTTTCTTTCTGGGGCTTCAGGGTGGAACTCCGCCCCCTTTAGTTCTAGGGCTGATCCCACACTCGTCCAGGCAAAGGATGAGTGATCTCCCACCCACTTCCCACTCTAGAGGGTGTAAAGGGCCAAATTCTCCTCTCACCCTGATTTTATACCAGTCTCACTCTCCTGACTTCAGTCGAGGTGCATCTGATTCACATCTCGTGAGATGGGGATCAGATCTAGGCTAAGCTGAGAGGGGCAGGTGTCAGATCCCTTCCTCCTTCATGCCCCTGTAATGAAGAGCAGCAGATGAAGGAAGGAACGGATGGTAACAGGGGTGCCAGAATGGGGGACAGGGGGCCATCCCCCCCACTTTATACCAGCTGTAAGAGTGAGTGATGGAGGGAGGGGGTGGAGAGGAGCAAGTGGGGGGCGGGGTATGGGGGGGGAGAGGTGGCACAGGGGCAGGTTCTTGTGGGAAGAGGTGGTGCAGAGGCGGGGCCTTGGCAGGAAGGGCACCACAGGGGTGTGGCCACAGTTCAGGCATCAGTGCCCCCCCCCCACGCTTTTAGAGAGCTTCCAATACTCCTGGGTGGTAAAGCCACAGTGGCATAGACAGGACATCATTACACGACAGTCAGACAAAGGGACAGTTTTCCTACCTTCCATTCTGGGTAGTGCAGGCGTAAGGCTCTGGGGAGGGGGCATCTAACCATCACGGGGCACCTAGGTGTTTCACCTCACATCCCAGTCAGTCAGAGTCCCTCTCCTCTCCGTGCAAGGTGACCTCAACCCACTCAGATGCCTTGGGATGAAAGAGAAAACAGAGCTCCCTCGGGGATGCCTGGTTAGGATACAACCCCTTTGCGTTCCCTGCTTCGCAATGTTGGGCTTTAGAATGTTTATTTACCCTTTTAAGGCACTCACTAAATGATTGCCCATTTGTACGACTGACCATCAAGCCGATGCCTCTGGGTGTCTGGCATTTCGGGCCCACAGGGTGCTGAGTACCACCTCCAAGGAACAGAGCAATTAACTGAGCAGCCTCCTACGCCCATGAGCAAATAGGAGCTCAGGGTTCACTGCGCGGCCCTGTATCTGGCCTGAGACGTGTGAGTCGGTGAGGACGGGGACAATCAGAGATAGCTAGCTGTTGACTTACGAGCTAATCAAGCTGGTGCACATCGTTTGAGGTGGCTCATGTTTGCCTAATGCTGGTTTCGAAGGCCTCACTGTTACTGTCCTAGTAGCCAGCTTGTTTGTGCTACATGTTTATTCCGCACGTTCATTCTGGGCTTGAGGAAAGTCCTGCAGGCCACTCGGGTTTGGGCTTTTCGGGTAGCCTAGCAAAACCATTTCACCCAGAAGGTGAAATTCACCTCCTGCCAGGGACCAGCTCCAGGCCTACGCACTGCTTGCAACCCACATATGACAAGGGTTTAAGTGGGACTTAAGAACTGCATAGGCCATTTCTGATTCCTCTGAGTATGGCTGAATTTTCTGATTTGTATTATGGGAGCACCTAGGAGTCCCCCTTATGGACCCATTGTGCTAGGGGCTGTATAAAGATGGTCCCTGCCCCAAAGAGTTTCCAGTCTGAGTAATTCATTGAGAATTGGCTGCCTTTCAATGGTGTCCTAGTTACTGCCACACAACGCCCAGGATCATAATATCGATTCTCCTTGTGAGACAGATTCTATTTGGGACATCCATTGCTTCTTAGCAATTCGATTAAGTTTAACTAAAATATCACAAACAAATTACATTTTTCTTCGCAGAGTGGGGAAGAGCCATGGGGTATTATAATAAAGTAGTACCCCAGTCTCAGTTTTCCCTGCCAATTCATAGGGGAAGAAGCTATACCCCGTAGTTTATAATCAGCCCTACTGAATAATGGATGGGGAGCTAATAGACTGAAATCTTGCAAAAGAGCCAGAGTGCACCAGGAGTTAATCTCCAGCACTAAATCTTTGTGGAAAAAACAAACAAAAACCCATTTCAGGGTGAGGAGCCAACCTTTGACACTGATGGAAAATGCTGCTCTTATAGACTAAGACTGTGTTAGTGCCTGAGAAATATTGTTAAGGCCATTTCCATCAGTGGGTTAGCTGCGAAAGCTCAGCTCTATTATTTCTTATTTATGCAGTGCCAGTATTGTGCTCTGTGCCTGACAGACAGCGGGAAGATTCCACCCTGTCTTGCTCCTTTGTGAGGTCACCAATGCTTGTGTACCCTGGGTGTAAAATGCTGGTGTGAGTGGAGAATTCTGATATGGGCGTGATGCCTAGTTTACACAGGTGTAAACGACTGCTCAAGGTGCGAGGCAGTGGAAAAGCAGGCCCAGGTCCTCTGCCCTGATCTAAAGAGCCGGTTTACAGGCCAAGAATGGTGCATTGAAAAGCAAAGTGTCCCAGCAGTGACGTTTCAGTCCTGTTTGGTTAGTTGCGTATATTTTGTTCCTGTTTTCTATTGTCTTTTTAACTCTTCTTTCAAGGGGGATTCAGGATTATGGGCTACCCAAAAGAAGGGTTGGGGGGATTTGAAGGTGGAGGTGTGGTGGATGGGGTCGGATGAAGGAGAAAGTAGGGGTGCAGTGAACAGGGTCAGAGGCAGAGGGGACCTCTTGGACATGGGAGAAGGAAACGAAGGGGTTGGTTCCTCATGCAGCCATAGGCAGAGTGAAGTGGTTAAGAGGTAGTGAAAAGAGACAACAGCAGAAAGGTATGGAGGTGTTATGTTGTGCATGGCCATAAGGCAAGAACTAGGGACCCAGTCCAAAGCCCACAGAAGTCAATGAGACTCTTTCCTTCACTGGACTTTGGATCATGCCTTTGGAGTGGAAGGTTGGGAAGGTAATAGAGAGATCTGAAGAGGAATGGGATGGGCTTGGCAAGGGGAAAGGCTGTGGGAACAGCATACATGATGGACTGGGGGAATCCCCTCAAAAGGATGTAGATAAATTTGAGAGGGGTCAGAGAAGAGCCCACAAAAATTATTAAAGGATTAGAAAACCTGCCGTATAGCGATAGATTCAAAGAAGTCAATCTATTTGGCGTAACAAAGAGAAGGCAAAGGGTTGGCTTGATTACCATTTATCAGTACATACGTGGGGAACAAATGTTTGATCATATGTTCTTCGGTCTAGTAGAGAAAGGTCTAACACAATCCAATGGCTGGAAGCTGAAGCTAGACAAATTCAGACTGGAAATAAGGCATATATTTTTAACAGTCAGAGTAATGAACCATTGGAATAAGGTCACCAAGGGTCATGGTGGATTCTCCATCACTGGCCATTTTTAAATCAAGATTGAATGTCTTTTTAGCGCTATGCTTTGGAATCACTCTGGTGCAGTTCTCTGGCCGGTGTTAGATGGGAGGTCAGCCTGGATGCTCACAGTGGTCCCTTTCTGGCCTGGGGATGGATGGATCTTTGACAAGGGGAGAGCTGGGGCAGCCAGCGAGGAGGCAGTCTTGGTAGCTAGTGAAAGGGAATGTCTGCTGCCTTCTTTTGAGATCCCAGCCAAATCCCCATCAACCTCTGAAACGAAAAACATTTGCAAATAAGCAAAGGCTTATTTGTTTTCCTTTATATACAAAGATCAGAGCTGTGCACACAAACCCTGGGAGAGAAGGTTTACTGGAGAGGGAAGGGCAGAGACACCTTCCTATACCAGGTCACAGTCTGCAAAGGAAGGCTTGGCTTCCCCAGGGCAGCATCCTGGCCACGTGGCACCTTCTAAGTGTCACTTTGCTGCCACTTCACACTAACCATCTTTCCCCTACCCCCCCCTGCCCCCCCCCCAGTTTGGGCCTGAGCCAGAGCCCACTGAAGTCCAGCATCAACTCCAGGGGGCACATTCTGAGCTCAGAACTTCTAAGGATCCTTCCTAGTTTCTAATGTGGCTGCAGCTTGCTCCCCTGCAGCTCTCCAGGAGAGCCCCACACTTCCTGTAGCGCTCCACTCACCCTGTAGCTCCCGCTCCGCCCCCTGGGCCTCTGTGCATTGCATGGCTCCCTCTCTCCTATGGATCACACCTTTTTGTGGTGCAAAATTGTGGGAAAAGTTACTTGGGAGTGCCAAATTCTACTGACAAAATTGGTGGCCAGGTTACCGCACTTAAAATTCAAGCTCTTTGTGTTATTCTTAGATTCTAAAGATTCTTAGATTCTTAGATTCTAACGACAGAAGGGACCACTGTGAGCATCTAGTCTGAGCTCATGTATAACACAGGCCAGAGAACTTCCCCACAATAATTCCTGGCTGAACTACAGTATCTTTTTTAAAAAAAAAAATCCAATCTTGATTTAAAAACTGTCAGTCTTGGAGAACCAATCGCAAATTGTTCCATTAGTTAATTACCCTCACTTTATTTCCAGTCTGAATTAATCTAGCTTCACCTTCTAGTCATTGGATCTTTTTATAACTTTGTCTTCTAGATTGAAGAGTCCACTATCAAAAATTTGTTCTCCATATAGGTGCTTAGAAACTGTGATCAAGTCACCCCTTAGCTTTCTCTGTGTTAAGCTAAATAGATTGAGCTCTTTGAGTCAGTCACTATAAGGCATGTTTTCCAATCCTTTAATCATTCTTGTGGCTCTTCTCTGAATCCTATCCTGGACCCTTTTCAATATCCTTCCAGAGTTGTGGACACCAGAATTGGACACAATATTACAGTAGCAGTGAGAATGGTGCTAAACACAAGAGGTAAAATAACCTCTCTACTCCAACTTGAGCTTCCCCTGTTTATGCATCCAAGGATTGAATTAGCCATTGTGGCCACAGTTTTGCACTGTAAGCTCATGTTCAGCTGATTATTCACCATGACCCCCCCCCCCCCCCATTTCTTTCACAGTCACTGCCTCACAGGATTCATGCTTAGAGCAGCTTGTAGAAACGAACTAGCTAGCTAGGTCTTTATCACAATACCATCCAGCACCTCACCAACATTATTTCAATGTATGCTCATTATATCTCATGTGAAGAAGCATCCTCATTTTACACACTGAAAATTGAGCCACAGAGAAATGTTGTGACTTCCCAAGGTCACCCAGCAAGACTATGGCACAACTAGGAATTGAACTCAGGTGTCTCCTGAGTCTGTGGCCAGTGTTGTGGGATTCTGTCTAATGACAATGTAATAATAACAAAAATGTTCTTCATCACATGTACTAACGTATCCATAAAAAATTAGCACAGGCTATCAAGGCTAAAGTCCATTTGATTTTATGTTACTGTTGAGGGCTGGTGGGTCAGACAAGATAGCTTGAAAACTGGACACTTTGTATTTTTTATGATTTTTTTCCTTTACACATTATAAATAAACTGTCCCCCCAAATGGGGGACCCACATTATTAGCATTAGGTCAAGAAACACTTTGCTGGAGCTGATTAAAAAAAGGGAAGCATATTTCACACCAAAAAAAATTTAAAGAATTATATTTTTCTGTTTGTTTGATTTGTTTGTGAAAGTGTGAGGATTTTCAGTGAAATATGAAATTTGTGAACTTCTAAAAAAAATTCCCAAAACTTTCATTTTAGCAGGAAAGTAACATTCCCTCTTCTCTCTCTCTCTGTTTTGTGTTTATTCCTTGGAAATAAGGGAGAAAAGTTTAAAAGTGCCAGAAAGTGGGGATTTTCCTGATGAAATTAAACAAAAATTTTGTCTAGAAAAGTTGCATGAAAACCCCTAACATTTTTTTTCTAAAAGGATAATTTTAGCTTTAGTCAAAAAGACATTTTCTTTGGGGAAAAAACTGTCAATGGAAATTTTTTGATCAGCTCTGTTTGTCTCTTTATAACCACATCCAATGCATAGCTTTTCCCAACTTCATTAGTAATTTGGGGAATTGCATTTTTATTTACTATTTACTTCTGTATGATTATATACTTCAGTATTAGTCTTTGTTTGCTGCCCATTCCCTTTACCCCAACAAAAAAGACATTAATAACATTCATTGAAGAGTGAAGGAATGTAGTGGAATCTCTCCCTTTTTAATAATTTTGCTGGGTTTTAACTATACACTGCCTCTCAATAACAACCTACCATTATTGTCCCAGCTTTGTTGGATTAGGGTCATCGGACTCTGCAAACAATGAATGATTTTTTTTGGCCAGCAAGTTCCCTTCTCAAGGTTTATGGAGTGCAAAGCCTACAATTAGAGAAACAAAGACAGCTTGGGTTACAGCTCAGCCCCTCACCAACTGCTGTGGGGTACAGCCTTCTCAGAGACTTTTCCCCATTCTTAGGTGACCAGATGTCCTGATTTTATAGGGACAATCCCAATTTTTGGGTCTTTTTCTTATATAGGCTCCTATTGCCCCCCACCTTGTGTCCCAATTTTGCATACTTATTTTCTGATCACCCTACCCATTCTGGATCCAAAAACCTGACACCGTATAAGAGACCACCCTTTTAAACAAATGAGACTGCCTCAAAACATTGCTCAACATGCTGAGAAAGGTTCTGCTTCATCTCAGTCAAGTATCTGATTTGAGTGGGTCACTTATTACAGGTTTCACTGTTGCCTTTTTTAAGGTTTTACCAGAGTTACCTGAATTCCTTCTGAGACGATAATTGGATCTTTAGTCTCCAGTCTTGACTACTCTGCCCGATAGAGGGTATGATCAAGCAGTTAATAACCTGCTTGCTAGAGTTGCCACCGTTCTAATTGCTGGTAACCAGATCCCCGAAGCTCCGCCCCTTCCCCGCCTCTTCCTCCAAAAGCCCCGCCCACATCACTCACTCCTCTCTTTCCTGTCTCCTATCATTTGCTGAATCATCTCAAGGAGCCTGCCTGAAGGTAGGAGGCATCCCCAGCTGAGCAGAGGCTGGCATGAGTTAATGACCCAGCTCCTCTCCCGCCCTGTGGTAACTGGACTTTTGGTGTAGGTGCCATTTAGGGTTGCCAGCTCCACTTTCCGACTGGACTTTCCAGTCAAAAACCAGGCACCTGTCAACCCTAAATGGCACCCGGAGCCAGAAGCCAAAACCCAGACCGTCTGGGTAAAACCTGAATGAGTGGCAACCCTACCACTTGCAGGAGAGCAAGTAGAGCCTCTGTATCCAGTCACAAGAGTATTGTGGGCCCAGTCCTACTCCAGTGGAGGATGATGGGAGTTTTACCTTTGATTTTGGTGTGAGCAGGCTCAGGTTCTAAATGGTCTAAGAGGAACTAAAAAGTCTTCAAAGAGATTGTCTCTTCCAAAGCATTGTGACAAGTAAACACCGAAATAGATCCTTCCAGATAACCAAGTTTGTAGTCATCTGATATAATGTTAGCCGTCTGGCATCAACATTAGGCCTACACAGTTAGACAACTGGTGTGCAGAGACTATTGTGTATCACGCTGACTAATATTGTCTCTTAGTTTCCTTTTTCTCCCTCCTCAGTCTCTCTGTTGTGTCTTGTCTTATACTTAGATTGTAAACTCTCTAGGGCAGGGATCGTCTTTTTGTTCTGCATTTGTACAATTTGTACATTTGTTCTGCAATTGGTCCTGGTCACTGGCTGGGCTCCTGGGCACTATGGTAACACATGTAATAAACAACAACAACAGCAGCACTCAATGTGACCTCAAAGGCAATTCACCAAGAGGTGTGAGTGTGCACTGCAGAATTAGTAGCTGCGGAACCAGCCCTTGATCCATTTTATGTGTCTGTCACAAAAATTCCCCTTCCCTCATGTAGCTGTTTCGGGTGCATATCAACACCATATAAATACTTGAGTGAGTTATCCCACTAGGATCATTGTCTGCCAAAAACCTTTGTCAAAACAGTTTCATTTGTGGTAAGTTTCCGGCCTGATGTGCAGCCCTTCTTGTATAACTCAATATAATCCTTCAACCCTAGTTGCTGTGTCCTGTAAAATGTAGCCATGTGGGTCCAACACATCTTTGTAAACAACAGCCCTGAAGAAACAGCAGCTTCCCATCATTCCCCCATGACAAGATTAAAGATGAACAGTGCTGGGCTAATATCAGTTTATTTCCCCCACCCCCAACCAATATTGGTTGGTGCTAATCGCCTCATCCTTTAAACAGCATGGTACCAAAATGGCATTCTGATTGCTACAAGAACCTTGTAGGGGTTACTTAGGAAACATTTTCATTTTAAAGACTAACAAAAGTATTGAAGCATGAGCTTTCATGGGCTAATACCCACTTCATCGGATACATGCATCCGATGAAGTGGGTATTAGCCCACGAAAGCTTATGCTTCAATACTTTTGTTAGTCTTTAAAGTGCCACAGGAATCTTTGTCGCTAGTGCAGATCCAGACTAACACGGCTACCTCTCTGATTTTCATTTTGTTTCTTTCCAGGTTTACCTGTTTCTCAGGCCATCTGCCTCCTAAAGGATAAACTTGTGGCTTGTGAGCCAACACTGAGCCCATTCAAACCGTGTGCCTTGTGTGAATACTTCTACAACACGCTCATCAGGCACTACCAGCTCTACCAGTTTGTGCTGTGTCGGGAGAGAGATGTTGAACAGACATCTGCCCACCTAGAAATCTGTGTGCCACCACAGCCTCTGCCGCTGATGGAGGGCATCGATGCTGAAGTCTGGTGCTACCAGCAGCAGCTGGCTGCCCTCTCCACCGCTGAGGTCCAAAAACGTACCAACATGCTGCTCCTCCGAGAGACGCTACACCTGGAGAGAGAGCATCTGTTGCAAAGAGCGTATGATGATCTGAAATTGCGAGCAGAGCTCCTAAACAGACAGGTAACATGGTTGTAGCTGTAGAGAAACGGGCACTTCATACTGAAAGGGATACAGTGTGCTCCACAGGCGAGGATACGACAAGTCAAGAAACCTGGGGTCTGCTTTTGGCTCTGCCATTGATTCACTTTGTGACCTTGGGCATGTCACTTCACCTTCTGTGGCCTCAATTGTCACCAGCCCCTGGGACAATGTTCCCCAGAGTTATGCCCAGGGTGGCCAGGAATCCATGGCACATACATGGAGGTTTCTTCCTACGTATGATGATCCTTAGGTATTTTGACATGAGTTGGGAAGTTTTATTTCTAGCATTTTACACATGACAGAGATGGGAACAAACCAAAACCCCATCTCCAAACTCTCCTATGTACGAGGTTTTTACAATCCAGACTTCTAATTTGGGGGAGTTCGGATTTGGCATGTGGATTCAATGGATCCATTACAAAGGATGATTAGTGGAAGGCCTCCAGATACCACACTGATGGGCAACCTTCTAAAACCCTGATAGCTGGTCTACCCTTCATGCTTTATTGCACCATGTCCCTTATCCTTAACAGTCGCTCCTCATGTTTCTGTTAACTTCTCTCTGTTCCTATCACCAGCATGTTACTGGATCTCAAAGAATTCCTGGCCTGAAGGTGAGGTAAGAGCTGGAACCCCAAACAGTTACAGAGCAGATGGGTTGGAACTATGGCATGTAGATAGGGCTGGTGCAAGAATATTTTTCGCCCTAAGCAAAACTTCCACCTTGCCCCCCTGCTCTCCCTCGCCTCCCCTTGGAGCATCACTTATTATAAACTTTCAAAACTACCTTTTTGAGTGACGTATACTTCCTTCCTTCATTCTTTCATATCAAAATCTACTACATTTTATTCTACCTTTAGAATATCCAATTATTGTTATTAATAAAATTTATAAAATTAGAATGGCGGATACTCCGTCATACAACAACAATTGACAATATCAATATGAGAAATGTCAACAACCTACACGTGCATATTCACGTCTCCAGATGTCTCCAGACTCATTTGGATGCCACTGTCATCAATGCTGTGTGCAGTGCTGTGCTCTTCGCAATCTTTGTGAGGGCAGAGGTGAGCCATGTGTTTAGCTTTATTATTTGAAAGGCACACGGTCTGATGTGATGCAGGGATAGCCATACAATTTCTTGATAAAATAATTTTTTTAATTCATAAACACATATTAGAAAAGTACATTAATCCATTGCCAACACAGTGTTACAACCAAACCTTTAAAAAATACGTGCATGAACAAGTGCAAACAGTGAAACCACGTATAACATAGAAACTGTCTACTGCTTGATGTCGTTTCCCCGCCCCCACACGTTGTCCTTTGCAGAAGCATACACATAAGAGAGGGGTTGATATGGAGAATTGCAGAGGGCAAAGTTGCTCTGCCCAGCAACTCACAGGGCCTGATTGCATGGGCCACACAGCCTGGAGTTATCCAAGTTGTTTCTGGACTACAGTGCAGGGCACCACAGTGAAGACTTAGACCATGGTGTGTGTCATTTATTTCTGTACTACAGAGCTTGTTTATACACAGCAGATGTGTTCATCATTTTAATGCTCTACCAGGTCTGGCTACGGTTAGCTTTAAAGAAGGTCTTTTACACGCAGAGCCACCTAATGGCAGAACAGCATAATACAGTAGGCATCCCATTACACCTCCCCCTTTAAGTTCTACTTTCCTACCATTTACAACATTTACACAATCATTGAAATTCAGTACAGATCAGATTGTTAAGTGTTTCTGAATTGTACTGGTTTTCTAAGTACATGGCCCAGACTCAGAACTACGTGGCCATTGGGCTGTCCATTAGTTGCAATGACTGGTTGCTTTGGAATCCTTGAGTCGTCTTCTTGTTTTGCATCTGCCATCTCTAGAGTTTGCTCTGTTGATTGTTCTTTCTGAGGAACAAACTGTAGATATCAAATGTTTCTGTTGAACTCTCTACTGTCAATCTCTATCACATATGATCTGGGCCCTAACTGTTTTCTTTACAACAGCTGGAGTTGTCCTTCTTTTTTCTCCATCCAATTTGACATGACCATGGTTTTGGACCCAGTAGTTCTCTTGAGTGACATCTGTTGTAAAAATGGCCATAAGGTGTTTTAGTAATTTTATCTGATTTGGCTACTCTCTTCGTGGCTGGCCACTTTGGAGATGGTTATTTTCCAAAGTTGGAGCAGGAGTTCTGAGTCGTCGACCCATCAGGAATTGCCCTGGACTATATCCAGTAGCCACTATTGGTGTTGATGTGTAACTCAGAAGTACAAGGAATGGATCTTCCTGCTGTAGGATTTCTTGACTATCTATACAGCTTCCTAGCCTCTCCATTTGCTTGTGGATAATGTGGGATGCTAGTAATATGATCAAAATCATTTCTTTGGAATGACAAATTCTGCTGCAGTGAATTGTGGTCCATTGTTCTTCAGTTGTTGTTCTGGAATACCAAAGTGAGCAAAAATAGTTCACAACAACCAGATAATGATATCCTCTGAACTTGCCTAAATCTGCAGCTAGAATCTTCAAAGGTCTGTCTGGTAGAGGTGTTATTATTAACATTTCTTTGTGTTTTAGTTGATCTATTAGTTCTGCAATGTTCACATGTGGGTACTTTATTCTTTATGTCATTGCTGATGCCCATCCATCGCACTGACTGGCTGGCCTGTTCATGGCATTTAGATAACCTTGATGTCGTTCATGGATGAGGTTTAGGATTTCTCCTCCCATTTCATTTGGAATTACTCTGAAATTATCCTCAGTCATGAGTTCACTTGACTCACTTAATTGTCCATGCACCGCAAAGTAGTCTATTGTCACTGTCTTGGTGTCCTTTAGATACTCGGGCCAGCCAGTCCTGATGGAGCTTAGAACTTCCTGAAGCTTCATGTCCATTGAGGTTGCTTTTTGTAGCTGGAGTAGTCTCTTTTCTGACACTGGTCTGTATGTGTCCATAGCATCCATATATACCTTTACATCATCTTCAATCTCACAGGTAATTGAGTATGATGATAAGCTCCATGACAGTGTCTGCTACTACCAGATTTTTCCCAGAAACGTATTTAGCAATTTGGGTTAAGTTGCCTTATTCTTATAACAACAGACCTTGGCATCTCATGACATGAGAAGCTTCTTTTAAGCAACAAAAGCTATATATGGACCAAGCTCCAAAGGCCCAACCCCCTTACATTCCCACAATGGCTCCATCCTCCTCAAGGACAATGCAGCCATTAAACAACGCTGGAAGGAACACTTTGAGAGCCTACTAACTCACAAATCCACAGTCTCTGAAGATACAGTCGAGTCTATTCCACAACACTCAGCGATGGAACACCTTGATGATCCACCATCTTCTGAGGAAGTCTGGCGTGACATCATGCAGACAAAAAGATCACAAAGCACCAGGCCCAGATAGCATCCCAGATGAGGTTTTTAAAGCTGGTAGAACAATGCTCCAGCACAAACTTTGCCAACTCCTCGACAAAATCTGGAACTGCAAAGAAATTCCACCTGACTTGAAGAACACCAGCATGGTTAGAATATTCAAGAAAGGGGGCAAATCTTTGTGCAGGAACTACAGAGGTTTTTCCCTCCTCTCCATCGCAGGGAAGATCTTTGCCCAGATCCTACTAAACCACCTTTTCCCCCTTGCCAAGAAACTCCTACCTGAATCACAGTATGACTTCAGGCCATCCCAAGGCACAAGTGACATGATCTTCATGGCATAATAGATTCAGGTGAAGTGCAGAGAGAAACACCAGGAACTACTTGTGACATTCATCGATCTAACCAAGGCCTTTGACTCTATCAGTTGTGATGCCTTATGGAAGGTGCTATGTAGGTTTGGTTGTCCGCAGAAATTCATTTCCATCATCAGACTGCTCCATGACGGGATGACTGCCGCCATTCTGTGCCATGACTCAGAGACCAAACCATTCATCATTCACACTGGGGTCAAGCAGGTCTGTGTTGTTGCTCCAACACTCTTTTCCATGTACCTTGCCATAATCCTGATTCTCATCTGTGATCGCCTTCCTGATGGAACCAGAATCGAGTATCATATAGATCAGGCCTGCACAACTCGGAAAGCAGCGAGGGCCATATTACTGCAAAAAACCCAGCTGCAGGCCAAAAAGCCCCGCCCTCGCCCCGCCCCCATCCGCTTCCCCCCACCCCACCGCTTGGCTTGCCCCACCCCTACTCACCCCTCGTGGGCCGCACAGTGAGCCTGTGCAGGCCGCATGTGGCCCCTGGGCCGCATGTTGTGCAGGCCTGATATAGATGGTCAACTCCCCAATCTCTGACATCTCCAAACAAAATCTAAGATCACAACAACTGGCAACCCTGATTATGCAGATTGCAGTATGTGTAATTCTTGCAGCCTCTCTCACAGGCTGGCCTGCAAAGTACCCTAAATCTTTTTGCAGATGCCTATCATAGCCTGGGTCTCTCCCTCAACATTGGGAAAACCAAGGTACTCTCACCAGTACAAACTACTCTTCACACTCCACAAATCACCATCAGTAGAGAATCCCTGGAAAATGTGGACCATTTTCCATACCTTGGCAGCCATCTCCCCCAAACAGCCAGCATTGACACAGAAAGTGGAAGCACATCCTTTGGAAGACTACTCCAATGACTCTTCAATGATAGGGGTCTGCAAACAGGCATCAAGATCTTGGTTTACAAGGCTGTTGTCATCCCCACCCTTCTCTGTGGGTGGGAGACCTGGGTAACCTACAGATGACATCTCAAGCAGCTGGAGTGGTTCCCCGTGTGCCCCAAACTTTGTCCAGCAACTTGGGTCAAAAAGGGGCAGCCATGTTATTGACCCACTCGTTTTGTGGCATCCACTCATTGTTTTGTGGCATCCACAGCATGTTAGGCATTTCATACAAAATACACAACAAGCAGGTCCCTGTCCCGGAGATCTTAAACTCTACACACCACCTTTCCCCCTGTTGACTAATATATCACCGCATGAGCTCCTTTGCAACTTTTAGTGGGAGTGCTCACAGAGTAAGGTACTAATGTGAATGAGGGTTTGAGAACATAGTCCCAAAGGATGGACGTGATAGAACAGTGAGGGTATAACAGGCGCGATGAAGGGATGTGGCAAAGAAGGACATGAGTCATGGTTGTGATGACGCAGTTACTCAGCTGACAACACCGTGTCTGTCCTGGCAGGAGAAATGAGGCTTGACTAAGGATGGGAATAATCACACCTTGCTCTTAGATAGCACTTTTCCTCAGTGGTGGTCAGAGCACTTTACAAAGGAGGGCAGGGTCGTTATCCCCACTTTACAGATGGGGAAAGTGAGGTCACCCGGCAGGACAATGGCAGAGCAGAGAATAGAAGCCAGGGCACCTGACTCCCGGTGCAGTGCTCTGAAGAAGTAACAAGTGGGTGAGGGGACTGGTCCAGTGAGCTCGGGAGGGCATGGTAGTGGTGGTGTTTTTTAAATAAAGCACCCAGCAAAGAAACACAAAGGTAAATAAACACATCTTACCCTGATCCGCTCGGACGCAAACGATCGAGATAGCACTTGCTCTGTTGGCACTGACTCGTATTTAGGCAGATTTGTTCTCCAGGCTCTGCTGAGTGAATGAGATCCGCACCTGGGGTGATGGAACGTGGGTTTGTTTTTCTTCTCAGCATGGCATGGTACATCTCACGGGTCTATGGCAGGCTGCCCTCAGCTTTCTACCTCAGTGACCTGTGTATTAAAGGAAGGAAGAAGAGCCTTGGACCAAAGACTGTGATCCGTACCCTGTGGGAGTTTTGCTTAAGTAAAGGCTGCAGGATTTGGCTTGTATTTAAACAAGCAGATCCTCTTCTCCTGAATTAACAAGACCCCCTCACTACACTAAATCCACTCAGGAAAAGCTAAAAGAAAAGTACATTTCACCACGGATGCTGCTTGTTCGCGCGTTTCTGAGCTTGCACAGTGAATCTGGAGAGATCAGCATCAACTACCTAGTCCTCCTGCCCTCATACAATGCCGCTGTGATAGGGTGTCCCAAACCCGTTTTTTACCAGGCTTAATTGGTGGGAACTAAACTATTTGACAGTGACCCTTTAATAGAGGGGATGGGCCTGAGGCTTTGACCACAACTTGAATTCTTGATCCCCACCCTGTATTTATCACATTCATGTCTTTTGGTGCAAGAGCATGTAGCTCCCACACAAGCAGTGAACTCCTACTGGTGTCCATGGGAGCCTTGGGCGTGCAAAAAAGATGCAGAATTGGGCTCTTTATGGCTAGGAGATGTTTTGGGCTGCCACTTCCAGGCTCAAGCCATAACCAGCTGTGAAGAGTTTGTAACACTTAGGGGGAAAATACATTAACCTGCCTCAGCTTGCACTTCAGGTTCTCAGCCCAGGAGCAAATCGATTTGGAAATTTAATTAAACTCTAACGAGGCACTTTTATGATTGGGCCATCTGTTTCATGGAATTAAGGTACAATAACGTGCAGGTGGCTAATTGCTCTGTTGGCACGGTCAAGTGAAGCAGAGACGATCCTCCCAAATCACCTTCTAAACTCACGCAAACAGCAGAAAAGAGCAACCAGGAAGGTCTACTTGGTTCTCTAAGCACTGCAGGTCCCCTATGTAGGTCAGTCCCAATACAGGACTGAAAGCTCCCTCCAAGTTTCCTTCATGGCTCTCAGTGGGGTGGGGGTCTTGTTCCTCTCTGCGGAATCAGCCGGGGTGAGGGGGAGTTGGCCCACAGATCTGGTTAGACCTCAGGAGATCTGGTGGTGGCCTGGGCCATCTGCATGGAGGCCTCTGTTATACTGACAATAAATACAACACCGTGTGCTTCTATGCTACCTCCGAGCCCCTCCCCAGCTTTCTTGGCGTGGCTTTGATGAAGCAGTAAGCCCATGTGTTCGCCCTCCCCTCCCCTCTCTGAGGTTTCGGCGCGTAGAGGCGAACATGCCTTCAGAGTCATCCATGACTCATGCTGAGAATTTCTGCCAGGGTAAGTGGAGGGTGCTGCTCTGGAGAATGGCCACCTCCCAGGCGTGCCTAGGCCCGCACCTTCTCCAGCAGCAGATTCCAACCCTCACCGAGCCTCCTAGAAGGGCCTTCAACCAGGCTGGGGCAAAGGTAATACCGCTGCACGGGACACACCTCACCATCTTTCCTCATCCCACTTCCTTCATTCACTGCCAGCTTGGCCCAGTACCAGTCCAAAGGGAATGGCCCCTTTGTAATAGAATACAGGTAGTAAAAAGAGAAATGAAATGAACCACTGCCCTCTTTCATTTGCTCCTCAGATTTTGGAAACCCTAGTGAAAGAAGTGATCGGGACCCAGATCCAAGCCCTCCGTGAGATCCTGCAGACTGAGATACAGACCACCTTCGAGATCCTGGAGCTGAGACTCCAGAAGAGGGCCCTGATCCCGAACCCTCCTGTCCCCTACCCCCCACCTTCCCAACTTGAAGAACGAGCAAAGAAATCAACCAAAGCTCAGCAGCAGAAAAAGAAGAAGTGAGGAGATGCGGGTTGGGGTAGCACTTGCCAGAAATCTCCAGCTGACCCGTAATAACCATGGATTGTGCTTTTCAGTCCTGAAGATCATATAACTTACCCTGGGTTTTAAATGCTCCATCAATAGCTTGATGCTGGTCTGTTCACCTTGCCCTGGCTGGGTCAGTGTGACGGATGAGCTATTAATATTGGAGATGGAAGTGTTGCTAGCATAGCTTTGGGAGCTACGACTTTATTGTCCTCTTAACAGTTTCCTGAGGCAATGCTGGCCCTCTGAATTTGGCAATAAAGACCAAGAGACCCATCTAATAAATGTATGGCCTGACTCTCCTTGACCCGTCTTATTCCACCGACTTCTCTGGGGCAATCTGGGGTCATCTCGTGTCTCTGGTTGGGCCTGGCTGCCTGACCTTGCACGAGTCACTCTATTGCTCTGCCTCACTTTACCCATTTGTAAAAGAGGGCTGATAAGGATAATAATAACACCCACTCCCTAGGGGTGATGTGAGGTCTAGCGCAATAACTCAGACCCTCACACGAAAGGTGAGCAAAGTACAGTATTAGCAGTCTTCACTCCCGTCAATTGGTTTATTCTCTATAAGACTCGGGGCTGTTAAAATCTTCCCTCTGGGGGGTGCATGATGGGTCTTTGTCCATTATTAAGTATCGCCAACTCCAGCGATTCTGGGTGGTTTTGTCCACCTTATGAAACCTGATGAAAGGCTCCGCTGTGTGACTATGCCCATATTCAAAATGGCCGCTGTCCCCTATTACTGTCGTTCGGACTAAAACCAGCAAATGGGCACTGTTTTCCTACGGCCTCTCTGCACAACCAGGCAGCCCTTAACAGAGCTGCCTGCCACCTGCCACTGTTTCCAGTGAAAGTGGAGCCAGGCCCAGAGAAGATGGCTGCCACGCTATGGTTCAGGGGCCTGCACAGGACACAGGGAGTATGAGCAGCAGTAGAGACGCTGTGAAAGGGGGATGGGAGAGTGAGGGGGAGCAGGAGGCAGATTTAGAGGCTGAAGGGGGATGTGGGGGCAGATGAGAGGCTGAGGGAGCAGGGGAATGTGGGGGGAAGGAGGGAGGCTGAGAGCCGAGAGATGTGGAGACAGCAGGGAGTCTGAGGAGTGTAGGAAGATGTGGGAGGAAAGGAGGGAGGTCGAGGTACCTACTGCGGGATGAGGGGCAGGAGGGAGGCTGAAGGATGAAGGGGAATGTGGGGGGCAGGAGGGAGGCTGGGAGTGAAGGGGAATGTGAGGGGCAGGAAGGAGGCTGAGGGGGTGCAGAGGACAGTGATGGGCTGGGAGAAGAGGGGATGGACTGGCTGCTCCCCCAGCCTGGGGGTTGTGGTGGGGAAGGAGAGTTCCCTCTAAGCAGCCAGGGGAAGGCAGCATTGACAACTCTCCTGACCGGATGGCAAGTCACAGGATTTTGGCACCTACGGGAGGAGCTGTCCTGATGACACCAGAGGGGCTGGGCGCGTGGCCAGAGCTCAGTGTGACTGCGGCAGCCTCAGGGCTGAGGACACAGACCTGCCCTGCCTCTGAGCCCTGCCTTCATGTGTGTCCCCACAGCAGAGGGAGGGTCCTGGGGCTGCAGGTGGCAGGGGACGAGGGGGAATTGGGGCTACTGGGTCCCAAGCACAGACGTCCCAGGGCAGCAGGAGGGAGAGACGTGTTATTGCAGGCTCAAGACAGGAATAAGAACCCCGTGGCAGTTCCCCTGTCTCAGGGGTGAGGAGAGGGTAAGTGGAGACTCCAGATGGGCAGCCAGGGAGAGGTGAGGATTTTGGTGTGCAATTAAACTTCCCCTCAGTTTTCACTTAAAATGCTGCAGCTGTGCCACTGCAGTGATTGGGTGCAGACACTCTCCACACCCAGGGTGGGGTGCTCCTGTCATTGTCGATAACCCACCTCCCCAAGAAGTGGCAGCTAGGTTGAGGGAAGAATTCTAGCACTCTCTGCCTGGGGACCTGGGCTGGTTAAACTAGGCCATTCCGGGGGAAGAGGAACAGGAGTTTTCACACCCTGACCAATGTATTTAAACTGACCTAATTTTCTAGTGCAGACCAGATCTGCTTTTGCAACCTGAAGCTATCACAGAGACTTTGGCAGAGGACTAGAGGGGAGTCAACAAGGGAAAAGACAGATTAAAAAACCACAGTTTGACTTTTGAAGAAAAATCTCACAATTTTAGGGTCAATCTTGTGATGTTTGAGGGGCTGACTCGTGATTTTTGATCTCACGCGGCTGGCAAGACGTAGGAATGGGCCCCATAGGTGCTCCAGCCATACAAAGAATAATCGCAGGCGGTGGAGCCCAGAACTCAGCCCCAGGGACATGTGGACTATGGTAGCCGTGAGACCCCTTTGTGCCTTCCTGAGCCTGGGCTGCTGGAGAGGCCTCTGGTGTGACTTAGAAACCTCTGGGGGCCTGTCTACATTACAGCAGCCACCCTGGATTGAAGCACTGCCCAGAATCTGTATAGCATCACTATGGCCTGCCCCCTACTCCTGCCCTTGCAAGGCTGTACACAGGAAGCAGCCTTATAGCTGTTTTTCACGTGCCTGTGGACATGTAGCTAACCCAGGGCTGGCCCGGGTTAGCCGATGCAGACTTGTGGGGCCTAATCTGTAGGGCTATAAAACTGCAGTGCAGATTTCAGGCTCGGGCTGAAGGCCAGGCTTTGAGACCCCTTGCAAGGGAAGAGGGTCCTAGAGCCGGGCTACATTTTACAGATGGGGAGGTGGGTCACAGAGGGCATGTCCACACTGCAGCTGGGAGTGAGCCCCTCAGCCTTGCTGGACAGACTTGCGCTAGGTCTGTTCAAGCTTGGGCTGAAACATTCCCAACCAGTCAGTCTGTGGCAGACACCCAGTATGGGAAAGTTCAGGGCAAATGGTTAAAGTTTGGCAAAATTATCAGCAATTGAAAATAGGGTCTTATAATGGAAAAGGTCAGGTAACTTTACTAATAGTGCCATAGGCTCTGATTCCGTGCGCGTGCCGGGGCTGGAGGACCCACGGGAAAAAAATAGTGGGCACTCGGCACCCCTGGCGGGCCCGGTGGATCAGCTCCTCTCCCTCCCCCCTGTGCCTCCCGCCCACCGCTGATCAGCTATCTGTTCAGGGCAGGCAGGAGACGCTGGCAGGGGAGGGGGAGGAATGAGGGCAGGAAGAGGCGGAGTGAAGGTGGGGCACCGTTAGGGGAGAGGGTGGAACGGGGCGGGAAGAGGGGGGGGCAGGACAGAAAGAAGTAGGGTGGAGGCTGAGCAGGAAGGTCTTGGGGGAAGGGGCAGAGTGTGGGCAGGGCCTGGGGCTGTGCTGGGGTCACAGAGCCTCAGGAAAATGAGCAAGTTGGCGCCTGTGGGTGGTGCTACAGTGCTACCTATAATTATATCTCTGAGTAGAATGTTATAATTTCCTATTTTCCCACATTTTATGTTTAGTTCTTTAAGTTTTACCTGGACTTGTTTCCTGGATTTCCAATGTTTTTAATCCCCCCCTGCCCAATTTAGTTATTGATACGTATTTAAAGTCCCTAAGTATTAGTTTAATGTTTTGTTGTCACTAAATAACACTAATTCTTTCCCCTTTCATAGCACCATTACTTAAACAAATGACTGAATCAAACGCATCTCAATGAGGCAGACATCATCCTATGTAGCATAGGAGACGTGCCCTTGGTCACCCAGGCAGTAAGTGGCAGAGCTGGGATTCTTGACTCCTGCTGTGACCTATAGCCCAAATGTCTTCCGTAGTTCCTTTGGATAAAATGCCTTATGGTCAATCAGTACCAGAAACAAACCTGAACTCCACACAATGGAAGGGATTTCATGGCACTTCTCGACAGACAACTCATCTCAGGGTTTCGGGACATTTCGGGACATTAAGGGCCCGATCCAAAACCCGCTGCAGTCAGTGAGAATCTTTGCATTGGCCTCCACAGGTGTTAGATCAGGATGTAAGGGGAAGCTTGTCTCGCTACTGCCCAAATTGTACCTGAGCTGGGGCTACCGCGAGGACTTCCCTCCACAGGACTGTAAATCTAGCACTTTTCACCTGCAGGAAATTCACAGGAAAACAGCAACCACGTTTTTTAGGATCTCAGAGCAGGAAGATCAGAGCGAAGACCAGATTTTAGGGCCAGGCACGTTCAGAAGCAAGGCACGGCCAAGCTGCTCTCTAGGGGGGCCTCACCATCCCTGGATGTGTGCTCCCAACAGCCAGCTGGGCGGCAAGGTGAACCAGAATCTGCCCTCCCCATTGCTGTTTGGTCTCAGAGACATTTCTGGTCAGCGGCCTCCCCTGCTGCCTGGGATCCTAGGGACGGAGCAGACAGAAATCTGACTCAGCCCGTCACGTGAGCAGGTTTCCTTCCTGAGCGCACAGAATGCTTCTGATGTTTTGTTTGCTCTGAAGCTCCTGGGGCTGAGTGACATGGCAGGCACCCGGGCGCCTGCAAACGAGTGCAAATAACAACAGGTCAGGGCTGCGCTGGGCCGGGGAGCCTCTCTCAGAAGGGGCGGCTGGGCCGTGCTGGTGGAAGAGCATGCGGCGTGCGAGGGTGGATGGGCTGCGGGCAGTTCAAAGCTCCGTCTGGATGCTTTTAAACCCCTGATTCTTTACCGCAACACCGGGTCCAGCTGCCTGACTGCCATTTGGCTGCACATCACCTGCCTCCCAAATCCACAGAACTCCCCCAACACCCAGGATGGTGTCCATGGAGATGGGCCCCCCGAGCTGTGAAGGAGGATGGAGAAGGCTGTGGAGCTGCCTCTCTACCTTCTCCTTATTTCAAGGCTGCTTCATCTCCTTTCTTCCAGCTCCGCTCTGGGCCCCACAACGGCGGAGGATTAGGGTAAGAACATAAGAATGTTCATACTGGGTCAGACCAAGGGTCCATCCAGCCCAGTATCCTGCCTACTGACAGTGGCTAGTCCCAGGTGCCTCAGAAGGAATGAACAGAACAGGGAATCATCAAGTGATCTATCTCCTGTCACTCATTCCCAGCTTCTGGCAAACAGAGGCTAGGGACACTATCCCTGCCCATCCTGGCTACTAGCCATTGATGGACCTACCCTCCATGAATGTATCTGGTTCTTTTTTGAACTCTGTTATGATCTTGGTCTTCACAACATCCTCTGGCAAGGAGTTCCACAGGTTGACAGTGCATTGTGTGAAGATATATTTCCTTTTATTTGTCTTAAACCTGCTGCCTATTAATTTCATTTGGTGACCCTTAGTTCTTATGTTATTAAAAGCAGTAAACAACACTTCCTTCTCTACTTTCTTTACACCAGTGATGATTTTATAGACCTCAATCATATGTCCCCTTGGCTATCTCTTTTCGAGGCTGAAAGGTCCTAGTCTTATTAATCTCTCCTCATATGGAAGCTGTTCCATAATTCTAATAATTTTTGTTGCTCTTTTCTGAACATTTTCCAATTCCAATATATTTTCTTTGAGATGGGATGACCACATCTGCAGACAGTATTCAAGATGTGAGTGTACCATGGATTTATATAGAGGCAACATGATATTTTCTGTCCTATTATCTATCCCTTTCTTAATGATTCCCAGCATTCTGTTCGCTTTTTCGACTGCCACTGCACATTGAGTGGATATTTTCAGAGAACTATCCACATCTCCAAGATCTCTTTCTTGAGAGGTAACAGCTGATTTATATCCCATTTATATGTCTAGTTCGGATTATGTTTTCCAATGTGCATTACTTTGCATTCATCAACATTAAATTTCGTCTGCCATTTTGTTGCCCAGTCACGCAGTCTCGAGAGATCCTTTTGTAACTCTTCGCAGTCTGCCTGGGTCTTAACTATCTTTAAGTGGATTGAAATGTTACCCCAGTCCACCAAAGACAGACTTCCGGATCATTGTTCTGATCTTACAGCTTCCCAGCGCAGCGCCACACAACTGAAAACACTTAGGGTGAAATCCAGACTCTGCTGAAGTCCACAGCAACACTCCCACTGACTCCAGTGGGCTCAGGAATTCACCCTTTCAGCACACGCGGCATGGGCCAATGCAGGAGACTGGGTTCCACCCCCAGCTCTGCAATGACGTGGTTATGTGACCTCGGGAATGTCCGTGCCCGGCGGCTTCCCCCTGCCTGCCCCGCTCACTTCTGCAAAGCACACAGAGATTCGGATTGGAATCTTGAAGGACCGTTTCCATAAAGGGCTTCGCCACGCGCTCTGCTTTATCGACGACACAAAGGCCCTTCGCCATGTACACGCTACCGACTGGGAAGAAAGTCATTCCACGTCCCTCTAGGAACGGCAGAAGCATCATTCTCCTTCTCATAGCACTGGCTTGCTCTGGAGCCTGGCCCTCCTGCATAAATGAGTGAGAGGCAACACAAAGGGCTCAATTACAAATAAAAAAGAGGTGCCAGCCTAGCTGGCGTTCACAGATTTGTAGAGAAATGCTGGCCTTTGCCTACTGAATTGGGTGCCATTCCCTCTCCACCCACCAGCTGACTTCCCCTGCTTAACACCTCCCAGAAAAAAGAACAAGGAGTCCTTGTGGCACCTTAGAGACTAACACATTTATTTGAGCGTAAGCTTTCATGAGCTAAAACCCACTTCATCAGCTGCATGGCTCCGATGAAGTGGGTTCTAGCCCACAAAAGCTTATGCCCAAATAAATTGGTTAGTCTCTGAGGTGCCACAAGGACTCCTCATTCTTTTTGCAGATACAGACTAACCCGACTACTCTCTGAAATCTCCCAGAAAGGTGTTCCCCACTCACGGGCCCTCCACAACGCTTCTGTCACCCTCTCTCATCTCGCTCATTAGGTACCGAGATCCTTTATCTCAGAGATGGGCCTGAAGCCAGTTCCCAGCCCTGGCTCTGGGATGGGATCAGCGTTCGCAGCCTAAGCTTCTCTCTGCATCCGAAGCCGAACTCCACATGTGAAGGCTGTGATCAGGAGCTGTGTTCAGGAGTGATCAGATTGGGGTATTTGTTTCACCCCATTATAAAGGGATGGGGGCAGATAACACGGTCCATTAACATGGGGCTCAATCCAGAGTAATTGTGAAGTTACTCCAGTTTTGTAACTGAACGCAGAGTAGCGTGACCAGACAGCAAATGTGAAAAATCGGGATGGGAGTTGGGGGGTAATAGGAGCCTATATAAGAAAAACACCCCCAAATCAGGACTGTCCCTATAAAATAGGGACATCTGGTCACCCTAGCACAGTGTCCATCACATTGCATTCAAATCCAGACTCCTGCTGTGCCCGACTCCTGCTTCATAACAGCCATGAGGGAGGGGGCCCACCGTCTGCACGTTTTGAGGAGCGCCTCTGGCCTTTGCTCTAAGGCTTTTCCCCCTTGGCCCCCAGCTCCTGCTTTGTGTCTTTGGGCCGGTTTTCATTTTCCCAGCATTTTGTCTGGGGGAGGGGAGAGGGAGCGAGTGAGGGGAAACTTGGGAGCTGCAGAATTGTATGGAGGGAGACGTTATTTTTTCTTGACATAAACAGGCAGGCTTTCCCTCGGCCCTTTACTTGAATCGTGAAGGTAGGACCCGGACTCATAACATCCGGCAGGAGGGGCCGGCCTTATCAGGCAGGAAACACTCAGCTCTGGACACATCCTCCCCGCACACCCTGCAGCTCCCATTGGCAGCGCTCAGCAGGAAAAGACTCGGCAGCTTGCCTCATTCCCTCCTCTTACTCAAGGGAGGGCCTGAGCCTGCTGTCCTAACTCAGGGGGAAAACTCTCAGTGACCAGCACGGGAGAGCTCCCGGAGTCAGGGCTTGCTGGTGGGGCATGGGACAGGTAGACGTGGCCCCACAAACAGGAGCGAGACAAGATCTTCCTCTTACACGTTTTATTCTCCAACCAAAACTCCGCTCTGAGAGACAGGAGAAAACAGTCCCATTTCATTGTATGCAGAGCCTTCACCTGGTCCAATAAAGCAGAGCCCTTGGTGGGGAACCAGAAGATTGGGGTTTCCGCCACTGACTCACGGTGCAGCCTTAGGCACGTCCCTTCATCTCTCTGTTGCCATACCTGTAATAGAGGGACAATGATATCTCCATTTGCTTGTAAAGCACTCAGATCTAAGGACCCTGGAAGGGAAGGTTCGTGGGGCAGTGAACCCAGCCCACCAACCATGCAGCTGCAGCTAAACTGCTATTTTTAGCAGAGGTAAATCTACTTCAGCTGGGAACTGCACCTCCAGCTCCAGTGTAGACATACCCGTAGTAAGAGACAATCCCTGCCCCAAAGAGCTAAGCTCAAGGGGATGCCTACACCACGGAGCCTCTACTGTCACATCTATGGTGCCATAGCCCTGCAGTGTAGACACAGCCTGAACCGACAGAAGGGGAACACCGCTACCCCAGATGAAATTAGCCCTGTTGATAGAAGCAGTTTCCTATCAACCTAGCTGTGTCAGTCAGGGGATTGGGGGGGAGTGTTCGTACCCCTGACTGACATACTTGTTCAGTGTAGACAAGGCTTCAATAGATAACAGAGACAAAGGCATCATGCTTATCCCCATTTTATAGATGGGGGAAACTGAGGCACAAGCGGTGAAGTAACTTGCCCGGGGTCACCCAGAGAGTCAGTGGCAGCACTGGGATATGTACCCAGTTCGCCTTGCTCACAAGACCATCCTTCCTTTCCAAACGTTAGGACTGCTCCAATGAGAGCCTCTCCCGCCCTTGGGGGGATGTTGCCCATGCGTGACTGATTTTGCTATCCATGCTGCTGTTGCCTCTTGCAAATCCTCCTCCTCCTGTGACAAACAGTCACTTCCTCCCCTACCGTCCCCTCCCCATTAAGCCTGCTGGGATTCCACTGAAAATACTCCCCCCCCCCCCGCCCTGCAACCTGGGATTCAGCAAGCAACCCAGCATATGGTGCTTCCGAACTGTTGGGCCCGCTTTGGAATCCAGTTCCCTTGGGGAGGAACTAAACACACAGGATGCAAGAGAGCGAGGCCGCCTTACACCTGCTGGGCCCGCTGACAGTACTCAATAAAAGACACTAACATAGCCAGGCTGAGTCTCACTCAATCTTTTCTCCTCTGACATCTTGGACGGAACGGATAGATGCCAACCAAAGAGGCCCAGAAAAGGGCTGGTGGCTCCTCCTTTCCCACAGTTGCTGAGTTGAGACAGGTTCAGCTTCATCAATTCTAGCCTCAGTGTCTGAGAAGAATCCCCACCTGTCCTGTGAATGGAAAGGAAATCGGCTCTCCCGGGAGGCCAGGCGCATGACACACACTGACTCCCAGACGCACTGAATTCCAGGGCTATCCGGGAAGGGTGAGGTCATGGTTGCTCACAGTTACTCACATTGCAACTTGCACAACAAATATATTGACCACAGCGTGAATGTCGTGTGGAAAACCACTGCCCTGCTGATTCAGACAGTGGGCTTTGAGGCCCGTGGACTCAGCCTAAGGCTACAGGTGACTTTCTCAGTTCTCCTTTTCCTCCTTCTCATCCCTGCCCTGAATCTCTGCCAAAAAACACCAGTAGAGACTGGGTTTGAATTACCCCTGGGCTCCTTTTCATTCTCACTCCTCGCTCTGTACAACCTGGAGGAGACAACTGACGCATCTCAGGAGCAGGAGACAGAGAATTGTCGCCAGCCTGGTGCAAAGACGAAGCCTCTCTCTGGGTCATTTTGGGGAGAGTGGCCAACTGCTGCAGGGGAAAGACAGACCCACTTAGGGTATCGGTGTGGAACAAGCTGCTTTCTGGGATGAGCATGTTACAAAAGCCACTCTCCGCAATAGGCTCGTCCTGGACTCTGATTGGTACTGGCAGCCAAGGGGCCAATAACTCAGTGGACCTAGAGACGGCAGTATGTTCCTTACCGCTGGCGATGGCTATTGATTTATTTTCCAGTAGCCCCCATCTGAGATTGGTTCCCTGCTCTGCTACATGCCGAACATTCGATCACTCACTGTGTGTGAGTCCCTGCCCCCAAAGAGGGGAAATAGTCTCAGCAGGTCTAATTTAAGAAACATTTTTGGAGGACCGAGTGGGAGTTTACCACTTGCTCATGTCCTGTTTGGTGAGTAAACAGGGGACGGTGCCCTCAGAGGTACCATTCCAGCACCTTTGAAGCCCTGGGTCTAAAAAATAAATTCCCGACAGAGCTGATTTTGCAGAGTTAGCTACATAAGATGAAAAACAGAGAACTCGGTTTAACAGCCACAGCAAAGATGTTGTCAGGAGATGGGTTGATGGCCCTGATCAGGAATGTCTCCACTACTGTAACCACCCACGTGACCAGGTTCTGATCTGGAAGCAGATTTCCCCAAAGTATGGATGTGCCTAATGTGCGAGTTTTGTCTAGTTTAGAGCCAGATGCATCGTTCGAATTCAGATCCAAATTCCGCCAGTGTCCAAGGTTTTGACCCAGCCCAGCTCTGCTCCAAGTAAGGTATGTGGGTGACTCACGCTGCTTTTTCTCATGTGATTCTGTTTTAAACAAATGGGGACAAAGGCATCCCTTCCATAATGTCACAGAAGTCAGCCGAGTTAAACCAACGATTAATCTAGCTTCTGCTCTACAAGAGGGATTAGAGGGTTTAAAGATACCTGTCACACCTTCAGAACAAGAGGTCAGATGCACTGGATATGATTTTTCTGAGGTGCTGAGCACCCATTGTTCCAGGTGACGTCAATGGGAATGGGGTGGCCTGGAGAATTAGACCCCATATCTGCATCAAATACAAATAATGTAATGAACGGTTATAACTTACCCAGAGACTCGTGATTAGCCGAATAATGGAAGCATCATTGGCTTGTTACAAGCCCCAGGCTGTAATTTCCTTGCAAGGCTTTGGTGCATGTTTTTTGTTTGTACCATTGCTGGGCTGTGAGACCCATTCGTTTTGATAAAAGCGCAGTTTGCATCCTTGCACCCGCTAGGGATCCAGACTGTCTTTAGGAGGTGCTGTTAGCCGTGCCTCCTTGGACAAGTCTACTCCTAATGTAGACCTATGGTGATATGCTCCTCAGTGGTCGCTACACAAACTCTGTTCAGGCCACAAGACTCTGTCTATGAGATGGGAGGAGAAAATAGGCTGCTTCTTAACTATCAAATCAGACGGCAAGACAGGGGACACATCTGTCTCTGTGCTTTGAACCTCTAGCTCAATGAGGCCCAATACTGACTGGGGTATGTGTACTACTATAACCAACCTGCTCAATCTGTTAGCAGCATTTAAACCTCAATCTCCAGATCTAATTGCATGAGCCCTTACTAGTTCGGCTGAAAGACTACATGGGGGATTTTCAGAAGCACTTAGGTGACTTAGAAGTACAAACCCCACTGACTTTCAATGAGGCTACCGAGGTGGGATTTGCAGAAGCACCAATCTGACCTGGGAACAGAAGTCATCTTGCAAGTCAATGGAACTTTTGCTTTTGAAAATCTCACTCTACATTTTGAATTTTGCATGCACCCCTTTGTCTTTCCTAGGAGCTGACTAGAACTCCCGAATCAAAGAAGCCTCAAACGCTGGGGGTATTTGAACACTAAATCCAGATTGGATTTTGCACCTTGAGTTCATTTCCAGGCTCCTCTATGAATTCAGAGTCTATCCCACATTCGATAAATGGAGACTTCCTTTGATGGCTCTGCTGCTCTTGTGCTTTGGAGTCATCCCTATCATCCAAGAGGCAGCCTGGTATCATGATGGAGCATGGAAATAGGAGTCTGGAGATGTAGACCCAGTTCTGACTCTGCTCCTGACTCGCTCTGTGACCTTGGGCCAATTACTTAATTCCTCTATGCCTTAGTTTCCCACCTTGTAAAATGGGGTTAGAATATCAACTCTGCAGGAGTGTTGTGAGGGTTAATTCACTCATGGTTGCAAAACATCTTGAATATGTAAAGTGCTCCTTCTGGCATGGTTCCCTCTATACCATGTGCACAGAATTTGAGTGTAGTATATTGTCTCCCTAATACCCATCAAAACTCTCTTGAACAACACAGGCGCATCATAGCCACAGAAGTGTGTATGCTGAGGAGTGGAAACAAAAGAAGAGGCTGTGTCAGTGAGTGATTGATTTCTATGTAGCTTTCCTTAGTGTCAGTCACCCTTCTGGCCTCATTGTATAGACCAGGGGTCAGCAACCTTTCAGAAGTGGTGTGCCGAGTCTTCATTTATTCACTCTAAGTTAAGGTTTCATGTGCCAGTAATACATTTTAACATTCTTAGAAGGTCTCTTTCTATAAGTCTATATTATAGAACTAAACTATTGTTGTATGTAAAGTAAATAAGGTTTTTAAAATGTTTAAGAAGCTTCATTTAAAATTAAATTAAAATACAGAGCCCCCCCGGACCGGTGGTCAGGACCCGGACAGTGTGAGTGCCACTAAAAATCAGCTCACGTGCCGCCTTTGGCACCCGTGCCATAGGTTGCCTACCCCTGGTATAGACACTATTAGGGCATCGTGAGAATGCTTGGTCTGGAGCACAGTAAGCTGGTGAAATTGATTAGCTTGGACTCCCCCATGACTCACTTCTCTCAGAATTCATAGTCACCCATTACAAGGTGTCTCGGAAAACTGGCTCCTGCCCATGGGTTGAAGGGAAGAAAGAGGCCTGACAGAGATATATGCATCCATGGACCCGATTTCCAAGTCCTTACAAGGCAAAACTTCAAGTAAAGTTTTGCATGAATGGGCTGTAGTTTTGGCCTGCGGGATCAGGTCCACGATAAGGGCTTTACTCTCATCGGTTACCCCAGCTGAGTAGAGAGGAATCTGGTTCTGTCTGTAGAGCTCTTCACCCACGAGGTCTCAGAGTTCCAATCTGAAACCCATCCATCATACCCCCTGCATTTCTTACCTCCCCTCTCCCACACGTGGTACATTTCACCCACAACTTCACCTTTTGAGACTATTCGTCCTGATTCTCAGTCACACAAAGGCCCCGTTACGTCCCTCTGGCAATGTAAAGGAAGGCTCATACAGGGTGTAAATGTTTAGTATAAAGTGTCCTTAGTCCAAATAACAATCAGGCCCTATAGACTCATATTATACTCAGCAAAACAGTCTGCATATTTTGAGGTCCACTCCTACACCAAGTCAATGGCAAACTCGCCTTTAACTTCAGTGCTCTCCTCTCCCCTCCACCCCCGAATTGTGCCTGGATTGGATCCTGCAAGCCTGGCCTACACAAAACTCTGATATCGAAGGGTGCTTTGGATAAGCAGGAGGGCACAATCAGGTTCCTTAAAGAGACTTCCACTCATTCATTGGGAAGGGAAAAAATATTTCAAATTGTGTCTTAAATTAGGCCTGGATCACATAATTTTTAAAGATAGTCACATGCCCTTTCAATTTTTTTTAAAAAACTGATGTACAAAAGTTTGGCTGAAAATTAAAAAACAAAACAAAACAAAAAAACCCCAATGCAACATCGAGCACAATAAATTCTTCCCCTTTGATCAGTTTTGTCAAGAACAGCAGCAACCTAAATGATAAAACAGCCATTGTATAAAACCATATTTATTTAAATTAAATATTTTATGCGAACTCATATCTACACGCATTCAAAATGCATAAGAGTCACACACAAAAAAAAGATGGAAAGTGTTAGCTTAAAAGTTGTGGGTTTTTTAAAATATTATTTGCAATTATGTTATTATTTGCAATTAATTATGCACTCAGGATTGAAACCAGAAAATCATAACCACACTACTAACTAATCATAACCAAATGTCATACAGTAATGCTAAGATTAATCATGATACACAACTGATTTAAAATAAAATGTCATCTTTATGAAAAAAAGAGCAATACAAAATATGACGGGGAAATAATGGAACATACAAATCAACGTACAGCTTTATTACAAGCAATAATATACTGACTTAAAGAGGAATGGGCATTTCATTTCTAAACATTAAGTATTTGCCTTCAAACGATGCTTGATACAAATGTGGCTACTACGTATCACCTCTTTTCCAAAGTGCTCATCACATTGTCCTTTCCAGCTGTGGCTGCAGGTAGAGGGGACATGATGGGACATTATTCAAGTTCTTGGCCTTCAGAGTAGCTGTTACAAAGGCCACCAGCATGGCTACGTACATGGGAAATTACTTGTGACTTGGGCAGGGACCCATCTTGCTCCCATTTAACTCCGTGAAAGCTGGATCAGAGCCCAGTGGAACTCTGTTTAAAGAGAAGTCAAGCTGAATTTTATAGAGTGTAAAAATTCAGCTTCAAACAGAAGCTCAGCTGCAACCTTAATGCTGGAGCAGCTAACAGTCAGTCCGTTATCATAAGACCATGTTGTGTCACCGCACCACAGTTCAAGTTATTGTGAATCTCCTTTTACACTCAAGTTGTTCAGGGCAGGGGATGGGAATGACATTAGGCTTCCACCCTGGGCCAGGTCTGTCCTTTCTTGGGTCTGATTTTCCCTTCCTTACACTCTCAGGGTTTCCTCTGAAACCCACAGAAAGTTTTAGGAGCCAAAGGGACACAGAGCAGGGCTATGTGGGCGCAACAGATTAGATTAGGTGCATTTGCATACGCAGGATCAAATACATTGCGGGCCCTAGGGTTTGCAAGTCCAGTGACTTCACCAGAATTGCATTCCTTAATGCTCGTGCACACTCAAAAACTCCTGGCCACTTCTAGGGAATGCAAGACGAGGTCGACAGAAAACACACATGGCTATGAATGAAAGCCACAGAGCTCTCTTTGGTGAAAGCTCTTCACGTAGGGTAATGCTGTGAGAACAGGACATTGATGATCACCTGATACCCGTATTCTCTCTGTACAGCAATAGCTGGCTGGGACAGCCATCATCTCAGCTAGTACTGGGACTTGAACTGGAAACCTGCATTACTGAACACTTGAGTTACCGCAGCTTGAAGAGCCAGGGGCACTAACGGAGTCACGCCAGCAGGCACAGAAGGCGGCACACGCTGACCGGAGGGTCACATCTACTCATTTGCCACATCTTTGCTTCCCCACCCATCCCTACCACAATGGCATCGTGCTACACAGAACGAGACTCAGGGGCTGATTTTTCAGAGGAGCTGAGAATCTGCAGCCCCCGGGGGATCCGGCTGGAGCTAAGGGAGCTCTGGCCCAGATCCAGGAAGTTAGGAGCCTAAATCCCTTTATGGGGCTGAGCCTCAGTGCCGCTGATAAATCAGCCCCATCATCCAAAGCCTTGTCATGCGTATAAAATAAATTGGTAGGAGGACGGTAGCCAGTGACCAGCTGGCTTGGAAAAGGGACTTGACCACAGACCTTTCCTGAAGCAGGATACCAAATACCTTTTAAAGCAGGATACTTAATATTGATGCCAGTGGATGTCTGAGAAGCAAAATCCATTACTCAGGACAGAAAGGCGGCTCCGAAGCCGTTTCAGTTCTGACTTGGCAACTCTGAGGAGAGAAGCCAGGTGTCCACCAGCTGTTGTGTACATGGAGCCATGCCAGTAATACTGTAGGGTCTGTCCTCGGCCCATCCACAGGTCCTGCTCCTTCTGGCCTACGAGACGCTGTAGTTGTTGTAGTAGGTCGCAGTGGCGTCTGCTAGGACGGAGATGAGGCTAGTCTCTGTAGAGGGCGAACCACCGGCCCCCTGAGACACCTGGACGTGTCCATTGATTATCACTCCGCTGTGGTCTGAGTGGCCGGGAGTGTTGAGATACTGGTCAAACTCATTGCGGTCCATCTCCCCTAGAAGTTCTGCTTGGCTCAGCTGGTCCAGGCTGTCAAAGCCGTGGTGTTCGGGGGGCGGGGAGAGCTGACCGAGGTGGGCATGGAGGTTGGGGGGATGGATGGGGTGGAAGGCTGGCGTGTAGTAGGTGGTGGGAGGAGGAGGGGGGCAGCTGGGGATTGGGGGGATCATGGAGGTGCCGGGCTGAGGGATGGACATGGAGCCGAGGGGATGGTGGTTACACTGGAGAGGGCTGGGTGAATACTCTGGAGAGTAAGGGGCCCCAGTCATGTGGGGGTGGTGATGTTCCTCTGGGCAGGGAGAGGAGAAGAAACTCTGCTCAGGGTCTATCACATCCAAAGGGGACATCTCAGGCGGGGTGGGCAACCCATAGGGGTAAGTGTCCAGGCTGGTGCTGCTGCTGGCCTGGGCCTCCCTGTAGCCCCTGATGCTCTGCAGTACCGGGCCAGCCGAGTACTCACCCTGCCCCTCCTTTTCCCCCACTGTCCTGCCGCAGGCCTGCTTCTCGGGCCCTGAGTTCTGGTCCCTGGAGAGGTTCCCCAGCAGGAAGCCCGGGTCCACCCGCTTGCAGATCCGCTTGACCTGCTTCTTCCTCCTGGGCCGGTATTTGTAGTTGGGGTAATCTTGCATGTGCTGCACCCTCAGTCTTTCCGCCTCCTCCACATAAGGTCTCTTCTGGGAAGGGCTCAGAGATTTCCAGGACTTGCCTGCAAGGCGGAAGGAACAAAACTCCCCTTAGAATCCACAGGCTGAGGCATCTGTGCTGGGCCTGGAGGGTCTGTTCCCCTAGGCACCCAGAGAGCGGGCTGGGACCAAGGGACAGAGCCTGGGCTTGTAGAAAACAAGGGGCAAACCCCCATTGAATCCAAGGAACTGGCCTCAAGACAGGGATAGGACCCTGTACAAAAGACTGGGTGTAGGGGAGTGTAGGAATCCCACAGCTCTAGTGAGCGGGGCATCCCGGGGACAGGACACTATTCGGAGCTGGGAGTGGGAGGGAGACACCCCTGTGTAGGTTGCCTCCCTTCCAGACTCACCCTCGACCTCTCTGATTCTCGCCTCTCCAAGCCACCACGTTCACCAGATGCTCCCTGCCTGACTCGCTCTCTTGCGGGAAATGCCCGCCCTGCCCAAGGCGCAGAGCCCCCGGTTCTGCACTTCGACCGAGCCGAGATCCCGCAAAGCCCCGCCGTCTGAACGCGGAATAAAAGGAAGCAAACCCCAGGGCGGGGGCCCGTTTCCCAGGGGAGAGATGGAAATAATCGGCCCGGTCCCCACAGAGACGGGGCGGGGGGGGGGGGTTGGACATTTGGAGACGAGACATTTAAAAACCGAACTAAATTCACAAAAGCTGGTGACACTTTTGGAAACACCCCGGGCCGATCAGCCCGATTTGGGCAGGTAAATCCCGCCGCCCCCTGTAATCACCGAACCGGAGAAGGGAAAAGAGAAGAAATCCCTGAGCAGCGCCCCGGAGATCCGGGTCCCCTGGCTCTGAGCGCGTCTCTTTGCCCCCCGGGTCTAGGACGGGGCGGACTGAAGAGCGAGCCGATAACCCGAGGTCGGGATTTCTTCCTCCCCGCTTTGCTCCGGCCACAGAGTGGGAGCGGAGCCCCCCAGACCCCCGCCAGGGCGCTGCTGGCGGGACCAAGCGCGGCCCCGGGTGTTGTGTCTGGGTCGGCCGGACACCTGCGTTTGTTTGGACGCCCGCGTCTAGACGGGCAGGGGAGGTCGCAGGGGCGGCGGGGGTTAGGTGCGAGTCCTGGGGCAGGAGCGTTGGGCTTCCCCCCCCCCGCCCCACATACCGTCCCCTGGTCTCCCCGGGGCCACCCCGCGCGGGGGGGATCGGGGGGCCGGATCCCGGCCGCCAGCCCCGCGGGGCCCCGGCTCACCGAGCATCTTGCTGAGCTCCGCGTTGTGCAGGTCCGGGTTCTGCACCGCCAGTCGCTTCCTCTCGTCCTTCGCCCACACCATGAAGGCGTTCATGGGTCTCCTGATGCGGGGCTCCGCGCCCTTCTCCCCCGGGGAGCGGTGCGCGGCCGGCGGGGAGAGCCCCTCCGCCAGCTCCCCGTCCAGGCTCTCGGACCACGGGTAGGAGCCCAGCAGGGAAGCCATGGCCGGGACCCCCCCTTCTTCGCCCCTGGCTCCGCGTCCCCCACCTTGTAGCGCCCGGGGCTCCCTCCCTGGCACCGTCACGCAGGGGCCCCCCGGCCGCGCTGCAGCCGGGGCTCGGTATTTATGAGCTCCTCGGAGGCGCTTCCTCCAATGACACCGAAGGTGCCCGCGGCTCCTCCTTGTTTTCAAACTCCGGCGCCCCAGCCGGGCGGCCCGTGAGAAACTTCTCCCTGCAACCTGCCCGCAGAGAGGGGCTGGCTCAGTCCCCCCCTTCCCCGCCCCACTCCTCGGAGCGTGGGGGCGCCCGCCCCGCCTCGCGGCTCCCTTCTCCTGCCCCAAGGGTCACCCTCCACCTGTCAGCCACGGAGCACGGCTGGGGCGTCGGGGACAAGCGTCCAGGTTCAACAGCCCCCTGGCTATGGACTAGCAAGAAGGTAACCGAGGGTCTAAAAGCGGCGATCTGTGCCCCGCTGGTTGAAAGAGGGAAGACAGAGTCTGAGCTCTCAAAAAGATCTGAATGCTCCTACCTTAGTCTGATGGCAAAGTCAGACTACAAGGAGAAAGGCCTGGTTCTCTCTCTCTCACACACACACCCCTCTGCAAAGCGGAGAAATCACATTATACCCTGCTTGCAATATAGGGGAAACTGAGGCACAAAGAAGCGAGGTGACTTGACCAAGATCCAGTTGCAAGTCAGCTGCAAAATCACTCACGCCCTGGCCCCTGCCACTCGGCCATGCTTGTTTCCGACTGCTCAGGCAGGTCCTGGACCTCAGAGCTGCAGTGTGGACGCCTATTGGCCACTGGCTGCAGCCGAACAGAAACCAGCCATCTGGCAGCCTTATAGGACCCTTTAACTAGACAGGGACCAACAGCCCTTGCTGCTGGGCAACTGGCCACCGAGATGTTTATAGGCTTCAAAGTCACCCATCAAGGGACAACGCCCCAAAACAGGGCTCTGAAGGCGCCCTGGGGTTTGTTACCCACAAAGGCCCACACAAGGCCCAGCCCCCTGCTTTTCCAAAACACCCTGAGGAGGCAGGAAAAGCCAACGAGCCTAAAAGAAAAGCAGACACACCCTGGGCCTTCAACACTACAGAGCTCCGCTTCACTCTCCAGAAGCATGAAGTTACCCTCATTGGGTTCCCTCTATCCCCACAAGCCAGCCGCTGTCTCCACCCACCCCCGCCCCAAAGAGACGCTAAAGGTATAAGATTGTCTCCTTGCCAAACCCTCTGGTATTTTGCACAGCGCCTGCTTGGAAATCCAGGATGTGTAAAGTCAAAATATCCCTCCAAGGCTGTTGCTTAAAAAAATAAACCCAGAGGCAACAGCCGGTGCTGCTGGTCAGAAAGAGAACTAGGGATGAATTCTGAGAACCGTTTGGAAAGTTTCAGCCAGAAATGGTAGGAGTTTAAATATCTCCCTCCGCCCGCCCTCAATGCACTAGAGACGGAGGTGCCAAGCGGCAGCCAACCCCAGACTGCCAAGGGATCTGAAATCCTGGCCTTGTCTCGGCCTAGCCCGTAGCAGGAGAAGCAAAGGCCAGCGCCTCGGCCGCACTGAAACGGTTCAAGTCAGGCCCCGGGTTCCTTTATGATTCTGACCCCCTGACAGGACTGACAGCGTTTCAGCAGCTGCCCTTTGAAGGATTGTGGATTTCCTCTTCATGCTGCCAGACAGGACCCGAGCTGGGGAGGCGTTTCCTTCAGCCGGGGGCCTGGAGGCGTTGAAACCTGCTGGGAAATCAGGCAGCCAGAGGGTTTGGCTGCTCTGCAGGGCGAGTCCCAGTGTCTGGACAGGTGGGCCGCAGACGGGGCGATTTCAAACACGTGTCTCAGGTTTTAATGATGCTGGCCAGCTCCAAGGTGATCTAAAGCCTGGTGGGTAAACGTGTTGGGTGAGACCAAGATCCGGCTCAGGTTCCTTATCCCCAGAACACTCCTTTGAACAGAATCTGAAATGATTTCGAGCTGGTAAACTATCAGTTTTATTAGGATGATGTCAGAGACAGAATTTTCTGGGCAGAATTCCCCTCAGGAAAGCAACTGCCATAATGAGGCGCTCTCAGTAACCAAAATACTTCAACATTTTCCAGGGAAACTGATACAATCTAGTTATTGACAAGTGGGTTTGATCTCAGTCTGTGGTATCTGAGAACACAACAGGAAGACAACTTCTCTGAAATCTGAAAGGCACCGGAGATTTCCTGGATGTCAAGACAGATTTTTAAATTCCTTTAAAAAATAAATCAAGGAGGTTGTTATTCCCCTAATCTGCGGTTTGGAGACCTGGTCTAGAAAGACAGCAGCAGCAGCAAACTTCTGGGGAGGAATCCTACATGTGCAGCCTGTAACTCCGCATAGCTCTCTCTTCAAAGCCCTAGACCAGGGGTGGACAAACGTTTTGGCCTAAGGGCCACATCAGGGTTGCAAAACTGTATGGACAGCGGGGTAGGGAAGGCTGTGCCTCCTATCTGCCCCCTTCCCACTTCCTGCCCCTTGACTGCCCTCCTCAGAATCCCTGACCATTCAACATCCCCTGCTCCTTGTCCCCTGACCACCCCCTATGTACCCCCCCATGCTCCCTGTCCTCTGATGCCCCACCCCCTATCCTCACCCCCACCTCCTGACAGGCCCCCTGGGACTCCCACATGTATGTGGCTGCCCCAGTTCCCCATCCTGACCACCCCTCCCCCAGAACCTCACCCCATCCAACTGCCCCCTGCTCACTGTCCCCTGATTACCCCCCACCCCGGACTCCCTGTCCCTTATCCAATCCTCCACCCTGGCCCCCTTACCATGGTACTCAGAGCAGCGCTGCCTGGCCGGAGCCAGACATGCTACCGCACTGCCCTGCAGGAGCACACAGCCCTGCTGCCCATGCAGCAGTGTGGCTGCAGGGGAGGAGGGACAGCAGGGGAGGGGCCGGGGATAGCCTCCCCAGCTGGGAGCTCAAGGACTGCGCAGGATGGTCCCATGGGCCGTAGTTTGCCCCCCTCTGCCCTAGACTCATTTATCTGACTCTGTCAGTCTACAGCATACATTGCAATACTAATCTAACAGGGAACACGCACAGCTCTCACTGATACGGTTTGCACACTGCTGTTGCTGCAGAGGTCTTGATCTAAGATGCTTCAAGCTTTTATACGTGGCAAATCAGGAACCATTAGGAAAGGATAATAAGACAAAACAGCACAATGCTACAATATAAATCCACTGTACTCCCACATCTGGAAAACATCATGCAGTTCTGGTCACTCCATCTTAAAAAAAGAAGTATATTAGAATTGGGAAAAGTACATGACAGGCAACAAGAACGACTAGGGGATGGAACGGTTTCCATATGAGGGGAGATTTAAAAGACTAGGATGAATATTCAGTTTAGAAAAGTGATGACTGGGAGGGATATGACAGAGATGTATACATCAAAAATGGTGAGGAGAAAATATATTTGTCCCTTCATATAATACAAGAACCCTGGCTCACCCAATGAAATTAATAGGTAGCAGGTTTAAAGCGAACATAAGGAAATGTTTCATCACACAATGCAGTCAACCTGTGGAATGCATTGCCAAAGGATGTTGTGAAGGCCAAAATTATAACTGGGTTCAAAATAGAACTAGATACGTGCCTGGAGGATCGATCCATCAAAGGCTATTAGTCAGGATGGGCAGGGATGCAACCCATGCTCTGGTGTCTCTAAGCTTCCAACTGCCAGAAGCCGCAACTGGATGACAGGGGATGGGCTCACTGGATAAATTTCTCTGTTCTGTTCATTCCCTCTGTAACGTTTTGCATTGGTCACTCCTAGAAGACAGGCAACTGGGCTAGATCAGGGGTCTCAAATTCAAATGACCACGAGGGCCGCATAAGGACTAGTTCGTTGGCCCGAAGGCCGCATCACTGACACGCCCCCTCCCTGCCCCTGACCTCGCCCCCACCCCACCCATGAAGTCCCACCCCTGCCCCACCTCCTCCCCTGAGTGCGCAGCTCCCTGCTCCTCCCCTCTCCCTCCTGGAAAGTGCTAAGCGCCTGGAGGTAAGCTGGTAGAAGGCAGGGGTGCAGGGAGCTTGGCGGCTGCAGAAAATAACCCCATGGGTCACGTGTTTGGGACCCCTGCCTTAGGTGAACTACTCCACCGCCTACCAAATCTGAGCCTCATACTCAGCCTCAGTGTTACACATATAACAATACAAAAGTATAGTAAAAAATGAAGAGTAATATACTATTAACTTTATTAACTTCTTTAACTGTAATGTGAAATAAATAATTTTCTCCTCCCCTCTCTCCCGCTTTCTGCGGATAAATAACTTTCTCTGCCCCTTTCTCCCCATCTTCCCCTGTGCAGGCGGCTTCCTGCTCCTGGCCCCTCCCTCCCAGAAACTGCTAAGCCAGGGAGCAGTGCGCAGGTGAGAAGCACAAGGCGGGCGGGAGGGGAGCTTGGTGGGGGACCTGGGGAGCTTGGTGGGGGGGCCGCAGGGAGCTTGGCGGGGGAGCCAGGGGGGCCACGGGGAGTTTGGCAGGAGCCGAGGGGAGCTTGGTGGGGGGTTGAGGGGGAGCTTGGCGGGGGAGTGGGGGAGCAGGGAAGGGCTCAGCGCATTCAGCCCGCGGGCCGCGTGTTTGAGACCTCTGGGCTAGATGACTATTGAGTTGACACAGTATTCCATGCTTATGTTCTAACTTTAAGCCAGCAGTTTTGACACCCCGAAGAGGATAGTGAATCATAGCAAAAAGGGTTCCAAGCCAATTTCAGAGAAAATTCGGTGCCTGCCTTTCAAACAGATAAGCCTCAGAGCCTGCAACCTTGAGCAGGGCATGTTACGTATGTGGGGTGGTGTTGGGCACAGTTCACTTGAGATGCTTCACACTCCTCCATGCACACAGAGCTAGCAGGGTGCAGCCAAAATCCCTCTACTCTTACCTGCAGGGACTCACCGCTCAGGTGTGGCTTGACTGACAGATCCTTTGCTGGATGAAACCAAGTGCAGAACCTTGGACACCTACCTGCCCTCTGCCCCCAACAGTGTACAAAAGGCAGGAGCATTTTCGCTACATCAAAAGACTTAAGCCAGAGAAACTCCTACAAACATATTTTATTACCAAATTACAGTCCATTCTGGTCAATTTCACGACCCTAGGATTTGAAAATTGGTCAATTTCATATTTTCAGATGTTTACACCTGAAATTCCAGGGTGTTTACCTGTGGGAGCCCTGACCCCAAAAGGAGCGTGTGTGTGTGTGTGTGTGTGGCGGGGGGGGGGGGGGGGGGGGGGGATGTGTGTGTGTGTCCCAACACTGGTGTACGGGTTTGCAGGATTGCCACCCTCACTTCGGAGCTGGGCTCCAAAGGCAGCAGCCGCAGAGTTTCCCGCAGCAGGAGGCGGCTCCCAGAGGTAGATCCAATCTCCCTTTTGCTGCTAGGAACACCGCACCCAGGGGCTCCCAGCTGCTAGTCATGGCCAGTGGCGGATTAACTGTGCCCTGCAGCCCCAGCCAATTTGGGGGCCTCCAGAAAAATGGGCACCCCAAGCCCAGGCAGGAACCCCAGGGGGCAAAGCCCTGAGCCCAAGTGCCCTGAGTGGAGCCATGCGGGGTGAAAGCCCTGAGCTAGGGTTCCCTGAGCCCTGGCAGGAGCTGCAAGGAGCAGGCCCCCGAGCCTGGGTGCCCTGAGCACCAGCAGAAGCTGTGGGGAGCTGAAGCCTCAAGCCCAGGTGGCCCAAGCCCTTGCAGACGCCCCGAGCCCAGACGCTGATGGAAGCCCTAAGCCTCTGATCTCCCCATTAAGAGTGGCCATGAAAGGGAAGGAGAAGTCCTGTCCCTCCCAGCCCGGCTTGGACTAGCAGTTAGGAGCCCTGTGGCTGGGGCACTCCCAGCAGCATGGGGAGATCAGATTTCACGGGCAAGGGCTTATTTCACAATCCATGACATCTTTTACATGGTCATGAAATTGGTAGGGCCGTAGCCATATACGGAGATACAGCTGGGTTTGTACAGTGCCTAGCTCAATGGGGTTCTTGGCCATGACAGCAACGCCTAAGTGCTACGATAATTCAAAGGAATAAATACTACTAAGCTTTGGAATTTCTTCCACAATCTTCCTCTGTATCTCTACCACGTTATAGGGACCTCTTAAGCATACATAAGATGAAGGAAAATATTGCATCTCTGATTTTTTTGGGTCTAACATTTTGATTGCCTTTGTAAGATCAGTTCCATCCCTCACCCTGTTTAAACCTGCCCTGTAGGAACATTTTACGTTCTGAATTACATCAAGGCAACAATGGCCATGTTAAAATGGCACTTTTCATTGTGACCAGGTCTGTATAATCAGTAGAAGTTCAGAAAGTCATCCCCACATTTTAATGCCTACCTTCTTGATTCTGGCATTGAGCTCTGCAGAAGCAGAATCTTGCACTCCCATGGGGCCCCACTGACTTCAATGGGACACTGCACTGCATCTATGTTGCTAGCTACCTAACTGCACCTGGAAATCAGATAGATTGGGGTGTAAGGGCGAGCAGCATTTGCACCAGCAGTTAAATACAACAACAAAATATACAACTTCCCTTGCAAAAATGGAGGCCAGTTAGAGGAGACCTTTTCCATAAGGCGTTCTCTACTTTTGGACCATTGTGAAAGAAATATTCCTCTTTGTGACAACTCAGATTTACTTCAGCTATTGAATCACTTCCTAGTATGTAAAATTGCACTCTCACAGAATTATAGAAGATTAGGGTTGGAAGAGACCTCAGGAGGTCATCTAGTCCAATCCCCTGCCCAAAGTACTCTTCCTGGGGTAGTGTGAAATTTACACTTCTTCCTGTACAAGTACAGAATCTTTGGACCAGATTTTAATCTCAGTTACATTATATTTAACTGCTGTAAAATCACTGCCATAAAAAGAAATCACTCCTGATTTTACACTTGTTTTGACAGAGATTGGAATCTGGCCTTTTGTGCCTCCAGAACAGCTAGCATTTAGAAACTCAGTGAAGTCCAATACAGAGAACAATCAAAAGATCAAAGTTAATTGCGGGAAAAAATCTATTTGTTTAACAGCATCTGAGTTTTAATTAATCCCCGATGAAGGCAATAACACTCTACCAATGCAGAGTTAAAAATCAAGGTCAAAGGTCAGATTTTGGCCCTCAATAGGCAGCTCTCCTACTGGAAGAAAAAAGTTGCCTGTGCCACTCTGTCTTGCTGCTCAGAAGCAGGCCCACACCACTCAGAACATTCACGCCACAAACCACACAGCATGTTTAGCTGGCCCCTTTCATTGAGAAAAATGACACATTTTTCCACCTCAGGTCTGCAGTTTATCTGGAGTTCTGTAGTAGACTAGTCAAACTGGGTAAGTGACATGTTGCTTAAGAAAGCCAGGTAGCAGCACCAGCCATAGCAGCATCATGATAGTCAATAATTTGCATACCATTGAAAAATAAATGATACAGGGATTAAAAGCCAAACCGTCCAGTATGGAATGTAAAGGCCAAAATCTGCTGTTACTCTGATGTAAATCTGGAGTAAATCCTCAGCAGGAAATGGCTATGTCCGGATGGGCAGAGAGGCTGCATTTTTTAGTTGTGTTAGCTTGACACAATTGCAAAGGCCCACTGAGATGAAGGCTGACAGGCCTGAAGCAATGTTAATGGGCCCTGTTGCAGTGTGGACTTCTCTCAGGCTACAGCCCGGCCAGCTAATGCAAATTCATACATGTTAGCTTGCATCTTAGTGGGGTTTTCCATCATGTTACACTAGCACAAAAACCAGCCTCTCCCTTTTTATCTGTCAGGACAAGGCCAGTAGAGTTGCTCCAGATTTAGAATGGTGAAATAAAGAGATCCTGGCCCAGAGTCAAATGCACAGCTGTAATAAAACAATATTAAAAGCCAAGGTCTACTCTGTTACACTGACTTCAATCCAGGGTAGTTCTCCAGACTTCAACGGAGTGCTTCCCTGGTGTAAATGAAATCAGAATCAGGCTTAAGGTCCAAGGGAAAATGCTTCTTTAGGCCCTGATTCCGCCACTTACTCCAGTATCTCTTGGCGATGCTACCACTCTGAGTAAGTGCACCAGAATCTGTTCCTCAGCATTTACGCTTGTGTACAAAACTACTCCAGGGGAGGCATGTGTCCCAACCTTAGCTGTCCTCCATTGCAAATGTAGAGCTATTTTTTTAAAAACACATTTAAATAGTTAAATTGTACTAATCAATTAGGTTTTCCTTTGTACAAATGGCAATGTTTTCCCTCACTGCCTGGGAACAGCTACGTTTGTTAAAAAAATTTGCTAACCGGTGTGCCACATACAAAGCTCATCAAGTGTGACATTTTGAACACTGAATGGGTCAATGTAAATACCAGAATTGCAGCCTGAAACTCAAAAGTTAAGCTACACGGACAAGGCTACTAAAAAGAAATCTTGCGTAGCTCTGTAACAACATAATGCTTACCTGGCAATAGTTAACTACTGGCTAGGGAACAAAAGGAACTATTTTGTTCCATTCTCCTGCACTGACACAGGGGCATAATTCTTTAATTAGAGCAGGCATTTTAAGAGGAAGCAAAATTCATTTCAGCTACAAAAGGAAATCAATGAAAAAGTTATACACATCTATATGGTACATGTTCAGACAACTGCACTGGCACAAAAGAAAACAGGGATGAGAAAAAATGCAACTGAATTAAGTTTTTGTGAGGCTGGGAAGAGGGTAGTGGATGGGGTGGTGATCTGTAGGCATCTTCTATTATAACACAGTCCTATTCCTTTCTCACACTAGCAACTGATGAATGACTTCAGTGAAATGATACGAGTGTAAGGCGTGACCTACAGTGGGGGGAGGGGAGCAGTGGGTCGACCTAAGATACGTAACTCCAGCTACGCGAATAGCATAGGTGAAGTCGGCGTATCTTCGGTCGACTGACCTGGCCATCCACACGGTGGCAAGTTGACTGCTGTCGCCCCCACGTCGACTCTGCTTCCGCCTCTTGCCGAGATGGAGTACGGGTTGATGGGGAGCACATTTGGGGATCAATTTATTGCGTCTACACCAGACACGATAAAATCGATCTCCAATAGATTGAGCACTGCCCACAGATCCAGAAAGGAGAGCCTAACTACATTTATTCACTGTTGTCACAAAGCCATGCTGTGTAGACTTGGGAAAAGCTCAGCCCACAGAACTGTTATGTACAACAGTTCATAGCATGCTTCATCCCCACCTATGATGGGACAATGTATTCCCGCTCTGCCAACAAGAGCTGTGTTCAAAGAGTGTGAGGTTTCATTACTGAGAGAGAGAGTGATACACATGGGATGAACTACATTTTGATGTCCGGCTAGCATTTACAGAAGGATTCATAGTCATCATGTCAATGTCTAACTCATTCCGAAGTCCAAGGCACTGCTAAGTTAACTCGAATGTTTCTTCTTTTTTCTCTGCATTCCATCAACATACTTTGCTGCCTCCTTTTTCTGCTTTTTGTGTTTTTTCTTATATGGTTTCTTTTGCTTAGCCTCGGGGTCTTCTTCACTAAGATTTTCCCCGTTAGATGTTCCAGGGTAAGTTTCTCCACTCCCTGGGAAAAAACAAGAATTTCCATGACAACTGACATTTTCACCTTTGCGCTGATCTTTAGCTTTCTTTTTCTTTTTCCTGGGTTCGTATTCAGGGTTTGCTATCTCCAGTTCTTCCTCCCATAAGCTATCTGTTCTGGAGCATTTCACCTTTGGTTCTTCAAAGTCACCCACGTTCTCTGTCTCAGCATTTTTCTGGCTTTTCTTTTTCTTTTTGGATTTGGTTTTCAGTCCTTGTGAGGACTCTAAGTCTTCAGCTGTGGGTGTGCCAGGATCAGCTAACTCACTCTCTGGTTCATTCTGGAATTTCTTCAGTTTTGCCATGCGCTTGGCAAAATACTCTTGAACCGTCATGGTGCTGGTCATTGTATTACTACGGTCCACAGGGTTGGGCACCCCATGGTCATCTTTTCTGTCCTCTTCCGAAGAATTCGCACAGCTGTTGTCCTCCTGGGGGAAATAATTTAAAAGTGATCAGGGGAAAGATTTTCAGCATTTTTATTTAAAGTTTTTATTTTCTTTTGCTTTTCACCATCTAAAGAGAGAAAACAAGAAATGTATCTAGGATCAGACCCTACTCTGAAAGTCATGGCAGAAGTCCCATGGATTTCTGTAGGAACAGTATCTAGCAATTAGTACAGTGTGAGTGGGAGGGGGAACCAACCAACCAACCCTCTTAAATTGGCATGGGAAAGGAGAGAACATACTACAGGTTTTGTGAACATTGCCAGTATTTTGGTATGACACAAGGGGGTATACTGAGGTTATTCCTCAGTATAAAATTAAGATAAAATTAAGGCAAGGAACATTTAGACTTAAGAGGGCCCGATTCTTTATTGGTTTGCACCATATGCAGTCATCTACACCTACACAGTGCAAATGCAAAGCATGTTTAAAATGTTCCCAAATCAGAATAGTGTATTACACCCACTTTGCACAGGTACAAATGTCTCCACAAGATGCAAAGTGGTGAGGAAAAAATATAGTGAGCTCTTCTAATCTGTGGCATAGTCTCTCAAGGAAAGTGGTGGAAACCTCATCCCTGGAAGATCTTAAAGCATCAGAACATACGTTGTAGGGAACACTCCAGCACTGGCAGGAGGAGATTGAGATAAATTTCCTCTAAAACCTGTGTCATTTGGAAAGTTCTTTCATAATGGTTTCATATCATTTCACCCTAGGTGTTCCCATTTGACCATACTACCATACATCGTTTTAAAATATATTTCGTTAAGGTTGCCTGACACTTCTCATTATAAGACCTTTCTCTGTTTTTTCTAACTTTGCCAGGCTGTTTGGGCTGACAACTTCCATGCCATGTGTCTGCCTTGTTCTGGGAAGATTTCAGCAAAAATGGCTCACTGCTTCTGAGAACAAGGCTAGGGGGAAAATACTACATTTTTCACTAATGCTCAAGCAACCTTAATTCTGGCATTTACTAACTTTTGAGTGCTTGACTTTGCAACCTTAATGTTCCCTTAATATAATATATATTACACACAGAGAAAAACTATCAGAAAGAACAAACTCCATTATAGGCCAGATTTAGCAAGCTTTCACACCAAGAACCACTGCTGAACTCAATAGCGGTTCTGCGTGTGCACAGTTTGAGAAGAGAGCCTGTATCTAGACAACATATATAAAATAAGAAGCAAAAAACCACTGAGTTGAGTAATGGGCATACAGGATTAAGAAAAGGATTAACTTTTTAAATAAAGTGATAGAAATAAACTGGGTTGAAAATACAAAGTTTGATAAGGTGTCCATTATTTACAAACAAACAAGAAAGATCTTGGAGATATTGTGGACAATTCTCTGAAAATATCCAATCAATGTTCAGTGTCAGCCAAAAAAAGCTAACTGAACATTGGGAATTATTAGGAAAGAGATAGATAATAAGACAGTAAATATCACAGTGCCACTATATAAATCTACACCTTGAATAGTTCATGCAGTTCTGGTCACGCTATCTCAAAAGAGATACATTATAACTGGAAAAGGTACAGGGAAGGACCAAAAAAATGATTAAAGGTATAGAACAACTTCCATTTGAGGAGAGATGAAAAGACTGGGACTCAGCTTGGAAAGGATACAACTAAGGGGGGGATATAATAGAGATCTATGTGGACAAAGTGAATTAGGAAGTGTTATTTACTACTTCACATAACACGAGAACCTGGGGCCACCCAAAGAAATTAATAGACAGCTAGTTTAAAACAACCATTCTTCACACAATGAATACATAGTCAACCTGTGGAACTCGTTGCCAGGAGATGTTGTGAAGGTCAAAAGTATAGTGGGGTTCAAAAAACTAAGTTCCTGGAGGATAGGTCCATCAATGTATTAGCCAAGACAGTCATGCAACCCCATGCTCTGAGTGTCCATAGCCTCTGACTGTCAGAAGCTGTGTGTGGACAGTACGGGATGGATCACTCGATGGTTGCCTGTTCTGTTCATTCCCTCAGAAGCACCTGGCATTAGCCATTGTCAGAAGACAGGATACTAAGCTAGCTAGACCCTTGATCCGACCCAGCATGGCCATTCTTAACTTATCCCAGCACAAAGTGGGTGTAAAATGCAATCAAATCAGAATGGTAGCTAGTATTTTATAGCCACATCAATTTGAACTGCTGCACAGGGTGAAGGGCAGTAGTGAATGGGGAGAATATAAAAGCATGGATCTCAAATACTATATTTATTGTTTGGTGGCATACATGAGTGGTCTCAGTCCTCTTCAGGGTACGATATTTAACTGGCTAGCTGAAGAGGGGTTTTCTAAGTTTGTAAGTGAGGATTTCCAGGTACAGGTCCTTACTCATGCCAGTAATCTTTCCTCGTGTGAGCAAGAATTTGCAGGTTTGTGTCATTAGCGATGCATCAAGAGTGGCTACTTCCTCATATCTGCTCTCAAGAGAGTTATTCTAGTGGAACGAAAATAACGTTACACTTGAGATTCCTGTAATATTTGTGTGAGCACTAGAAAACTAGGTACTTTTTTCTCTAGTAATACACCTTGTTTTAAAGGGAGAATTTAAGCACAGTTAATGCAACAGTAGGACTCTGTTATTAAGAAATGTTATTTAAAGCTGAATTCCCATTCTTCCCCACTCATCTCCCCACAATTTTTCTACATTTGATAGGGAAGATGCAGAAAAAGTTTGAGAAGGCAGAATCCACAGAATAAATTGTTAGACTGTTAGCACAGCTCAGTCTTTTTAACAAGGTACATTCCAATTTGAGTCCTACCAAGCAACATTGGTGCAGATCAAAAATAGCTGTCCTGGTAAGGCAAATTTAAACAGGTCACTTTCTTTTTCCATCTACCGGCAAGATGACTCTGATATGTTGCTCTACAAAATGACAAACGGTTTCCCAGCTTTCTTAGCAATGGACACTAGCCAAAACTGGTCCTTGATATACAAAATGTCCTCAGGGACTAGGGTGACCAGATGTCCTGATTTTATAGGGACAGTCCTGATTTTGGGGTCTTTTTCTTATATAGGTTCCTATTACTCCCCACCCCCGTCACAGTTTTTCACATTTGCTGTCTGGTCACCCTATCAGAGAGAGTGCGCCAATATCCCTGGGGCAAACCAGGAAAGGGTTTGTTAATTCCCTTGGCAAGTTCTGATTCTGACAATTTAATTACTGTAATTGAATGTGAATATTAATTGAACCTTATACAATTATTTTAAAAAATATGGCACAGAAACTTGTTCTTTGGCTAAGCCAATAACTTCAGAAGGTATTTGTGATCCCAGAAAACAAGCACACTCCACAGAAATTCCTGTATTGATAAGAATTTTAATAACCATGGGCCACTGAACACAAAACTAGCAGGGCATGGAGACAGGGAAGGAGATGCCAACCCTAAAAAAAAAAACCTTCAGTTTGGGGAAAGCTTATGTAAAATCGTAAATCATCTGGAAGGGCTGTTAAGTGCCAGAAATGTTCCTCCTCCCCTTCCATGTTGTACCTGATTAAGAAACCATGGAAACATCCTAGGACTATTATACACATGGCTTCTCTCCAACCTCTAGAAAGGTGAGATGTAGAATTAGTTAATTTTTTGCACCCTAAGAAACATGCATTGAAGCGCTAAGCATTGATGCATATTCAAATGTTTTACTTTTTTAAAAAAAACCACAAAGCCAATTTCAGGAATAAATTAGCAGAACAATCACCTTACGGTTTGAAATGCTGGATCCTCTGAACTCAGTAGGAAAAGGCCAATTGACTTCAGTGGGATCAGGATTTCTCCCCATGTTACCTTATACTTACCTAGCACCTTTCAGCCCAAAGCGAGTTACCAGCTATGTATAGAAAATATTTCACCCACCAGTGAAATGCAGCCACCTCTGGTAGGGAAAGGGGCAGTTGTTAAAAGACACAGAAACTTGACAACAGCTGAGGAGAGTAAGAGCTGAATTAGTAGCCCAGAAGACCAGACAGAAAAACTGGGTCCTACATGTTTCTAGGAGGGAAAGTGAGGTAGTAATAAATCAATCATCTACAAAATAACTGGCTTACATAGTAACCACAACAGTGGGTCTTGTGTTCAAATAGGTTCGTGAACTCTGAACAGGAGAGAAACCTGTTCTTAACGCTTCAAGTACAAGACTAGGAGTCAGAAAGTCCGGATTCTAGTTCAACCTCTGCCACTGACTCACTAGGACATCTTGGTCAAGTCACTTTACCTCCCAATGTTTCAGCTTCCCTTTTATGTGACTTAACAGGAGTTGTCACTTATATGACTATCAGAATGGCACGGAATAAAAAGTACAGCGGCACTGAGGATGACATAGTAGAATAAGGTTGAACATATTTTTAATTAGGGCTGTCAATTAATTGCAGTTTACTCATGCAATTAAATCAAGAAAATTAATTGTGCTTAATCTCGGTTAGACTCACACTGTTAAACAATAGAATACCAATTGAAATTTATTAAATATTTTTGATGTTCTACATTATCAAATATATTGATTTCCATTATAACACAGAATACAAAGTGTACAATGCTCACTTTGTATTTTTTATTACAAATATTTGCACTGTAAAAATGATAAACAAAAGAAAGTGTTTTTCAATTCACCTCATACAAGGACAGGAGTGTGATCACTATTGTGAAATGCAACTTACCAATGTAGATTTTTTTTTTTGGTTACGTAACTGCACTCAAAACAATGTAAAATTTTAGTGCCCACAAGTCCACTCAGTCCTACTTCTTGTTCAGCCAATTCCTAAAAGAAACAAGTTTGTTTACATTTACGGGAGATAAATTTTGCCTGCTTCTTATTTACAATGTCCCCTGAAAGTGAGAAGCAGCGTTCGCATGGCACTTTTGTAGGAGGCATTGGAAGGTATTTACATGCCAGATATGCTAACCATTTGAACGCCCCTCCATGCTTCTGCCACCATTCCAGAGGACATGATTCCATGCTAATGATGCTCACTCAAAAAATAATGTGCTAATTAAATTTGTGACTGAACTCCTTCAGGGGAGAATTGCAGGTTTCCTGCTCTGTTTTACCAGCATTCTGCAATATATTTTGTGTTAAAGTAGTCTCAGATGATGACCCAGCACATGTTCATTTTAAGAACATTTTCACTGCAGATTTGACAAAATGCAAAGAAGGTACCAACGTGAAATTTCTAAAGATAGCTACAGCACTTGACCCAAGGTTTAAAAATCTGAAGTGCCATCCAAAATCTAAGAGGGACGAGGTGTGGAGCACGCTTTCAGAAGTCTTAAAAGAGCAACACTGACGTGGAAACCACAGAACCCAAACTACTAAAATAGAAAATCAAACTTTTGCTGGTGGCATCTGACTCAGATGATGAAAATGAACATGTATCAGACTGGACTTGTTGGGATCTGTGACGGGGCTAGCCACCCCCGCACTAGCACAGACGGAATTAAGCCAGTAGCACTGGCAGCGGAAGTCCCTCTCCCCGCGTACTGGGCATGCTCCAAGTGCTCTAGCAATATAAAAGCAGGGAGCTCAGCTCATTCTGGGCGGGCAGCTGAGGGAGAAGGACATGCCTGGGAGGCTCCTGCGGCGGACCAGCCTCAACCCCTGGAGGTGTTGGGACCTGAAGCTTTCTCAAGCCTGCCTGGAGCTGAGTGATGGGAGCAGACAGAGGAGGCAATGGACCCAATGACTAGCGGAGCAGCCAGAGACGCCTACGGCAGACCCGGTAGGAAGTGACCCAGGGATGGTGATGGAGTGGTATCTCTCACCCAGAAAACCTCAGCGTGTTTCGGTGGGACCTCCTCGCTGAGTCAGTGGCAAGGCTACGCCACTGTTAGGGCCCTGGGTCGGGGCTCGGTGGAGTCAGGCGGGCCCGGGCCCCCTATCTAGGCCGACACACCCCTAGGTGGGCGACCCACCTGTATAGACTTTGGCTGCTGAGCCACTTTGCCCTGCAACCTGGGGTGACTATACAGACTTCAGCTGTTGAGCCACTTTGCCCTGTGACCCCAGGGTTATTCCATGGACTCTGGCCGCTAGGCCGTATTACCCTGCAGTACCAGGGTGATTCTGTGGACTCTGGCCACTGAGTCAGGCTGCCCTGAAGTAAGGGCAGGCCTACAGACTCTGGCCATTAGGCCGCATTGCCCAATACTCTGGGGCGTAAACCCTGACAGAATCCAAAAATATTTAAATAAATTATATTCTATTACTGTTTAACAGTGTGACTAATTTTTTAATCACGTGATTAATCACAATTAATTTTTTAAAATTTTTGACAGCCCTATTTTTAGTAGATGCTCTCCTAAATAACAGAAATTGGGATTGGTACAGAAATTATTGAGTGTATTTATGGCCTGTGTTACTGGATGTCAGATTACTTGATCACAATAGTCCCTTCTGGCCTGAAAAACCAATGAATCCTATGTCCTGAATCTTTGCTCCATCAGAGTGGAGAGGTGATTTCCTTGTTGAAGAACTGTACCAATGAGATTTAGAGAATCTGGTTTCATGAACGCTACTTTAGCTCCTCATTACAGAGATGAGTTTGTACCAGTCCCCTGGAGGGAGTAAAACTTGGCAGGCAAGAAAAAGCTCTCAGCTGCCTAGTGTCTTTCAACCACAGGTCCAATGCTGATGTAAAAAAGCACAGCAAACAAACAGATGTGCATGGCACTTTATAGACATTAAAGATGACAAGGTCTCTGCTCTGAGGTGCTTGTAGCATCAGGGATGTAGAGTGTAAACACTGCACGACTGTTTGCAGGATTGGGACCAAACAGACAATACAGCAAGTAATAGCGGTAGTGGTATTTTTAGTTTAAGCATCATATTTTTTAAAAACTGTCCTTATAGTTCTGTAGCCAATTCTCCTCTGTTTAACCCTATTTAATGTTAGACAGTAACTGCGTTATGCCAATACCTTTGGCTCATATAGTCCATCCACATTAATACAACAGACCCTATTATCCAGAAGAAAGAGATATCATTCAGTCTTTTTTTCCTCTAATATTTTTTTCCTTTTCTGCTATTCATTGTTCTCCTTCATTTCCTATTGGACCCTCATGTTATATTACAAGTAATGGCATATGTCCATTAATCCTAAATTGTTGAACCCACTTATAAGTAAACTTCAAGCGTGAAAATTCCATTTATTATAAAGCAGAATTAGAATCCTGAATGATGGCAGCATGTTTGAAAATGATTTTAATTCTGGTTACTGTAGCCAGTATATCTTTAGTATTTTTCACTCTCCTAATAAGCAGATTCTACTGCATTAGACATCTTGGAAAATGTTATTCATCAGTTAGATGCTAAATATCTTATTGCCGTTATCTAAATCCATGGTATGCCCACATCTTTAATACTGCATACAGATGTGGTGGTCTCATCTCAAAGAAAAAAAGAAGATATACTGGCATTAGAAAAGGTTCAGAGAAGGGCAACTAAAATGATCAGGGGTTTGGAATGGGTCCCATCTGAGGAGAGATTAGAGGCTAGGACTTTTCAGCTTGTAGAAGAGGAGACCAAGGGGAGAAATGATAGCAGTATATAAAATCATGAGTGGCGTAGAGAAAGTGAATAAGGAAAAGTTCTTTACTTGTTCCCATAATCTAAGAACTAGAGGCCACCAAATGAAATTAATGGGCAGCAGGGTTAAAACAAATAAAAGTAAGTTCTTCTTCACACAGCACACAGTAACCTGTGCAACTCCTTGCCTGAGGAGGTTGTGAAGGCTAGGACTATAACAGGGTTTAAAAGAGAACTGGATAAATTCATGAAGGGGTTAAGCCCATTAATGGCTGTTAATCAGGATGAATAAGGAATGGTGTCCCTAGCCTCTGTTTGTCAGAGGGTGGAGATGAATGGCAGGAGAGAGATCACTTGATCATTACCTGTTAGGTTCACTCCCTCTGGGGCACCTGGCATTGGCCACAGTGGGTAGACAGGATACTGGGCTGGATGGACCTCTGGTCTGACCCAGTATGGCCGTTCTTATGTTCTTAAATGCTGCATTCCATAGGCACCATCTCCTCCTCCCGCCCCTCTCTTTCTGACTAAAGAGACAAGGACAGGAATTGGAGATTAACCTATAGAAGGGGAAAGGAGGAATCTGTGACTTTCAGCCTCGATGCAGCTGTTTCCTGCAAGGAGTGAAAAGGAACCAGTTTTCCTATAACTGCTTCAGCTCTGCAAAAAGGAAGGGTGAAGAGAGGTGCCAACATTTCTATGGTATAAAAGGTGAGGGATCTTCTCCAGATAGGTCTTTGCCTATTACAGTGAATCTCTGCTTATAAACCAGTTTTTGGACAACAAAATAAAAGAGCACTTCACTATAAAAGGCCTATTGTATAAATCTAAAATTACTTTGCTTTTAAGTAACATCCAAAATGTGGATTCCAAGACATTATTAAGACATTCTCCTGAACATGTATCATATATATGCTGTTGTATTTATTAAGTCTTTTTTCTTCCTGAAGTCAGAAATGAGGCATGACAGTTAAAAGGGTGTTAAACATCCCAGATTGCTAAAATCTTTGGTACAAGCTCTTGGCAGAAAGTTTATAAAGAAAATAGATCATTTCAGCTTATTTTATTTTAATTTCTTTAAATTCAAATGTGGTTTCAGTTAAAAACAGGAAGATGCCATCTTACTCAACAGATGTGAACCCTATGTATCCAGAGCTCTATTTGTTTATTGTAGAAACAATAACTTTTTATTGCTGATCACTCCTGTCAGTCCTAAAGAGCATACACAGCTCTCAGAGACTGAGCTGGATTCTAATCTGGCTCATGCATCATAACAGAATTGTAAGTAAACTCCAAGTGCAGAGCCAAATTTTGCCTTCAGTTACACCTGTTCAACCCCACTAAACACCGATGTAACTCACAGCAAAATTTGATGATTACAGAATTGCACACGTGCACCAGATAAAAATTTGGCCAGAAAGATTTTAACTACTGGTGCTATAAGAGCCACAAAGGATGCGCTTTACTTTCAGATCCCAGGCTGGGCCAATAGTAGTGGCAGTTAGGACAAACATTTTTCTAATATTTACTTAGCAAATGTGGTAGGGTGACTCAGAAAATTCTTATGGAATCTCATGCTGCTGTTCTTACAGAACCACTTTTCAAAGTAAAATTGAAAGTATTGTAGTGTAAACAAACAAACTGCAGCAGGCAAATCGCAGCCTAGCAGAGCAGGGTACGTACACCCAAAGGTGAACACAGTGAGAGGAGATAGCATGTAACATAACATGGCATGACGGAGAAGATGTTTGGGGGATACGGAGAGGGAAAAGGAGGATAAATTGATGCACTGCATACAGTAATAACCAAGCTGTGAAAAGGAAAGCAAGATACCTAGACATGCTGGTGACATCCCAATCCACTCTACCTACACAGCTGAGGTCACAAAATTCCTCTTCCTATTCATTTCCTTGTATAGTACAGCTGTGTGTTAAATTTAATAAACAAGGCTAAGGAAGATATTTCCTTTTGGATTCCTCTACTCGTACAATAGAGAGTTCCAAACAGTGACCTCATCTTCCCTCTTCCAAGGGACTTATTTAGAAGTCCTAATCAGTGTGTTCTCGCCTTGTATAATAATAGAGGAAATATGGTCTGGTAATCAGAGCACAGGACTGGGAAGGCCAGGTCTCCCATACGACATTCCTAGCTCTATCGACTCACGGTGCAGTCTTGAACAAGAAGTCACTTACTCTATCTGTGCTTCAGGCTATCCAGCTGTAAAACGGGTCTAATAATCCTTAACTGACTCACAAGGGAGTTGTAAGTTTTTCATTAATTAAATGTTTGCAAAGTGCTTAAGAGATCCTCTAAGGGAAGAAGTAGAAAGTATTATCTAAATACCAAAACCGTACATTTATGCAGCCTTAAGTCGGCAAGGTTGATTGTTCCAAAGATAACCCGGTTAAGGATGAGCATGCAGCCTTAGTTCAGTCAATGTACATATGCATGACGAGAGTCTTCAATAACATGATCACGTACTATTTTGCAAATACAATTACAACCCTAGATACACACAGATCACCTCAAATTAATCTTGACATCCTCATATACTTACACTAATTTCAATGCTATAATGGTCCATTATAACCTTCCAGACAGGGCTAGACAGCTCTGAATTCTTTGCTACTCATACTGCAGAAGCATGCAGAGACCTCGATCAGGATCAAAGACCTCACTGTTATACGTGCTGTACAAAGGCATAGAAAGACATAGCCCCTGCCTTGAAGAGCATACAATCACCTTCTCATACATTCCAAGCACACATTTTCACTATGCTGTAATATTTCACCTGTAGAATTTTCTCCAAGTGTGTGTCCGTATCATAAAAATGACTTACAGGAACTGTTTAACTGGCCCATTCAGTATTGCAGGTTCACACAAATTTGCATTGCAGATAAACCGGAGGATATATTATTTGGGAAATGTGACCATACAATTAAAGATTATCATACTACAGTGGCAGAATTGTAAGGCACACTCAGCTTTTTCATTTCCTGACATGTAAGTTTGCAATAATGTAGCTTTATTCCCCCCTGGAATTAAAGATGCACTGAGAATAGACCCCTCTTCCAGAGGCAATTGTGTTACCTGCACCTGATTCTTCAGGTACCGTACAGCTGCACTAGGAATGTGTCTGTTTTAGACATAACTGTTAATCCTTTCAGTTGGACTCTAGAACACCAAACCCTGTTCAATTGTTGGTTGAAGAGAAGGATTTTTGTCGGCTCCCAACTGTCAGATACTGCACCAGTTACACGGACTGGATGGGACACATGGCAGTGCACTCGGGTAGCCAAACCACAAACAAGGATATCAGAGGACGGGGGCGTGGAGCGATTCTGTTGAGATAAGCAGTTGGGAGGAATGATGCTGTAATGTACTTGAAAATACCCAAAAGACGGAAAAGATTTCTGGCCAAGATTATCAGAGGAAGCCGTGTCAGCAGCATAGCTTGGTTTCTAAAGGATGAGGAAAACACATGTATTTTGAAATCTGAAAATAATACGGACCTATGGGAACCTTTACTTGTACCTCTTTGGTCACATAAAATCAGGAATTAAAGTTCCTCAGAGGATTATAAAAACAGTATTGCCCAATTCTCTAGGGGGGTTTCCTTAAAAAGTCTTTCTGTGAAGGAAAATACACAGTTGAAATTACTCCTTAAGGGGGTAATTAGCTTCAGAGCTGATCCACATAACCAGAATCAAGTCAGAGCCCTTGCACTCTGGATACAGACATTTCCTGTTTTTCAGTGAGTGGTAGCAGAGGAGCTTTAAGAAAGTCTGTGTCACCTTTTTGTCACATAGCTGCTTAACAAGCCATCATGGCTAACTAGTTCCTCTCCTCTACATGGTGCCAAGAAGGCCATCCTCATGGTTACAGTATAGGATTGCTAATCAGTAGACCAGCAAGGTGCTCGGACAGGGCAAGCAACAGAAACACGAAGTACTCCTCACCTAGGAGAGCTTGTGCCTTTCTGTACCTCCTAGACTATAAAATATGCTGAGAGTGCAGAGAACGGAGTGTATAAACAAAATAAAATCATACACTTTTTTTTTGCGCAGTTGGGGGACTCATGGACGAAATGGGTCTTCATAAAGGCTTTGAGTGTTTGTGTACTTTATAACCTCACTTGTCATGGCCATCCCTTGGATTGTAAGCTCTCTGGGAGATGGATCTGTTTTCTCTGAAGCAATCAGCACACATATGGGCACTATAAATTAACAAATAAACAACAACAGATGTGGGGCAGAAAAGCACAGTATTATCACATCACCTTTTCTGCAGAGACCACATACTACGTAGCGTGTAATAACTCTACCTGGCCAGAACCTCTAGATCCTGCCCCTGCTGATCACCTGGAACTAGTGAACAACTGCCAAATTAATTGTTGCTGGCCCTGAAAGAAAGGACTCCAAAACTCCCTCTCTGGGAGGAGAGAAAAAGCCCTTCCCAGCCCTCTTGCTGTAGAATATCTGCTCACAGTTCTTTAGCCTTTTAGAGAGAGAAAGTGAAGCCTCCTCATTGGCTCCCGCTCCCTCTAGTGCTGCCTCTCTCCATGGTATTGAAAGGAGAGAGATTGGGAGTCATGACTCAAAGCAGCTATGCGGGGTTTCCACTTAATCCCAGCCAAGCTGAGTCTAGGCCCTACCTGGGTGGAAAGTGAGGCATGAAACTGGGAACTGAGGAGGTAGAGAAAAGGGTGCAAAGAGTGGAGGAAGGGTGTGCCCAGGACAAGCAGTGGAAGGAAGAGGGGCTCACTTTTGACAGCTGACAACTGCTCGACTACACTCTGTTCGCTTCCTCATGCCTTTATTCTCAAAACGTCAATGCTTCACACGAGTTTCGGTTAGTACCTTCTTTGCAGTTACCCAGGTCCTCACTTCCCTTTGGTTCACCTAATTCAAAAATGATAAACTTTTTTCATTTTTTTAAAGTCTGCAAAGCCCCAAGCATGTGGCACTGCATAAATATTTAGTAACAGTGACCAGAAGAGGATGAGAAAATGCCATTGCTTATAAATCCAGATAGATTTATTCATCTACTGGGATTTTATTACTATAATTTATATAGTGCACTAAGATGCACACAAGCACAACTGGCCAATGTGCCTCACAATCAGGTTTATCCTTGCCTCAAAGAGCCCACAAGCTGAAGCCGCGAGTGGATACAGAACAATATAAGTTATTAGGATACACAGAAGTACCATGTAAGCACACCAGTATGGGTGATCAAATGTCTCTTGATAAGGTCTTTGGCATGAGGAAAAATCTGAAGATTTGAAGGAAGACGTCAGGAATGAGGGCATGATGAAACAGGAGGAAAAACCAATATCTCATCTGTCAAAAGTGCTTTATCTTCTGTGGCTAAGAAATGATGTAACTGTAGATACTGTCAAGAATTTTGCTCTAAAGTTAGAGCAAAAACACAGGAGCCAGGATATGTCATGGTGCTAGCAGGCTCACTAAAATCAAGAGATTGGCTTTAAAATAATGAGATTATGTAAAAATAATAGATTTTTATCTCTCTTCTGCCTTTTGAGCCTTTCACACACATGAGGCCACATTCTGAAGCTTTCTCCACAGTCACAAGGTTAGAAACATACTTTTTCTTTAAGAATGAAGGCTGAAATCACATATCAACTTGACTCCAGGAGCTAGGACTGTAAGGAAAACAATAATTATGAGACGAGTGATAAAAATCAGAGTTGGCAACATTGCTTCTGTGAGTTCCCCACAACGCTAAGCACCCTGCTAGTGCTCAACATATAATCATAGAAGAATCAGAGAAGATTAGGGTTGGAAGAGACCTCAGGAGGTCATCTAGTTCAACCCCCTGCTCAAAGCAGGACCAACCCCAATTAAATCATCCAAGACAGGGCTTTGCTAAGCTGGGCCTTAAAAACTGATATGGATGGAGATTCCACCACCTCCCTAGATAACCCAATTCCAGTATTTTACCAATAAACAGTAGCTGTTTCTAACTAGCATTGGCTCTTAAGTAAGATCCTGCTTCTCAGTGAACTAGCCGGCTAGATTGAATTACAGGGAGTCAAGTAAATTACTCAGTCTCTCATTGGAGAATTAATCATGATTTTTGAACAGCTGGGGCTGGCAATACTGTAAAAGGAAACGGCCCCTGCCCTGAGGAGTTTACCAGTCTAAGCATTAAAGGTTTGTAGTAGGGCTGTCGATTAATCGCAGTTAACTCCAAAACAATTAATCGTGATTTAAAAAATCAATCGTGATTAGTCACAGTTTTAACCACATTATTAAACAGAATACCAACTGAAATTTATTAAATATTTTTGGATGTTTTCTACATTTTTGAATATATAGATTTCAATTATAACGCAGAATAGAAAGTGTACTCTGCTCACTTTATATTATTTTTATTACAAATATTTGCACTGTAAAAATAATAAAAGAAATGCCCCATAATCCCCTCAAGTCAAGTGGCCACTCTTGTCATTGTTTTAAACTCAGCTGTAGGAATGCAGTGGTGCCCTTTCAAAGCTCCATTTCTGACAGCTGGCATGCTTATCCACTCTGAAGCAAAGCAACCATTACTGAGGAATTACTGTCAGCATGCTGACACCTGTCCTGATGCACTCAGCCCTCAAAAACCCACTCTTTCTCTCCCACACATACACTCCCTGTCACACTCCACCTTATCTCCCCACATTTGAAAAGCATGCTGCAGCAACTTGCATGCTGGGATATCTACCACAATGCACTGCTCTCTGTTGCATTGCAAGAGCTGCTAATGTGGCCACACCAGTGTGTTTCCAGCTCAGAGTGTAAACAGAGGGCAGTGTTTTCCCTGCTGCTCTCTCCAGAGGTGGATTTAACTCCCAGAGCTCTACAACTGCAAGTGTAGCCATGCCCTGAGTTATTTCACTCTAAGACATGTTTTCTAATGTTTTAATCACTCTTGAGGCTCTTCCCTGAACCCTTTCCAATTTATCAATATCCTTCCAGGTCTAGATTAAATAGACCACCACTAAAAACTATTTTTACTTTCATTTTACCATCCTTTCAGTCAATTTTCCTACCCTCCCTCCTCTGCTATCGTAGAAGCTCTCTCATGCCATCCTGGCCCCACCCAGTCCGCTACATTTCCTGAGCTGTGCTTTGCCCACGCACCTGACAATTCATTTAGATTTAGATATCTGCAGTTTTCCTCCTTCAATTACCCCATACTTAATGTCACAAGGAAAGCTGCAGGGTGGGGCTCCTGACCTTTCAAAGAAATCATTTTTCCAAGGAGTTTAAGGTCCTGGATACTTTGAAAGCCAAACAGCACCTCTGACTGAAAAAAAGAAAAAAAGAAAAGATACATTGCTCTATGCAATATAAGTGCTCACACCAAGAAACGCAAGCTTCTTCAAACTGTGTGACCTTGGGCAAGCTATACTTCCCCTCTGCATCCCAGAATTTATCTCATCTCCAAAACGACACTGGGGATAACCCACTTTTTTAAAAGCCTCTTTGGAAATGTACAGAAAAAATACTAGAATTGCAAGCTTTCAGAACATAATCAGGCACTGTATGGACTGGGGCAAGGGTGGTCAGGCCTAATGGTTAGAGTCTGGAGCCAGGGGTCAGAGTCCGGTGTCAAGCCAAAGGTCAGAGTTGGAGACAGTCAGGAGTCAAAGCCGGAGTCAGTGTTTGGGGTAGGGCATAGGAGCGGGGACATGAAGTGAGGCAGAAAAGCAAGAACCAGGAACAAACGAGGTCCTGGGACAAGGTGGAACAGGTTGGGAGGCAGGAACAGGCACGAAGGCAGAGCTCAGGAGTCAGTCAACTAGGCACCTTCTGTAGAAGCTGCCAGCCAGAGATTTACCTAGTTGCTTGGACAACTTCCTGGATTTCATTCTGGCTTAAGTAGTGTGTCGCAGCCAATCAGGGAAGCTGAACTCCTTCCCCAGTCAGGAGTTTTGTGGGCAGGGCCCTTCTCCAGTGGTTCAGGTGATCTGCCTGGTGGCAGCCACGGTCTGAGAACTTCCTGGTGATCTGAGGGTCTGGGTTTAAAGTCTGTCATTCCTGGCACTGAAATAACACAGATGTCTTCACAATCTAAAAACGGGATACACAGTATTAACAGGACTCTTATTAGTGCCCTTAATCCACAGGGACACAAATACAAAACAGACTTATTTCTGTAGTGTAGACATAAGAAGTCCGAATTTAACAGCTGGCAAAATTAGTCACACCGTCCATGCTTACTAGTAACGTAGATTTTGTATCACCATTGCACTGGCTTCCCAGGGATATTCCATCTCTTCCCTGCGAACATGGTCTTTGCTAAAAGGCAGGTATTTGCTTGGTGTTGAAGGGAAGTTTATAGCACTGAACTTTAAGCAGTACTAGTACAAGGTCAGTGTCTCACTGTAAATCAGGGCAATTGTTAGGTTTTATTCTGAATAAAAATGCTACAACTACAGATGTTTCCATCCATGTTACAAATGCAGCAAATTGGTCACATTAAAACTGAAGTTACACCACCTAAAATCCATTCTCAGAATTTCCTTCCAGACCAGGGTCTTTCGATTTCACAGCTTTAGTCATACAACAATGCTGCTACTGCAACACCAAAGCAACCTTATTTACTTCCAGCACGAGCAGGGCTGGCCTTACCATGAGGCGAACTGAGGTGGCTGCCCCAGGTGTCAGATTGGGGGGGCGGGGCGGAGCACATGACCCAGAGTGTAGAAAATTGAGTCTGCTGCTGGAGCATATGTCTTCTCTCTGCTCTAGATGCACAGAGATAGTGGAGTGCTCTACTGGAGGAAGGTGGGCACAAGAGACCTTTCAAAGTTTTGGCTCAAGCAAAAGACTATGAGGGCATCATTTGAGCTTCCCGCGTCAAGTGACAAAATGTTGTGGGCCAAGGACGAGAAGGGATTCACTCCCTTTCAAGAGGTTACACTAACACGTTCTGAGTAGAACGAAAACTCACTCTGGAATTTAACAACGAGGGATAAGGGGAAAAAAGTCAGTCAGAGAAAATGGGAGTGAAGGGGGAAGCCATAAGAAAAGAAGTGACTAGATCAAGGGTCGGCATCCTATCAGAAGTGGTGTGCCGAGTCTTCATTTATTCACATTAATTTAAGATTCCGCCTGCCACTAATACATTTTAACGTTTTTAGGTCTCTCTCTACAAGTCTGTAATATACAACTAAACTATTATTGTATGTAAATAAGATTTTTTTAAATGTTTGAGAAGCTTCATTTAAAATTTAATTAAAATACAGAGCCCCCCGGACCAGTGGCCAGGACCCAGGCAGTGAGAGTGCCACTGAAAATCAGCTCGCATGTCGCCTTTGGCACGCATGCCATAGGTTGGCTACCCCTGGACTAGACGGTAGGGATTTTACTGAAGAAACTGATTCAATAGGAAGGAAATTTGACTATGCATCTTCCAAGAGCTACGCCGTACTGTTTTTAGACTATGAGCTCTTCACAGTAGACACCTTTAACTTCAGACCTAGCAGTATCTTTGGTATACTACAAATAAACCAACAATCAAGATGGCAAAACCTGACAATTTCTGTGGCTTGCTGCGTCTAGTCTCTCTAGAACAGATTGTAAATTATACATATTCCAACCTTGTTCTAACTGGCTGAATCCATTGTGCACATCTGCAGCATTTTTTTTTAATTATTCAAAACACTTGTCTTTAAATTTCAATTAGAATGTGATGCCCACCCACAACTCTGGGAGTTCCTGATGCACATTTAGAACCACAAAAATGGAGAAAGAGGAGTAAGTACCCAAAGCAGCAGGGCTCTTCTTCCCACCCTACCACTCATCATTTAAATCACCAGTCGTGAACCCAAAACAACTGAAACCTTCCACCATGTTCCTCCAAGTTTTTAAAACTTGGTTTTAGGTCTTGGTATTTTTGGAGCTACCCAAGTGTTAAAAGTACTTACTAATTGACTAAAGAAACCAACCAACATAATGGTGCTTTTAAAGAATTGTTTCATGCCACCTTCATCCTGGTACCCAGATGCCATGGTGAGTAGCATCTTGGAAATGGAGAAGGAGGGATTTCAAAATCAAAATCAAATTAAAAAATAAAATTAAAAAATATTCAGATTTGGTATATCTGCACCTTTGAAAAACTCCTCCAGAGTTAATTTTACTGCAATAGTCACAAGAAAAAGCTGACAATGTTAACATCAGATGGCAGATACTAACAGTTTGTTTTTATGGGTCTTTTTTTTTGCCTCGTCAGATGCTTGTATTGCCAGCCAATTAGACAAGCCAATACAAACATGTTTAAAAGGCCACTTTCTACAGCAATGAGTCCTGAAGTAACTAAGGAATTTCCCGACACCACTCCATCTCTAGGAGGGGGATGGTAGACAGAGGAGTTGATTTCCCGCCTTTCTAAGATGTCCCGAGGCACGGAAAAGCTGCCGTGACTCATGTAACAATGGTTCATAACATACTGCTAGGGCCCAAGTTGTTTGAAAGATAAATGACAGCCTCCCCAGTCTGAAGAACATACATCAGGAATTATCGAAACTAAGGCACTATGTCCTTTGGGATGGAAGCCAAATCAAATCAAACTGTCTATAAATTATAATTCTGGGTCAAGCAGTCTCCTCGTGAGAGGACAGATGTACTTTGGATTGCTGAATAATGGCCACGGGATTCTTAGCTAAGACTGGAAAAAGAATGCCAAGTTTCCTTTAACATTTTATATACACAAAAAAAATTATGAACATTAAATAAAATTCATAAACAAGTAATTTGCCTCTTATGTATCACCTGTTATCAGAGGATCACAAGACACTTTACCAGCATTAATAAGCCTCACAGCCCCCCTGCGCAGTAGGAAAACGTGACCGCCTTTTACAGATGAAGAAACTGAGGAACACACCCAGGGTCAGCCGCACTGAGTATGTCTATTCTGCAATTAAAAACCCACAGCTGGCCGTACTAGCTGATTTGGGTTCATGGGGCTTGCAATAAGGGGCTGTTTAATTGCAAGGTAGACATTTGGGCTCAGGCTTCAGAAGTCTGTGTTGTAGGACCCTGTGAGATGATAGGGTCCCAGAGTTCAGGTTGTAACTGGAGACTGAATGTTTAGACAGCAATTAAACAGCCCCTCAGCCCAAGCTCCACCAGCTAAAGTCAGCTGGCATGGGCCAGCCACAGGTGTTTAACTGCAGTGTAGACATACCCTCAGTGGCAGGAATGGAGACTAGCACCCAGAATTGCTGATTCCCAGTGTTGTGCTCTAATTACTAGTCTATGCTTGTACATTATGGTTGCCTTTGCATCTACATCAACTTGAGTGATGTTAAAACTCTCCTCCCTTAAATAACCCATTTTGGCCTTACTCAATCTTCAACTCCCCCACCCAGCACTGAGTCAGGATCTGAATTCACAACTCAAAGCTCCCTAAGGAGATGAACATGAACATTGCTACATTTGGGTACGCTGATACTCGGAGCTCAATTATGAAGCCCTGCCTTCAGGAATTTTCAGATGTTGGGCTTTGGTTTGGGCCCATCCCTAAATTGAACAGAAAAGAAAGAGGAGGTGGGTGAAAGACAGAAGGGAAGTGGTCATCACAGCAAGTTTAGTCTACTCTAGTCTCAGGTCCACATCATCTTTAGAAGCAGACTGTTACTTTCGGCAGCTATTAGTCCTGCATCTTAAATCAGAGCTAAAGCTAATTCAGCAATACTCTGCATCCCTGAGATTCAATATAAAAGTGGGAAAGGAAAGCGTTCCATAACAAAGTCTCCGAGATGATCTTTTAAATACTAGAATGAAAGGCTTTGCATTGCTAATGAAGTTGGATGAACGGATGACACAATCGGCTATTCACAAGAGGCAGGAACAGACAGATGAGCCAGCCCTGGAGAGTGCAGTTCGTGTCTGGTTCACAGGGATTGGAAATGAACCAGAAGATTCAAACTACAATTTGATCAACTCAGAATTCAAAGGAGCCCATCTCCACTCCTCATTATTTAAAGGCCTTGGGAACATTCCTGAATGGAGATACACTCAGGAGAGCATCTCGGGGTTTCCCAGAAGTGAGAGGGTAGCTGATGAACTGGGGAATAAAGTTTGCCGGCTTTCCAGTCTCTTGACAAACTTTTTGAGCATGGGCCGAGATTCAAGAACGCAGCAAACCGCAAACTCCAGGCTGAGTCTGAGTGGCTCGGAGACTCTGCTAATAATTCATATTGCTCTCACACACACATTATTAGGAATCATGGTTTAAAACAAAAAAGAAAAAGAAATTAGAGGTAACCGTTCTGCATCGGGTACTGAAACAAAGGGGAATGATGAGATCATATGCTACTACTTTGGTGTTTGTGAGATCTCCCTGCCAGTGTGTGAAATGTATTATGAGATTCACTTTTCTACAAGGTGTGCCAGCCAATAACATAGCAATAAATTATAGTTCAAATAATACTATAAATAAGGCTGCACCCATGGTTGAGGTGGCAACACACTACACAGCTGTCAAACACGGGTAACCTGCATAGCAACCATTAGAACGGAGAGTTTTGGGTAACTGGAAACCAGGCGCCATGCTCACCTGACATGCTTGATCTACATGGTAGATTTCAGACTGCAGCCACTGTATGGGTGCCGACCTGCCAGCTGGTTAATTAGAACAGAAATACTTTGATCTCATGCAGTAAGCCCCACACCACTACGGAGAAATAGATATTAAGGCTTTTTTACAGATGGGAAAATTGAGGCACAGAAAGCAATAAAAGGACTTGCACAAAATCAGTGGTAGAGTTGGGAGCAGAACCCAGAAGTTCAGATTCCCAGTCCAGTGCTTCAAGCATTAGGCTGCACCCTCTCTTTCAAGCTGGTCTTAAGGAAAGCTGCATGTTCAGCCTTCGTGCCCAGTATGTATGGGTTGCAGTGTTGGTGACAGTTGTGGATGGGGAGAGGAGGAGAAGGGGAAAAGAAGTGTCACCAAAACGTACAGGGTATAACAAGGGAGAGCTTTGCTCATATACTTATAGGTTCTCTACCCTTCATAACTATACGCACGTCATTCCCTGAGTCAATTGGAATACTACAACCATAAGAGATCCTAGTGACAGCCTGGCTAATGGTTAAGTCCCATGGGCTCTGTATTTAAAGTACCTGCAACCCTGGACAGCCCTGGTTTCAGGAGTACAGTCCCATCTACATTACAACTTTTAACTGAATCCTCCAATTCATTTATAGTCCTAGTAAAGACAGGGGTTAAATCAGCCACATGTTCTTAACTGGAACTCCCTGTCCAAATATTCCCCTAACTTGGGGAAAGTTCTGATCTGAACCTGGATCCAAACTTTGTAGCTCAATTGTTATTTTAGTAGAATTGCCTGACTGAGGAAAAAAAAAAAAAGTCAGCTCCTTTCTAACTTAATTCATCTCCTGGTAAAAGTCTAAACAAACAATCAAGAGTTGTGCTGAATTTATACTTTTCAAATAATATATACAAAGTCGTCTATTGACCCAGCAGTTATCAGAACTTTTCGCTGGCACAAAAACCGCTTTCTAAACAAGCGGTGACCCACTTTCACCTAGCTGGCCTCTGAAGTTGAGAGAAGATTCATACCCTGTAGACGTTACAGCCCCCGTTTGAAGTCGTTGCTGTCAGGAGATGGTCAGTTTACGTCTCCTGTCCTAGGACAGGAAAAGGATGCACTCTCAGCTCCATGTGTTGCAGTGAGATAAGCACAAAGATTTCTGTCCTAGGGCCTTATCAGCTTTTCCTGCTACTCTCCAGCACAGACACCACCAAGACTGGCTGTAAAACGCAACTAGCTCAAGACAGACAAGAAAAGAAAAATAAAGAGTCTTTAACATTTCTCATAACAGTTTGTACAAAGCCTGGCTGAACCTACTGCAGGTGGAAGTTTCAGGAGTCTCTCAAAATATGTTTGAACCTCCCTTTCCCCCAGTTTAAGTCCATCTCCACTCCAAGGATGAGTTAGCATTTAAACCCACCATAATTCTTAGTACTAAATGGCAGTCTGTACTATATTAAAGAAAGAAGTGCCCTCTCAAGCCCCCAGTGCACGCTCGCATGCCCTATATATGGTATTGGTATTTTTTTTACTAGAACTTCTCTCATACGCTCATCTCTCTGCTTCTTTCTTTGCTTATGCTGCTGCATTTCTCACATTATATAACTGCTGTCCCTTTCTTCTCTGGGTTTCATGAGTGTTTCACTGTAGGGTCCAGTGGATAGGGCACTGGGCTGCGAATCAGGAGACCTGGGTTCTACTCCAGCTATCCCACTGATATGCTGGGTGAGTGGGACAAATCATTTAATCTCTGTGTGCCTAAATTTCCCCATCTGTAAACTGCACTAGCATTACTCTTTTGTCAAACATTCTGAGATCTAGAGATGAAATGTAAACAATAAATAAATAATCATCATACCTGGCTCTTATAAAGTGGAATGGGACCTCAATGATGTCTTACTTTTGAACCACTGGTTAGAATGGGTTCAAACTCTGGGAAAATGAATTCACCCCCATACCTAATTTGTACAAAATAAACTGAATGGTTCTAAATCTTAAAAAAAAAAAAAAAAAAAGTTTATCGTTAAATTAGAGCAGGATTTTACAATATTACGGTCATATTTTCAGAGGGCTGTGAGGCGCGCAAGAGAGGTTTCATGCTTCCTCCAGGTCCTCTCAGCAGCCTCAATTGTTTTGTATGGCAGCGACCATCATTCTGGGTAAGAAGTGCAGCAGGTGTGCACCTGTCTGTCTGTGCCAAACAATGACTCACTCTCCAGGTATTGTGCATCTTGCTTCTACAATGCTGTCCCAAGAATAAGATCCCCAAGCCTCACACCTGAATGCTGATGCCCCAAGTGGCAGGACATTGCACTGATGCTTAGCACCAGGCTGACCCGATGTGTCATTTTTAACCAGAGTGCCAACTCCATACGATGGATTAAGGCTCATCATCTTTCGGAAGTGGCTGTTATCTATGATAGGATTTAGATTGTAACTTCCTCAAGAAAGGGACCACACATCTTCAGTGTCTCTCAGAAGTGCCACATGCACTATTGTACAATATGTACAAAAGCTATATACAAAAAAATGTTTCTACTAATAATTAACACTAATCATGGCTCCATTCCCTATGTGGTATCCACATAGGTACACACTCATCACCACATAATGTATTTTGGAAAGACAGCCACTGTTCCTACGTCACATCCATGCCCTTTGAATACATCACTATGATTGCTGCCAACAGTCTAGCAAGCCCCTTTGGCGGACACCCAAGTCCAGCCCTATTTAGTCAAAAGGGAGGATTACAACTTCATAATTTAGTGGCTATATAGTGCTTTACGTGTTTAAAGTGCTGTACAAACATTAGGTAGTTCATCATAAAAGCTGTCAAATGGAAACAATACAACCCAAGGGATATCACTAGACATTGTGGATGATCTCAGTATTGCAAGGATTGCCAAACCCATGCAAGTGACCACAACAGCAAAGTAAGTTTGAACCTGAGAAGGAGTATGGATGGATTTATGATTCAGGATACTTGGATTCTAGTCCCAGTTCTGCCACAGACTTCCTGTGTGACCATGGACAAATCACTTCAGTGCTTTTGAAAATTTTATCCAAAGGGTCCACAAAATTTGTCTACATGGGGACACTCAGGAAAATTAATCCAAATTAACTAAAGGTATGAAATAAAAGTGGATTAGTTAAACTGCATTAAAGCACTATGTGGTCACTCTCATTCAGTAGAAAGTCACTTAATTCAGTTTAGTTTTTACAATAAACAAAATTGAGGCCACACAAGAATTTAAACGAGGTTTAACTAACCCATTTTCAAATCACACTTTTGGTTAATTCGGATTATTTTTTCTGAGCATCCCCGTGTAGACAAGCCCCAAGTTACTTTTGAAAATGGGATTTAGGAAACTAAGGGCTTGTCTACATGGGAATGCTCCCACGGCAGCGCTTTGAAGAGTGAGTGAGGCCACGCATGAGCGCTGGGTGGGAGCTCTCCCAGAGCTCCTCATAATCCACCTCCACAAGGGGATTAGCTCCGAGCGCTTGGAGCCTGTCCACACTACTGCTTTAAAGCGCTGACTTGCTCTGCTCAAGGGGGTGATTTTTCACACCCCTGAGCCAGCAAGTTAGAATGCTATAAAGCACTAGTGTAGCCAAGCCCTTTGATTAATTTAAGGGGTGAATATGAAGTGGATTAGTTAAACCTCATTAAATCCCTGTATTGGCACTGTTAATGAGAATTAAAGGACTTTAATTCAGTTTAGTTTAATTCACTTTGGAACTTAATTGAGCTAAATGAAATTAAAGCCACTTTAACTCTGAAAGAAGGTGTTGACAAAGGTGTTTAATGCAGTTTAACTAATCCACTTTTATTTCACAGCTTTGGTTAATTCTGATTAACTTTCCCAGATGTCCCCATGTGGACAAACCCTATATCTCACTGAAAGTCAACTAGACTAAGGGCTTGACTATATGGGAAAGTTAAACCAGTGTAAAGTAAGGTGTGTACTTACAACAATACAATTTTAGATCAGGTCTCCAGTCAAAAAAGTCAGTCCAGCTACATCATTCAGGGGTGTGAAAAATCCACTCTTATGAGTGACATAGCTAAAATGACATAATACCCAGTGTAGACAGAATTCTTCCGTGAACCTAGATACTGCCTCTCGGGCAGGTGGATTAACTATGGCAACAGGAAAACCCCTCCTATCGCTGTAGTGAGTGTCTACACTGAAATGTGACAGTAGTAAGCTGCAGGTGTGCCACAGTAGCCTTTCAAGCACAGACAAGCCCATACTGATAACACTCCCTACGTGGACACATACATCTAAGCCAAAAAAGATGCTTGTGCTAAAAAGTAATCCCCTTGCAAAGCCACATAAACTATAATTATAGCTGGTAAAATCTCTCATGTAAACAAACCCATAAAGCTCCTAAGTCATTTTAGAAAACTGGATTTAGGCACTTTCGAGAATTTTACCCTTAATCTCGGTTCCCTCATCTAGAAAACAGGGATGAAACCTCCCCATCTCTGTGACATGTGGAGGCTTAATTCACTGATATTTGTAAAGCATGTTAAGATTAGGCTAAATTACTATTACTATTAAATCACTTTGCCATATCCAAGAATCAGAGGGGTAGCCATGTTAGTCCGGAATTGCAGAAGTGACAAAGAGTCCTGTGGTACCTTAAAGACTAACTAAAATTTTTTAGAGCACAAACTTTCATGGGCTATTCGTGGAAGTGGGTATTAGCCCACGAAAGCTTATGCTCTAAAAAAATTTTTAGTTAGTCTTTAAGGTGCCACAGGACTCTTTGTCACTTTTGCCATATCCGACAGGTAAATGTTCAGTGTTGCTAGATTTTAAAACAATTCCAATCTCTTACAAGTTTGAAAATTTAAGGCAGCCTGTTTAGAGAATAGGTAGATTTTCACAAATGTTCCATATATATATTTTTTTTTTAAAAAAAATTAAATTCACTTCAGGAAGAATACACACAGATTCTTTAGAGGCAGAAATGCATGTCACAGATACCACACTTTTAAAAGCAGCACAGGTCTAAAGATAAGCTTCTTGTGGCGAGATAAACATCCTTCACGATCTCACAATCTTGTCAATTACTAAAACATAACCCCTCTTTCTGCATGATGTACAGATACTATGGTGTAGGGCACCAACATAAAAACAAAGATGACGAAGTCTCCACTGTTCCTCCAAAACAAAATCTCAATTAATTGAAATTAGATTTTTTTAAAAAAGTTACTGATTTTATAGAACAATGTGTCTCTTTGTGTTTATCCTTAGATATCAGAGAGAACAGGAAAGAAAGGAAGATTTGACTAGCTCAGGAAGTCCTCAAAAAATATAGCCAGGCCAAATTTAGTACCTCCACATAGCTGCAATATCAAAGGCAGGATTGGTTGTAAAAGCATTCGTCTCTCAAGAGCGGCAAAATAAACTCATGAAAATCTCAGGAGGCAAAAACTGATTAGAGACTGGATATTGTTACTTCTGTTGTTTTGGTTAAGCGAGCTCTCGTTTGACAACAGCGAGATAGTCTTGTCAAAGAACAACAACAATGAAAAATGAAAGACAACTACCATTTCAGTGGGGTTCTGTTTGGCAAAGCCCCATTTTCTGTGGTGGTGTCTGAAGAAACAAAACTCTGAATGAACTTCCTAAAAGGTTTTGTCTACTTCAGATAAGGACTACAGGACCTTTGGAAAATTAACTTGTCTGAGCGGCAATTTGGTTTCTTAATTATGGAGAAAGCCAAAAAAAATCAGCAGGAGAAGGCTTCTACAATGACTGCTCAGTGCTAGAATCTCATTGGTTCTATTACCAGAAAAATGTCCATATAAGGAAATATGCAAAAATGCAAATGGTCTAAATAGCTAAAAAGTTTTAACTAGGATCATCACGGCCAGGTTGTATCTCTCAGAAAACAGCGTACAATCTCTCCTACACAGGGAAGGTAAAATATACTTCCCAACAAAATAAAACCATCAGAGATTGTTTAAAGTGTGCCTGATACAGATAAAGGATGTGGATTTACCTGGAAACCAGTGTGCAAAAGCCTCCATTTAAAACAGTGTGACCATCTATAATTCTCCTCTACAGCAAGGACTGAAGATATTCTTACTTTATTGCTTAAGATTCACAGAACATACAGTGAAAAACCTGGACTCTAAAATATTAAAAGATCTCTTCTCTTAGAGAAGTAAGGTAACCAGACCTCCCAATTTTATTGGGACAGTCCCGATTTTTGGAGCTTGGCACCTATTATCCCCCAACCCCATCCCAATTTTTAACACTTGCCATTTGGTCACCCTATACCGAAGCCATGTCATAAGAGACTCTTCTTTATGCTCTGCCTTCAGATACCACTGGCAATTGCGAACTTATATTAGAAAAAGAAACAGATGTTTAACTTGGTCAGTAGCACTTGGAATTGTCTCTGCTTCATCTGTAGAAGTGTATTTCAAGGATTTACTAAATCACGTTAGTATTCATCATGTTTATTACGGCAGTGCCTAGAACCAACCAAGAATGAGGCCCCATTATGCTAGATAGTGTACAAACATGGAAGCAGACATTTCTTGCCCCGAACAGCTAATTAGACAAAACAAGACATGACACCACATGGAGTAGGGAAAGGGAGAGAACACCTGAGCAGAGTGAACAATGTGATGGTGTCAAACATCTGTTAGTGCCACAATTTATTTATTTACTTTTGGTAGGTTGAGTTCAGAGGCAATAAGCTCAATGGAAAGATGAGTGAATGGTGAAGGGAAAGAGGAGAGGTGGACAGGCATGGGAGAAGTGGGTAAAAGGGGCAGGTGTGAAACTGAGGTAAACAGACTGAGGAAGGGTGAGCGGGAGGGTTGGCATGAACAGCCAATCTACACAGGGCAGAGAAAGTCCAGGTAAAACAGTAGGAGGCTCTTTAAATGTTCAAAGATCCCCACTTTGGCTGCTTCTACCAGCAGGAATCACTGCCTGGCTCCTTTCTGTCCCTAACATGGAGGGTGGGGAGGGGGAAGGGGTAAGAGGGCGAGAAAAAAGAGAGAGAGAGAGACAGACAGACACCAAACCATGTAGGTCCTGGTGCCCAAAGACTGTGTGTTGTGGGGGAGGAGGGTCTCCCCTGCACAGGTCTGAGGGAAAGGGTTATCCTAGCTGGGCCCCATCCACTTTATTTCCTCCCTCCCTCCAGTGCTGTAGTCCCTGCTTTTGCTGTTGCTGCAACTGCTCCTTTAAGCTGGAGTCTCTGACTGGTTCCTCTCTGCTGCTCCTCCCTAAAACCACAGGCACTAAAACTAAAATCAAGGCATTTTTGTCTATCTGAACGACGCTGCCGTTGGGCAAAACCCCACATCTGGCAAATTGATACACCGAGTGCCATACTGAAGCAGTCTAGATTTTCAGACATTTCTAAGTGATATCAGGAGATTTCCCTTGGCTACAAATAACAATGCCAATAGGCAGATCTTCTGACACCAAGACAGGGCGATGGCAAGATAACATGTGCCTCTCATTCTCTCAAGAACTGGATGGAACTGCTTGCATATCTTTTGTGGAATTAATCAAGACACGTCAATGCATGCCAAGATGCATCTCTGCACCCTTCTAAAGACAGTCTCAAGGGAAGACAGCCAAATCAGATGTAGGCTCATCGAGTCCATCTTAAACAGCTCTCCAAGACACAAATCCTCCTCTTTCTGTGTTAACTCTTCATGAAAATACTTATCGACTGTGAAATTTTCAAGCAATGTTGGGAGAAACAGTTAAATGAAAGAGGACCATTCAATTACATCATATAATGGCAGACAGCTAAAAAGTGCTTATATACAAATGCTAGAAGTCTAAATAGGAAGTTGAATGAACTACAGTGCCTCACATTAAATGCATCTCCTTTCTCAGTCATCTCTCTTCCAAGCTGAAAAGCCCCAGATTTTTCATCTCTCCTCATACAGAAGCTAATGCCCCCATACTCCTAATCATTTTTCTTGGTTTTTTTTTTTTTTTTTTAACATTTTCCAATTCCACCCTGCCCCATCTGGTACCCACAGTTTGGGAAATGCTATTCTATGCCTTACTCAATACACTACAGCAATTAGTGCAGTTGGCAGCCAAGTATCAAGGTCTAAGATCTCTTTTGTGCATTTAGTTTTATCCCATTGAAAATGAAGTATCGTTGCGGTTTCAAGATGACGTCTAACCATGCAAAGATACTTAACTCATCAAAGCCATATACCAATAGACAAATCTCTCCATGAAATGCTTTGAGATGCTCAGAGGGAAGGCACTGCACATGCAAAGTATTAGATTATTGCTGCCTTAGTTCATAAGCCAGACTTGCAAAAGATGGACTTGATTTGTACATGTGTGACTTGTGTTCAGCCATTTCCATGCATAATTGTCCCTGCAGTATTACTGTGTCAGCCCACAAATAATGGTTGGTGTATGAACAATCTATATGCACTTGCTAATGAGGGTGGACAAAAAATTGCACATGGAAGTAGTAACGTGTAAAGTAGTGAATGTATAAATGGAGGCCAGATTTAGGCCTTGCTGCAAATTTAGCTGCAAGCTCTGTAATTTTACAGAATATAAAGTCTCTGTTGAAAGCTTTTGTTTTCAGCTTTCTCATCTGTATCATTCATAAGATGACATACAAGAAGCTTCCCTGATGGCAGGGATTAATAGAGTGGCTTCAGAGAATGAAATTCTGCCTAGGTATTTATATCATCTCTCACCGTGATTGAGCCTCCCACTGAGCTGACCGTACTTGCATAGGAAACGGTAATCCAAAAAAGGCAAAAATAAGTGCATCATAAAATGAGTCAAACAGGAATAGAAAAATTCCTGTGATGGTGAACTTCCTTTGCAAGGCTACCTGCTGATCACTAATTACCCTTGTAAATGTTAGATGAAATGACTCAAATATTTCCCTGCAAGAGTCACAATTCCCCTCTCTGATAGGGCAAGAACTGCACACACACAACCAACCAGGAATAATATGCATAACTGCAATGGACAATTCTTTAACCTAATAGTTACAGCCAACATTGTTAAAGCTGAGTGCCTAAATCGAAGTGTTCTGATTTTCAGAAGAGCTGAGCACCTAAAGTCAATGGGAGCTGCCAGGGCTCAAAAAATCAGGACATTTATTTACGTGCCTACATAGTGATGAGTTTGGCTTTAATTCTCTACAGTTATAAGGCTGTTCTATAGCAAGAGACTTATATGTTACAAGGTAGATATTAGGTACTAATTTAACACTTAGCCCACATGCTTTACCGCGGAGAGCCCTAGCCATGGATCAGGACGCCATTGTGCTAAGTGCTGTGCAAACAGGACAAAGATGTACTTTACATATAATTTAATGTTTGTATAGTGCTTAGAACATCAGTCTGGCAATGCCCCTGTGAAAACAGGTAATTAAGTGCTATTATTCCTGTGCTGAGAAAGTGAGAAAGGCAGTGAGACAAGCATCTTGGTTACAGTCACACTGAGTGGGGGCAGAGCTGGAAATAGGGGACTTGGGTTCTGACTCCCAGTTCTCTGTCCTACGCAGTGGACAAAATAAGAATTTGGGAATTTCTAACTCCTAGCCCATAGCTCACTTCTCTAGATAAAGCTGCCTCTCATATAACGGGCATGGCTCGTAGCACTGCCCATTGTTAAATTTGCCCAACACTTCCCATTATAAGATCCTGTTTTCAGTTGCTTATAACTTTGCCAAGATTTAACTATTTGGGCTGAAGTTTCTTTGCTTGGTATGTGCCTTCGGCTGAATATTTTAGAAAATTTCAGCCATAATGGCTCAGCCATTTCCAAGAAGTAGGCTAGGAAAAAACACACATTGTTTTGCTCAAGTCAACAAATACTGGTGACATTTTCTTTAAGCAGCTCTAGCTCCCGCCTGCTTTGGAGCAAGAACGCAAAATTTGGCCAGGAGTAGCCTGTGTGTCAGTATGTGACTTCTGTCATCCCTGTGAAAGTCTAGCTAAATTTGATCAAGCCACATGCCGCTGAAAAAAATCACTGTCTGCACATGCTCAGTAAAGACTTGTTAGAGCCTCGCAGCTAAATTCCCTGAAGATTCCATCTGTACTGCTCATGCTCCATTCCAGGTCAGAGCAGAACTTTCTGTGCAATTGCAGCCCCCAGTGCTGCAGGCTGTGCCAGAGCAAGGCACCGGAATGGAGAGCCAGGTACACCACCTCTCCTGTTTCCTTAGTATCCCTCTGGAGGAGGCAGCTGCCTGATTCAGATGCAGAGAGAACCGGAGCTGGACTGGTGAGGGGTGGAGGCAGGATGAAGACTTAGATGGGAGCCTAGTGGATTATGTGAGGAGGGTGATAGAAAGAAATTGGGATTGCAAATTTGGGAGGGCAGAGGAATTGGGATAAAAGATACTTCACAATATAGGACTGGTCTTCACTAGGGCTGGGGATCGGCTGTAGATACGCAACTTCAGCCACGTTAATAACGTAGCTGAAGTCGGCGTCTCTACAGCTGACCTACCTGCCGTCCTCATGGCGGCGGCGGGCAGCGCCGCGCTCCCCCGGCGACTCCAGCTTGCGTCTTCTGGCGAGCTGGAGTTATGGAGTCGACGGGGGCAGCGCTGATGATCGATTTATCGCGTCCTGACGAGACACAATAAATCAATCGCCAAAAGGCCGATTGCTGCCGCACGTAGTGAAGACAAGCCCATAGAAACGGAACCAAATTAACTAAAAGTGTAAACCAGAATTGTTATACAAAGGCATCTAACATGCCATCAAATCACAACAGCCTCAGAAAGACTGCCTTCTCTATGTTACACACACTTTGACATTGTCTGGAGGAGTGGATGTTCTCTAGCAATACAGGCGGCTTCACTTAAGCCCATATTGTTTAAGAGTATGGTCCACTTACATGGCAATCACTTGATCCCAATCTTTACTTGCTGGAGTGGGTGATCATGACCGTATGCAAGCATAAATGTGTAACTCAATTAAGAGCACATCTAAGTATCACTTGCAGAATAATGTGTCTGGATAAGTGTCTACAAACATTGAGAATGTCGGCAGAATAAAGTGGTCCTATGGAAAGTCTTATATGGCTGAAGTGCTACCATACGTAATATACTGGTGCAAAACAGCACAAATTTTTAATTCACAATCTTTCTATCACTTCTGCTAAAAAAAACGTAAATGCAATTCTTGTCAGGCAGGACTTACGAAATACACTTTAGAACACTGCACACTCTTGAGGGTCATGTATACGTTAATAAACGTTACATGAAAAACGTATGCCGTCCTGTGATATCTTTTCAACTGCAAATTTCAAATTAGTGTTATGGTGCCAGGATAAGAGAGCTATGCAGAGTGCACTATATTCTCATATCAAAACACAAATGTTGATTGTGTTGCAATTTTGGGCATCTTCTGAAATACATTCTTCCAATGAGAGCAGAAATGATTCTTACTCCAAAACGAAATGCAAAGTCTACCTGTAAGTGATTCTCTCTCGTTATGGGTCTCAACATGAAAACGGAAACTCTTCTGCTGAAAGAGACAACCACCTTTTAAATCCTCCAGCATTAGGCTGAGGACGGACAAAATCCAAGACATTTTAAAACAAAACCAATTGCTTTTCTAAGGAAAGCGGTTATTACCCATGACATATCAAATGGGTTAGCTGCTGAAATCTACATCAGTAAGGCTTGCAAAAAAAAGAAAGACACTCCCCACTCAAATGTTAAAATCACTTTGTAGCCTGGTTCCTTTCAGACTCTTCAAAACTATTGAGTGCTCAAATATCTACAGCAATAAGAAGTGCTTATTTTCACTGCAACTGGCCAAAACAAACTTTCCTATTGGATACAGAGATGTCCATGCAATTCACATGTTTGTGACCTTAGAGGTTTTTAAGGCCCAGCTTGACAAAGCCCTGGCTGGGATGATTTAGTGGGTGTTTGTCCCGCTTTGAGTAGTGGATTGGACTAGATGACCTCCTGAGGTCTCTTCCAACCCTGACCTATGATTCTATGACTGCCAAGCTCGATTATTTACAACTCATATTTAGGTATACAGCCACATAATCCATGGAGAACTCCTAGGATTAATGCAACAGCTAGTTCGCTTGGCAAGACACGTCATGATGAAAACATCAGCCCAGTGAATTGGTCCTTACACACTGGTTCCTCACTGAATACACAATCCAGTTCAGGTCTTCGTCTTGATTTTCAACAGCTGCCATGGAATTAGCCCTAGCTTCTTCAGAGATCCCCTTCCTCCACAAGAGTGAACACCCACAACAGCTACATTCCATACCAACAATGAAACCATTGACTATTAGGAGGCAGTTCCCAATCCAGGAGACAGAATCTTCAAGAAAGCTAGTCCTAGTGTATGGTCAACATTTAAAAATTAGACCCAACTATGTCACTCAGGGCTGTGAAAAATTTGGCGCCCTGAACATTGTAGTTAAGTCAACCTAACCACTGATGTGGACACAAGTCAGTCGACAACAGCATTCTTCCTTTGACCTAGCCACCACCTCTTGGAGAGATGGTTAACTACATCGATGGAAAAACCCCTTCCGTCAATACAGAAAGTACTTACACTACAGCACTTCACTGGCATAGCTGCAGCAGCGTAACTGTGTCATGTAGCAGCTGTAGTGTAGACAAACCCTATGGAACTGACTGCTACATGATGGAAGAACAAGTATGGAATTAATCGCTTCAGAACTACCCACAATGTTCATTTATTTGACTTCTCGGTAACTTATTCACACACCCCAGATAAATATGCAAACAAAATAATCAAGGCTATTACTTCTAGGAAGGAAGGGTTACTGTTATTTCTATTTACAACAAGATTACAATTTATCTCACAGGAGAGTTGGGAGGCTTAGTTAGTCAGGCCTTGTCTACACACAAACATTGTACCACTTAACTATACTGGTACACTTATGCAGTACAACTGCCTACTATGGATGCAGGTGAACCAGTATCAAGGTGTTTATATCACAGAGCTTATTACTATACAGGAAGGGAATATACTATACTGGTATAAGGCCCTTCTGTGTCAGTATAACTCTGTCCCCCTAAGGGTGGAAGTGGGGTGGGTGAATTAGGAGGCTGTACCAGTATAATTATTTTTTTTTAAAACCAAACCAGCCCCCTAACTGAAATAGTTATACCAGTACAAAAACTGTAGCTACACCAGGCCTTAGGGTCTGAATGTATCTGAAATATTGATTGAAGGTACCAATTATGTGCCAAGTATTACTATATGGTCAGATATTTTAAGTAAGACTAAAAATCTCATTTTCATTAGCAGTTACTAATGATCTAACTACCATATAATGACTTTAAGGTCCTATTTTCAGAATGCTACACACTTTTGATACTGCACGTGTGTGCAAGCATTTGTGTAGAAAGGCGTGCATGCGCACACTCTATTGCCCTCTGCTGGATGGAATCAGAACTGCTCCGTTGTCCATCAGATGCACTGCACTTTGGAGGATCCTTTAATTCACAGGGCAGGGCTTTGAGCTCTGGGAGCATAAGGATCAATATTCTCTCTCTGTTGTCTTGTGACGTTCTGATCCGCCATGGTGTGGAGCACAGGGCCTACTGTGAAGCCCTAGGTAACCACAGATTGTTTAAACACCACAAACAAGTACACCATGCACTTTTGGCCAGTGAGTTTTTTTTTTTTTTTTAATGCTTCAAACATTTACTAACTAATCTTTGGAGCTTAAGGCACAAAGCAAACAGCAGCAAACTACATCAAAGCCTCCCTATTATCACTCCCTACTGAACTGTGAAAATATAAATTCAAAGCTGACAAGCCAGTTAGACTTTCAACTAAAAAGTTAGTGCAATTAACTTTAAGCATGCCACTCTGTTACCATATTTCTGGCACTAGCTTTGAGAAGTGGCCCAATTCTTCTGAGGAACAGAAAGACCATTTATCTACTATATTTATTCAGGGCAAGCCTCCTCCTTCATGTCAAACTGAGGAATGTAGCGCTGCTGAAGATGACTGGCAGTGATAAAGGAGCTGGTATAATTTTCAAATGAATGTGTCATGCTTTTTTCCAAGTCTTTAGACAAAAGTGAATAATATGCCCTCCTCAACAACAACCGGGCACCAATTCTGAGAAACACACTAAGCTACAATGCTCATAAATTACTGGACGTTATAAAACCACAGTCCTAAGTTAGGCTACTACCTGGATCTCCTATACACAGGCAGTTTTATTAGATACAATTGTGGAAATAGTCAGCATTACAATTGGATAGGAAAGGGTCATCTTTCACCAGATAAAGTCAGAAAGGGAAGCTACTTTACAGAACAATTTGTTTCCGGATGGACCTTTTCAAAGAGTCATGTTGGTCTACGTCCATTCTCAACACCTGCTCATTTTAAGTAGGGTGATCATTTATGTATTACCGATTGTGTAATAAACCCATCACCATCATGCAGCACATCTAAGCACCAGTATACAAAGGAAGAAAAATATCACAAGATAACACCAGACCACTCCCATTGACCACACTCATCCAATTAACAGAGCAACCATCCTTACTCAACCATCAGCAATACAGCAAGAAACTCTCCCAGAAGAATACAATGGAAAGTTGAATGGATGGATGTGGCACAACATCCATCCTGAAGGCGGCCTTGCTCTGGCATTCGGGGATTTTAACAGGGATCAAATGGCAAAGGGAAAGTCTCCCCTAGAAGAATACCTCAGTACCCCCGTCCCCAACCACCATTGAGTTCAACCCTGAGGACAGACAGAAGCAGCATTCTTCTGCTGTTCTGGCTAACAGTAATTCCCACCGGAATGTATCTTAACTGGCAAAAAGTGTTTTTCCAGCTCACAAGTTCAAAGCATTAAGACAGGCCTGCACAACTCGGAAAGCAGCAAGGGCCATATTACTGCAAAAATACCAGCTACGGGCCGAAAAGCCCTGCCCTCGCCCCACTCACATCTGCTTCCCCCCACCCCTCCACTTGGCTTGGCCCACCCCTGGTCACCCCCCACGGGACGCACAGTGAGCCCATGCGGGCCGCATGTGGCCCCCGGGCCGCATGTTGTGCAGGCCTGCATTAAGATATCTCCATATCCAGAGGAAGTAGGCTCAGTTTAAAAGATAATTTTTCCTAGCTGCCAGCCCTGCAAACTCATCCTGGGATCTGATAGTCAAGCCTGATTCTTTCCCTGTCGAGGCTCAGCTACATTACACTGGCACACCTATGTCTCTTAGGGGTATGAGAAAAGCACATCCCTTAGATGTAGTTAAGCAAACCTACTTCCTGGTTCAGACAGAGCTAGGTCAACAGAAGACTTCTCTAGGGAAGTAGGAATACCTATAGCAGTGGTTCTCAAACTTTTGTACTGGTGCTCTCTTTCCCATAGCAAGCCTCTGGGTGCGACCCTGCCTTATAAATTAAACACATATTTTTATGTATTTAACACCATTATAAATGCTGGAGTCAAAGTGCGGTTTGGGGTGGAGGCTGACCGCTTGCAACCCTCAATGCAATAACCTCAAGATCCCCTGAGGGATCCCAGCCCCCAATTTGAGAACCCCTGACCAACAGCGATGGGAGAACCCCTCCCGTTGCTGCAGAAAGTGACTACACGGAAGCACTCCAGCTGGGCTCCTGTAGCATTTAAAATGTAGACATAGCCCCAGTCACCAGCACCAGTAACTAGGTTTCCACAGACCAAGATATAACCTTAGTGACACTCCCTTGTTCACTCTCTTTGCCTAGCATTATCTGTGCTGGGCCGTACACTTCAACGCAGCAGTTTCGCTCAAATCAACATACAAGAAAACTATATAAAAGGAGAACATTTTATGTCACTGTATTACTAATGGCTTCTAACTCTCATTGAAGAATGGGTCGATGAAGATTCAAGAGAACATAAGAACGGCCATACTAGGTCAGACCAAAGGTCCATCTAGCCCAGTATCCTGTCATCCAACAGTGGCCAATGTCAGGTGCCCCAGAAACACATTTTTTAGATAGAGGTAAGAGACAGATGAGAGAGAAAGACTTTAGTTCAATTCAGTGGCTTGAGCAATGTCTGCAAAAGCTCATGGTGCATCCACAGTATGTTTTGGGTTTAAAACCAGACCCTAAGCGAGGGAATGGCACGCTGCTTGAGATGGAGCTCTGGGAAGCAACGTACCTGAAACAGCCACACTGCTTCTTGGAGAAGAGGGGAACATGGCCACGGGGTCACCTTTTCACAGAGCATATCATGAGCTCCCCACATCCAGAGCCAGCTCCGTAAGTTACTGAAGAAGGGAAGCAGAGTCAGACATGGAAGGTGACTGTCACCACTATCCTGGAGCATCCCCAGAAAGCAAGCACAGGCTAGGGCACGGCATAAAGCCCTTTACCCCAGGAGTGTTTTTGCAAAGCTAGTTGCCAAGTGTGACAAACTGTGTTTCCCCTAGTAGCAAATGTTAAAGTCAGAATCTCCAGGGTTGGCTTGATTTGTTTTTTGGAAGGGGGAGGCTGGCCAACAAATGAAGGTTACTGATGGGCATCCTAAAATAAGGGCATCCTAAAAAAAAATAAACCAACCCCCCCAAGAAACCCATGGACCATATTCTGAGCCTTTGGAGAAGATCCACTACAATTACTACATGTAACATTCTTTCGCCATTTGGTAACTTAGAAACACTGGGCTTATTAAAGGGGGAAGGGGGAAAAAGAGGCGTTCCGGTCTGCCAGACTTGTTTGGAGGAAGTCTGTTGTAATGAATAGATGTCAGGGAATCAGCAGCCCAAATGATGCATAAAGTACTAACTGTCAAAACAAGGGCTGCTACTTCACTTAACCAGAAGCAACGGTTTATACAAACACTTCAGCAGGTAGACACCTCTTCACTTGTTATTTGACCTCAGCTTTCAGAGACCCAAAGATCTAATTAAAGTAACACCCCATTCCTCTCCCTAATCCCACCGCTCCGACACACACACTTATGTGCAATTTAGTGCTCTGGAGTATATTCCCTCCTCCTGTCCTTCCCCATCCTAATATTATGTAAACAGCTCTGCTTCTGCAAGTATTTCAGGCTAGCTGGAGACAGTCATGCTTCAGGAATTTCAGAAAGTCTAATTAAGGTAGGATATCCTAAACCCACTGCATTGAGTTTACAGACACTATGGCTGTAAACTTCAACAGGTAAATATGTACATACATAAAGCATACTACAGACAGATTTTTAGTTTTCCAGCAGCAGCTGTTGTTAGTAAAGATTACAGAACCTTGGAGACCTAATCACAATCCCACAACCCCCCGTGCTAGGTGCTATATAAACACAGAACAAGAAGAGAGTCCCTGCCCCAAAAAGCTTACAATCTAAGTATAAGACTTGAGACAACAGATAGATGTAGAAAGGAGAGGACAAGGAGACAGCATGGTCTGCACTGGTCACGGCATCCCAGTAGCTTGACTTAAGTATTTTGTAGGCATCATGACATAGGAGGGCTTTAAAGAGAAATCTGAAGGTGGATAATGAGGTAGGTTTGTGGATGTTTACAGGAAGCGTCTCCCAAGCACATGAGACAGCATGAGAGAAAGCACAAGGGTGCTTGTTTGAAAAATTCACAAGTGGGCAATGGAGGCTGACATTATGAGTTGATTGGAGAACACGGACTGCTTGATAATGAATCAGAGATGACATGCAGGATGGGGACTGACCATGAAGGACCTTGAAAGTGAATATACGCTGCTAATGTTTGTTTGAACAGAGAGAGGGAGCCAGTGGAGAATTGCACCACCTTTTACCTGCAGATGTTAAAGCACTTTGTAAACTGTTAAGCCGTTAAAAAAGGCTGACAACACCCACTGGTAAATGAATTATCTCCATTTTACAGATGGGAAAACCAAGGCACAGAAACATTAAAGCTACTTGCCCAAATTTACACAGCAAGTCAATGGCAGAACCAGGACCTGAGCCAAGGAGTCCTATTGGCTCAGAGAGTCTTGCTTGAACCACATTCATGAGGCTCACTACAGAGTGATGTACAAACTATCAGAAATTACACTCCCAGATCTGTGTTGGCATAAAATGCCAAGGGGCTGGAAAAGACAGGCATAGAAAGAGCAGCAACTGACAGAAGATGTAAAGAGGAGTAAATTAAAGTAGGGGCATCTTGGCTTTTTCTAGCTTCTCAGCATGCAAGTTACAATAGATTCCCTTATGGTCATTTGTTGACATGAGAGCTTACACTACGGTATGTCATCACCTCTACAAATGGCTCTACATTTATGATCCAACTGCTTTCAATATCAAATGTAAATCAATAACTAACCTACAGTTCTAAGCATTAATACAATCACAAATATTACAGACAGAAATTATGTCACCTAATCCATTCCTGTGCCAGTGTAGGATTGATCCCTACAGAATGTTCATAGAGCAGTATAACAGAAAAGGCACTTTTAGATACAAGCAAATGTCAGAGCTGCACAACCCAACAGTTGAGTATTTTATTTTATTTCATTGGTGCCCCACATTTAAATCAAGCAGCACCAAAAGCAGGATTTATACAAAAAAAGCTATAATGTGATGGTCTTCTAAGAACAGTTTTAGGTTTGTACTACTACCTAATAGGACAGAATTAAATTGGTGATAGGGAACAATTAAACAAGCTATAGTTTATCCTAAAGAAGGTTCTTTTTGGTTTCTTTGTTTTTCTTTTAAATTAAGGACTTGATCCTCGAGAAGTGCAGAGACTGTGAAGGGCTATGGAGCAGCTTCCATATGAGGAGAGATTAATAAGACTGGGACTTTTCATCTTGGAAAAGAGACGACTAAAGGGGGATATCACAGAGGTCTATAAAGTCATGACTTGTGTGGAGAAATTAAATAAGGAAGTGTTACTTTCTTCTTCTCATAACACAAGAACTAGGAGCCACCAAATAACCAGAGGATGTTGTGAACGCCATGACTATAACAGGGTTCAAATAAGAACTAGATAAATTCATGGAGGATGGGTCCATCAATGGCTATTAACCAAGTCAAGGTGTCCCTAGCCTCTGTTTGCCAGAAGCTGAGTGACAGAGGATGGATCACTTGATGATTACCAGTTCTGATCATTCCCTCTGAAGCACCTGCCATTGGCCATTGTCAGAAGACAGGATACTGGGCTAGACGGACCTTTGGTCCGACCCAGTATGGCCATTCTTAGTTCTCAAGCCAAGATCCTGCGATACTTGAACCTATTTCATTACAGAAGAACCTTAGAGTTATGAAATGACCGGTCAACCACATACCTCATTTGGAACCAGAAATATGCAGTTAGACAGCTGATACAAAAAAAAAAAAACAAAAAAAACACCCCACACAAATACACTACACTGTTAAACGTAAACTACTAAAAAAATAAAGGGAAAGTTTAAAAAAATTTGACAAGGTAAGGAACCTGTTTCTGTGCTGGTTTCATTTAAATTAAGATAGTTAAAAGCAGCATTTTTCTTCTGCATAGTGAAGTTTCAAAGCTGTATTAAAGTCAATGTTTAGTTGTAAACTTTTGAAAGATCATAATGAACATTTCATTATGGTGGTTCTTTCAAAAGTTTACAACTGAACAAGAACATTTCAGAGTTGCAAACATTTTCCATTCCCAAGGTGTTCGTAATTCTGAGGTTCTACTGTAGTTGAATGAAACAGCTTCCACTCTAATGCTATAATAGACTAAAAACTAACCTGTTCTTGTTCTGGCATATGTGTCAATGTGTAATTCACCCTTTGCTGTTTTCTCCTGCACATACTACATACCACTACCTGGCATGACTTTTGGGAGAATTTTTGCAACCACTGCTATTCAGCAAAATATCTATAGCACGCTGGATAGCATGAGTAAAGCACAATGAATGTTCTATAACACAGCCTAGAGTTAGACCACCTTGGAAAGCCAATTAGTAGTCAAAAATAATGGGCTGCTGCACAAAGGTGGTGGAATTAAAAGCCAAGGAAACGCTTCTTCCATTTATTACTTATGGTGTGTGCCCATTTCCCTGGCATCTGTGCATCAGATTAAAAATAAACAAATATATGAGTCATGCAAATGGGTGCTTAAAATTACAAACCAGAACTCATCAAAACAATTTGTTCAAACTTTTTATTTTGGCCTCCGAAGAAAAGCTGACTCCTCAAAATGGAAACTTTTGGTTTAAAAAAAAATGTGATGTTTTCATCAGAAAACTGAAATTACTTCACGTTATGGATGACAAACTTGGACTGAACAGTAAAAATTTTCAGCTTTCAGAAAAATTTCAAATGAAAACTCAGTTTGGTAATTTTTTTCCTGGGAACAAAAAGCATTTCCTGACCAGGTCTATACACAACCCCCTTGCGGTATAAGCTGGTTACAGCACAGGACTGGGAGTCAGGAAATATGAGTTCTGTTCTTGGGTCTACCACATATTGAGTCAGACCTCAGGTGAGGAACCTGACCATATGTCCACTGATTTTGACTGTGCAACGTGAAACACTTCGGGTTGGTTTCCAGGATGCCGGACACCCATAACTTAGATTTGTCAATGGGAGCCGAAGGGAACAAACACCGCTGAAAATTCAGGCCCTAGATATCTCAAGCTGGGCACCCAAAATTAGTACAGGGCGTCCCTGGTATAGGTTTCTCCCTTATCTTTCGTTTCGTGTATCCATCAATAGGGGAATGTGCTCCGATTCAGTTGGTCCCAATCCGCATATCCGTCGCTTCATCTTTTGCATGGCTTTTCTGTGGGTACTTCGCACGCACTGGTAGCCAGCTTTCTCTCCCCCACCCCCGCCAACATCTCCTGTCCGCTGCCCATCAACTCCTTCTGCACCCTCCCAGCACCTCCTGCATGCCATGAAACAGCTGTTCCCACTCTTCCCCCTCCCTCCCAGTGCTTCCTGCATGTCTGGGGACAGGGTGCACACAGAGGAAGGAGCGGAATCATGTCTGGGGCCACCAGCCCCTCTGATCAACCCTGTCCCCTCCCTCCCAGTGCCTTCCTCACGTTACAAAGCAACTGTTCCCTGGCGTGCAGGAAGCATTGGCAGTGTGGTGGGGGGAGGAGCAGAGATGGGGTGTGCTCAAAGATGGGGGCAAACTGTGCAGGAAGGGCGTGGAGGAGGGGTGGGAAGAGGCAGAGGGGGGCCATTATTTCTTATGGGGAAAAAATTCCCCAGTATCCATCACCCTTTTCGAGAATGCAACCCTGACATAGACCAACACTTTCAAAAGTATGTACAGGGGGTCCCTGGTGTAACAGCTCTCTGCCTCAGTTTCCACACCTTCAGAATGGGTATAATATATGGCTGCTGGGGTGAATAATAATTTTTTAATGTGCTGGAGGCAGATATTATGAATGCTGTTAGAAATGCCTAGCAGAAAATAAAGAGCATGGACTGGTCGTTGAGCAAGTGAGCCTTGTACCATAAAGCATAACTTGCCACCTCCGGCCCTGGCAGACTGTCAAAGTGCCCAGGTTCCACAATTCAAGGCCCTGAACTGAGACTTTCCCAGTTGCTGGTCCTGGGGAATTCAGTTCCAGGAACCATTTTAAGCATGCCCCATCATTACAGTTCATGTCACTGTCCCCATGAAGAGATTCTGCTCTCTCTTTTATAGGTGTAAATCACGGTAACTCCACTGAAGCATAAAATAGCTAGAAGGGAGGAAATTCAAGCCCAGAGAACAATAGGGTTGTGCACACCCACATGAGTCATTTCAACCCACAGTTTAGGAGTGCTCCCGGATTTCTCACTGACACTAAGTTCTAACACTCCAAAATGCTGGCACAACACTTTCTATCACCACCAGTTGGCTAGGAGGTTCCATTCCACACCGGCGGACTATGACCCTGTCTCTGTTATACAGGTCTTTGTCACCTCCTTGCTGGCACACAACAATGTGGTACCCCTTACATGTAACCATCAGCTGTTTGGAAACTCCAACTAGCATAGAACACTGCAGTATATCTCCACAGCAAGATGGGCTACCGTGAGCCTATCACACCTGTGCTCTGCTCTCTACAGTGGCTATCCAACAAATATATGAGTCAAGTTCAAGACCTCTGTCATTTTCCTACTATGGATATGTCTACACAGCAACCAGACACCACTGCTGGTCCATGCCAGCCGACTTGGTCTTGTGGGCTTGGACTGTGGGGTTGTTTCATTGCTGTGTGGACTTCCAGGCCTGGGCTGGAACTTGAGCTCTGGGACCTTCCCACCTCGTGGGGTCCGAGAGCCTGGGCAAGTGTCTACACTACCATTAACCCCTCCACCCAGAGCCTGAGCCCCAAGAACCACAGTCAGAAGGCACAGGCCAGCCATGGGTTTTTAACTGCAGTGTAGACATTAGCCCAGGCCTTTGAGGCTAAAAGAGCCGAAAGCTCCGGAATAAGACTGTGACCATCACCTCTGCTCCTCAGGCACCACAGAACTTTCTACCATAAGGGTAAAGCTCCTCTGTGCAGGAGACAGCGCTTTCTTCAGGGCCTGGAATGAGCTCCTGCAGGAACTTGCTATTACAGATGTCACCCCCTTCTGCTCCAAGGGCAAAGCACACAGCAACCAGCCTTCTCCAACACAAATACACTGTGCGCACACATTAGAAAAAATCTGACAAATCAAAACACTCCACCATCCACATAATTTCTCTCCCTGCTGCTGCCTTGCCCCAGCCAGCTGCAGCCCTACCCGTGCCTCTCTGATAACTTCCACATCTCCCCACACGTGGGTGCACCCCAGTTTGAAAACCAATGCTCTGTGCAATGCTACGTGTGGATAGCAGAGTGCTCCGTCAACCCAGGGCCAGATGAGGGAACGGAGGAGCCTGCTATTCTGGCTGTACATCAAAAGGGACCTAGGACTCCATAAACTGATAGCAAAAAGTATAATTACATCACAGTGTGATAGATAAATTCTGTGAGGCGTTGATTAAAATTTCAATGAACTTTTCTCATCACTTTATTTCCCGTCCAGCAGACCAAGTTTCTAAAAAGAATGTCTGAAATCTGCCAAATGTTTTTTTAAAAGACAAGATAGAAAAAACACAATTTTGTCACAAAACTGCAATGTCCATAATCAGGGCCATGTTAGAAATGGGTTACACAAGAAAGTCACAAGCTAATTAAGCTCTCCATGCTCCAATAATCCAAAATTCCTACATGATGGCTGCAGTGGCCTCAGTTTAAAAACTCTACAACAGCCAGTTAGGAATTGTCATCTCTTTGTTTACATGACAAATTCAACAATTAAACCTTTTCTAATATGCTTGTTTTTACGGCTCTTTACGTGGCTGCATTGCTCCAGTCTGGGTTTCCCCTTTCCTCTTGTGTGGAGTGATGTGGATCATATTATCTTACACTGTATCAAAGCAACTTGGAAATGCTAAAGGCCCGGTTCTGCCACCTTTTTGCACAGCAGGTAGTACCTCACTCTGGAAACAGTCCTGCTGGGAAATCAATGAGACCATTTGTGGAGGAAGAGTCCATTTAGTGTATGGATGGCAGAGTCAAGTCTTAACTATATTGGGCACTTTACCCCATGGGTTCTCCCCACTGATGCCACTGGGGCTGATCACTGAGTAAAGTATTGTTCATTCAGTGATGATATGGCTTGCTAAACTCTTGAAATGGACATGAACGCGAATGCCATAAACCTCTCCGACCTGATATACTACCTACCTTCTCTACCAATCCATGGCAAGGATTTATATTCTTGAGGTTGCTTTGACAGTGGGAGGCCATTTACACAGCAGATATGAGTGATAAATGCAGCAGGTGGTTATATCTGGGATTCTCCCTTTACAATGTTCCATCACCCAAACCTAAAAAGCACTCTTCAAAAAGCAGCAGCAGCAAAAAACTTACCTCCCCCAAAAAATGCAGTCTAGTTTTCACAGAGTGTAGTTAAAAAATGACTAAGTTTTCTTGATATATGAATTTGTGGGCAAACCATTTATCAACGGGCCTGTTTACCTCTGCAGCGGAGTCCCTCAAGCCAAGAGCCATGTCATTCCCCTTTGACTGATTAATTAGCCAATCAGAGGACATTTTTCACTGTGAGGCATGATGGTTTATTCCTGCTAATGCTTGGTCTCTAACAGCGACACATTAAAGCCAACTCGGCTCTTTTAGCCTATCGAAGTGACCAAAAGGGAAGGAGAGAAGATAAATCAAAAGAGCTCCCCACAGTTTCATTTCAGTCCCTAACTAAACCCCCAAGGAATGAACAGATAGAGGCAAGACTTCACCAAGAAAGAGAAAAGAAAAAGCACTGGTTCCTTGAGACTGGGAGATGTCTCTCTAGCTGCTGATTTCTGAACAGCAATAATTTATCCTCAGTTGATTAACAGGGTGCTTACAGAATAGGCAATGAAACATCAATACTTAGCAGTTCTCTTGATAAAAGGAAAGAAGTGCTAAGATACCATGCTAGATAAAGGAATGTTTACCATTGCTGCCGGAATAACGTCCCCGGTACTGAGAAGCACCAAACATAACCCCAATGAACACCATGGGACCTGATTCACCGCTGCTCTGCAACTGGCAGTCAGAAACACCAGCACAAAAAGGGTGCAAAATGCTACCAGTGGTGCTTTGTACTGGTGTAATGAGTGCACAAGGTGCAAGGCTGTGATGAATTGGGCCCTCTGTTTATATTTTAATGAGTTAGCTTGTATTTGTACATACCACTGCCCTCTACTGGGTGGAAGCAGAATTGTTCAAGTGGCAAAGTGCTCAAGTGTGGGTCAAAGGCCCTACACCGCTAACAGCTGATGAAGGGGCTCTTGTCTCTGAAGTTTCACAGGGCATGGTTTGCAGTGTAGCAATACTCGAGAGGCCACAGATCTAACACAACACATTCACAAAAATGTCTCCCTCTTTCAGAAGTAACATTAAGGTAATTCATTCAAATGGTCAAAAGGCAGGAAATGCAGAACTTAAGACTGAATGTACAATATCAGTTCTTTCCCTTTGGGCCTATGCCTCAGGAAACATGGCCAGCTCCCACTGAAGTCAATAAGAATTCTCATTGCATTTTAATGGGCATTAGATATAATTAAACAACATTCAATTTCTCAAATTATACATATAAGCACAAACACCAATCGTCTGTACTGAGTAAACTATGATGGTCAAGGAAGACAAACATTAACAGCTTCCAGGAAGGGTTCCTACAAATCACTGTCTTCAAAGTTTGGATCACCTATATAACAGCATAAAGCAACTTCCCATAGCTACTGATAGGGTGATATAGAGCATTTCAATCACTTACTAGAGTTTACGATAAGTGATCAAGCATTTTCTTCTCCCTGCAACGCCCCTCTTCCCCCCCACACCAAACTATTGATTTTTGAAGATATAAATGAAAAACCATTACTGATGTACAAATTGCAAGGAGCAGCCACCATTAAAAAAACAGTGAGCAGAGGCTTAGCGGTGACTATATTGTTACTGGAGTGTTTGGTCAGGGTTTACAATAGAAGTAGCTCAGTACTTAACCATCCATTCCAATATCTGACACTTCATTACAGGACTATTTATTCTCATTTACTTCACTTATGGATAGGTCCACTGCTATTAATGCAACGTTTAAGAATATTTACCCCTCAATGCAGAATACGTTGAACATTCTTTAGTTGTAAACATGATGGGCTGACTGATATATACGAGACAAAGACTCTGAGCACAAAGATTGAGAGCCATGAAGTCCTAAATTTTAATCCATCTCTAACAACTTCCTTCTGTGGGCCAACTCACAACCTCTGGGTCACAGCTCCTCACCTTCAAAAATGGGGATATTATACATCTAGTAACAAATAAATACAGCAGGAGAGAATAAATGCAATACATATTAGAGACCACTAAAGAGTCAAGGAGGAAGACAACGCTGTGGGCATCATCACATTTTTGTGAGGTATTTCAAATAAACCAATTTATAATTCTCCACCCCCTGACATGCTAAATCCAGTGTTTCTTGACTTTATTTACTATAGGGGCTTGGATTTCCCTTAGAAGATTATTCCACTGACATTGCCATTAGGAAGCTTGCAGAAGATCTGGCATCTGTCTTCCTTTTCCTAACTGTAAGGGCCTGCTCCTTGTTCTGTTCCCAACTTTGGACCATCCTGAATAGACAAAGTCTTTCCTTTATTACTCCCTCACACCAGATATTTATAGACACTGTGGTAGTCTCCTTCTGCCTCTTTTCTAAGACGAGCATATCCAGTTCCTCCACTCCCTCCTTCTAGGACATGCCCTCTAACCTTTTAGCCATTTTACTAAACTCATTTTGGACTCTCTCCAGTTTTTCTATGTTCTTTTTGTATCACACATTCCCATTCTGAACACCCTGTGCCAGCTGTGATCCTGCCAAGCTCAAATAGGACTATCAGTAATTCTTATCTGATAACCAACTTCTGTCTTATGCAACACTTAATAATGTCCACAGACAAAGCTTTGAAAAATGTAGCTAATGAATCCTGACACCACCCAGTAACATAGGTATTAGCTCCATTTTACAGCTTAGAAAACTGATGCAGAGAGAAGTTTGAGTAGTCTAAGAACACATTAGTTAAGCCTCACATACCCTATGTCAGGTAAGTATCAGGATTCACATTTCACAAGGGGAAAACCAGGGCACAGAGGGATGAAGTGGTTTGCCTACAGCCTCCCAGTGAGTCAATGGCAGAGCCAGGACTAGGCAAATTTTCAAGCTCTTGATTCTAACCACTAGGCAACGAGGTCTTTGATAACTGCTGGGAAATGCAAATCAGTTGAGGAAACTCTGGAAAATGTGTTAGAAGCCAATTTCCTGATAAAAAGTGAGACAGCAATGGGGAGGAAGGCTGAAATTCTGCATGATGAACAGGAAAGTGATCATACCAAACCTGGAGGTAAATGGGCAAACTGTCTTTGGCCATTTAAGGGAACTCATGCATGACAAGATCCATGTTACTACACTTTAAGGAAGCTGTTGACTGATCAGATGGCCTGAGACATGGAAGTGAGATGGGCTTAAAAACACTTAAGTTTTCTATGCAGGAATCTGACTTCTTATAAGCACCCCAGCAAATCAGGGCTTCTCCCCCAACAACCCAAAATTAGTCAGTGCCAGAATCATATTGTTCAGCTAACGAGCTGGGACCGTCTAACTCATTCCCAAATCCTCAGCCTCACTCAGGAGTATTTTCTCCTGTGATAAGGCTCCCTCAGGAAACACAGCTGGATGGAGGAAGGAAATTCTGAGAAGAAAAAAAACAAAACAAAACAGTGGGGGTTCCAGGAAGTTCAACCAGATAGGAACTAATGGAATTTGTTTTTCTGTCTCCCCAGCTCCTAAGCGAATGGGGGGTGGGGAGAAGCCTGGCAGGCACTGCCCTGCAATCAGGTCCCCACCGCGGGTCTCGGGAGAGCGCCATAATTACAATTCAATATTTTCGATCGCTCATTGTCTCCCTGAGAAAACTGCAGACGTTTCCAATTTAGGTGAGCTCCAAAGCTCAGCCATTGTTTTCACTATAAGGGAGACAGTTCCAGAGGTCCCTCTGTAGTTTATTAAAAAGGCTTTGTTTGGCCACACAATCTATCATGAAGGAAACATTTATTTTAGATTTAAAATCATTTTAAAAAGACGCCTATCAAAAGCTGTGGGTACCCTCACCTCATCAACACATACAACGAAATTCCAGCAGCACTGACGTAATCACCTTAACAAGATCTCAGCCGGCCAGACACCTACCAAAACTCATTTCCGCCTCTTCATGGGCATGGGGAGCAAACCCACAGGCCTCCCTGAAAACCCTACCAACCTGACGTGGTTTTTTTTCAGCTTGCCTGAGAAGTAGCTTAATTCAGGCTACTGGGGGCGGGGAGCAAGATCCAGCATCTCAGAGCCTTCACTGAGAATGCATTGTCAGCCACCGGTCTCCTTCATAAAGAGGGGGATCCAGCTTGTGCATCCCTTCTGACTGCAGAGGACGCAGAATGAGGTAGGGAGAGAGGTGGTCCCAGAGTCAGTTAGCCACGGACCAGTCAGGGCTTTATAGGGCATAAGCAACATCCTAAATTCCATGCACAGCCAATACACACCCCAGAGCTCAGTGGTCACATACTTCCAGTGATCTGTCCTGCTCAGTAAGTCATGTCATTCTGTGTCAGCTTCAGGCTCTGAATAGTTTTAAGGTGCAGCCCAAGCAGAATGTGCTACAATAGTCTAATTTTTAGCATTGATAACAGTGACATGGTTGACATTTGAAAGGAAAGGTCACACCTCCTAGCCAGACGCAGGTGGTAAAAAGCAGACTGCCTTAGTGCAGTAATGTGGTAATTGAACAGCAACTGAGAACTAAAACCACCCCTAAATTGCAAATACTAGTGACTAATGGTGGATGTACTCCCTCAGTGGGATGTATACTATCGCTACCATCTCTTCTAGCTGCATCCCACCGCCCACCATCATCTCAGTCTTGTCTAGGCTAGGCTTCAGCTAGGTCGCTCTGATCCATAACTCAGTCTTCCTGGCTGCGGTGCTGAACTGCTTCAGGAGAGTGGGACAAGAGAGAGATATAGCCTCCTTGATAATCTAATCCTCCTAAGGCTCCGTCTCAGGTAGAGTGGAAAAGGTGACAGACTGGCACCCCATGGCACCCATACCTGAGAACTCTTCAGGAAAGAGCAGTTTGCCCACAACTACCCGTTGAGATCTCCGAGAGAAAAAGACTGAAGATTTATCCAAGGACAGGTACATAACAGGCTGCTGCAATATAAGCTTCTCTGCATCTCTTGACTCTGAGCTGGAAAGACTATATCTAGGAATAAGAAGGGAAATTAGTGTCCAGGATAACACAGTCCTTGGAGCTTTCTTTCGAGGTTTTGTGATATGGACAATTGTCCAGCAGGAAATGGACTGAAACCATCTCACACAGACCACCAAACAGCCATTACAAGTAGAGAAGGAGTTTTGGTGACTCAGTGACCTGAGTTGGAGTCTATGAACTGGAGGCAAAATATTACACATTCTATTACCAGTTCCTTGAAAGGGATCTCTCTCAAGTACCCATGGTTTGAGAATGCAGGAACAATACAAGACGCATTCCCACTATACAAAGTGTGGTTACAAGGCGGCTTTAGAAGCCAATAAGACTCTTTGGTAGCAATAGTTCTAGCACCTAAATCCACCTGTCCTGACTTGTCCCATGCAGGGATAGCAGCATGCAACTGCTGAAGGCTGAAACTGTAATGAAAAGGAAAAGGCACAGACTACCACAGTCTGAAAGCACATCCCAGGGTTCTGATGGACACCAGGACTCTCCCTACACTCTCTCTGAACAGGAAATGATATCAACTATTCCAAGAGAATGACAGCATCTGCAGTGCTCTCTCTTTGCCACATTGGGGAAACGCCGAGTGTCCAGGAATTGCAGCACAGACCACACATAAACCTAACAAATACCATTTAGAAGGGTCAACCGATCACTTAATTTAATACCAAGCCAGATTCCCCCTCCTATGGAAAATCCGATGTAGGAGACAAAAGAGAAGTAGGAAAAATCTGTGAAGTTCCATGCTGCAAGTCTCTCTTTACTTGAGGGGCTGAGCAGTGCAGTTTTTAAAGTGTTTGCCCTCTAAACGTCACAGGTCTCAGGGATCAAGAGAAGGGAGGGCTATTGCTCTGTGGTTAGAATGGCTTAAGAAGCAGCTGTGCTATTGGCTGGGTCTATCTGACGCTGACCAGCAGCGGCTTCAGATACAGGGGGCGATATCACCATTCCAAGTTGCTCTACCTCTTCCGCCACTATTTCAGCATGGAAATGCAGCCAGGGAACAGGACCACAGAGAGTAGCGCCTCTCCTGCACCCACACAGTTCAGTGCCTCATCAAAGCCATTAGCCATCACTTTTTAATAAGAATAAAAACACCCCTGTATCTGAATGCATTTCTAGAGTGCTTCCACATTTAGGGCTGACACCTTCCTAACTGCTGGTAGCCAGACCTCTGAGGTCCTGCACATACTCCACTACTTCCCCGCAAGACCCAGCCCCCGTTAGTTGCTCATCTTCCCCATGCTCCTGGTACTTGCTGGCTCATCGCAAGGTAGCAGTTAGCCCCAGCTGAGCAAGTCCTGGCACAGGTTAATGACCCAGAACCGCCACCTGCCCCGTGGTAACTGGACTTTTGGTTCGGGTGCCACCTACGGTTGCCAGGTCATTGGCAGTTTCTCAAAGACAATTATTAAAGGCTTCACTGAAAAATATCATGATATAGAAATATAGTAAAAGGCCAATATGACTCCACCAGGAGCTCTTTAATGACTTGAAAAATCAAAAAAGACGACTGAAAAAGTGGAAACATGGACAAATTGCTAAAGAGGAGTACAAAAGAATAGCACAAGCATGTAGGGACAAAATCAGAAAGGTTAAGGCACAAAATAAAAGGCAATAAGAAGAGTTTTTTTACAATACAGTAGGAGCAAGAGAAAGATGAAGGAAAGCATAATCTTCTACTTAGTGGGGAAGCATAGCTAATAAATGATGACATCAAGAAAACTGAGATATTTAGCAATGCCTATTTTGCTTCAGTTTTCACTAAAAAGGTTAATGGTGACCAGATACTCAACAAAATATTAACGACAAGGTGAAAGGAATTCAAGCTAACATAGGAAAAGAATAAAGTTAAAGAATATTTAAATAAGCGAGATGTATTTAAGTTGGCAGGGCCTGACGAAATTCATCCTAGGATACTTAAAGAACTCGCTGAAGGAGTCTCTGAACCATTACCAATTATCTTCGAGAACTCCTGGAACATGGGTGAGGTCCCAGAAGACTGGAAACGGGCAAACATAGCCGTTACATTTTAAAAAGGGGAACAAAGGGAACCCGGGGAATTATACACTTGTCAGCCTAACTTCAATACTCGGAAAGATACTCAAACAAATTATTAAATCAGCTTATAGGCACTTAGAGGATAATAGGGTTATAAGAACTAGTCAGCATGGATTTGTCAAGAACAAATAAAGTCAAAGCAACCTAATGTCCTTCTCTGACACGTTTGCTCACCTAACGGATAGGAGGGAAGCAAGAGATGTGATATATCTTGATTTTAGTATGGATTTTGACAGTCCCACCTAACATTCTCATAAGCAAACTATCAAGCGGGTCCTGTAGGGATTAGTCTTAGGTTTGGTACTAAATATTTTCATTGATCACTTGGATAATGAAATGGAGAATATGCTTATAAAATCTGCAGATAACACAAATCTATAAGGGGCTGCAAACATTTTGGAGGACAAGATTAGAATTCAAAACAACCTTGAAAATTGGATAAGTAGCCTGAATTCAACAAGATGAAATTCAATAAAGACAAGTGCAAAGTACTTCACTTTGGCAGGAAAAATCAAATGCACAACTACAAAACTGGGGTAAGTGGCTAGATGCTAGAATTGATTAAAAGGATCCGGGGGTTGTAGTGGATCACAAATTGAATATGAGTCAACCTGATGCAGCTGTGAAAAGGCTAATATCACCGTGGGGTGTATTAACATTGTAGTTGTGTATAAGACATGGGAGGTCCTACTCTACTTAGCACTGGTGAGGCTCACCCGGAATACTATATCTAATTCTGGGTGCCGCATTTCAGGAAAAATTGGAGTGTGTCCAGAGGAGAGCAACAAAAATAAAAGGTTTAGAAAACCTGACCTATGAGGAAAGGCTAAAAAAAAATTAGGCAGATGAAGTCTTGAGAAAAGAAGACAGAGGGGACCTGATAATTCAAATGTTACTAAAAGGACTGTCATCAATTTCTTCCCATGTCTACTGAAGGTAGAACAAGAAGTAATGGACTTATTCTGCACTAAGGGAGATTTAGGTTATTAGGAAAAACTTTCTAACTCTAAGGGTAGTTAAGCTCTGGAATACACTTCCAAGGGAGGTTGTGGAATCCCCATCATTGGGAGTTTTTAAAAACAGGTTGGATAAACACTGGTCAGGGATGGTCTAGGTTTACTTGGTCCTGTCACAGCACAAGGGGCTGGACTTGATGACTTCCCGGCATCCCTTCCAGCCCTACAATTCTACAGTGAAATCACTGTTTGGATAATTCTGTTTGGGCAAAATGTGATCCCCAAGTTCCTTACATTTAATATGGAGATTATAAGAAGAATATTAAACAGCTACAAGTCCCATCAGGTTCTGATACACTTTGAGTTATCGGGTGGCACCACCTCAGCAAGACGGCCCATGGACATACAGCTAATTGGAGAGGTTCATCAAGGGGCTCAACTACTGAAGGCACAGGATAGTTTAGGCTGCTGGTAGCTGTTATGGACTTGAAGTCCAAAAGCTAATTTTAAAACGGCAATCAATTAAGACCAGCTGTATCGTGGCTGATGGAAACTCCCCAAACTGTTATCCATCAAGTCCAAATGATGTGGATTGTAAAATGAAGGTCTGGATTATGACTCTCAGTCGCTGACAAGCCAGGACTTGGTTTTAAGTCTCTTCTAGCCTCAGTTATTTCAATTAATGGTAGTGCTATTGTTGCAGTTTGGGGAATTCTTATAAGCAGCAGATCTATACCCACTTTCTCTCCCTGCTAAGATTTAATTTATTTAAAAACAAAAACACACTTGTAAAGCTACCTAGGAGAACAGCAAGGCGGTGTATCGTAGCTTGGGTTACACTCTGCAATCTCAGAGGTGCTGTAGATCTTTACCGTTACAACACTCACCAGAGACAGGTCCTCTCAGCACACTTTTCCCAAACTCCATGTCACTGGTTTCTTGAGAAGCTGTAGAACAGCTTTAAAATATGTTCGATTGGAGCTGGCACAAGGCTCTGCATAATCTAGCACTATCACATATGATATTCAAGAAATCCTCTCGGTTCAAACACAGGCTCCAGCCTTTCCTCTCACCACAACCAACTTCAGCATGCCCACAGGGCTAGCACTGTAATTCCTGTGGCACGTTCTTTTGTCCTTTCTCTGTGTGCACACTAGTGATCATCAGTATTGCCAAACCACTTTCTTGGTTGCACTAGTCATGTTCCTGCACAAGGGAATCACTCTGCATATTCATAAGACAGCATAACATAACAGCAAAATGCTTCTAAAATGTTAAGTGCAAACCTAGCTGTGACCTACAGAACTCACATTGGTGAGCCTATAAGTGTCCATTTGGACTTCACATTTTACCTACCTGAAGGAACGAAGAGTCCCCGGGAGATATTTAATAGCAAAAATGATTTGTGCCTGTGCTTATTGCATACCGAACAATGAAAGTGAAAACCAAGCCACCATAGTTAAGGTGACAGAGAGTCCTGTGGCACCTTAAAGACTAACTAAAGTATTAGAGCATAAGCTTTTGTGGACTAATACCCACTTCGTCGGATGCATGCTTCGTCGGGTATTAGTCCACGAAAGCTTATGCTCTAATACTTTAGTTAGTCTTTAAGGTGCCACAGGACTCTCTGTCACTTCTACAATTCCAGACTAACACGGCTACCTCTCTGATTCATTGTTAAGGTGACATTAAAAGAGCTCCTTGGATTTAGAATTTGTAAATATTCAGCTCTCTTGTGGAAACATAAGAACAATTTGCTGTTTTGCTGAGTTTGGTCAGTTTTTGCTAAACATTGTACTTTATATTTACAATATTATGCAATCTTCAACTCAAACAACAAAAGGTAGCTACTATGCTTTCTATACTGCAAAAGGAAAAACAAAATTCTTAATACTAACTGATTTTTAGAGAAGTTACGCTCTAACTAAATAGCCACTAAACTGACTCTTTTTACCCAAGTTAAAAGCTTGCCCTTCCATTCAGAGCTTCAATGGGAACAGAATGGGGGCTTTATAGACATGAAAGGCCATTGCTTTCAAAGAGTACATAATAATCTCACTTGCACCAAGGTATTTGGATATGTGCATAGGTTTCTTTAAAGGGAAAACTGTTAAAGGAAGAGGAATAAATCGCTTACACTATTGAACCCATGACGAAGAAAGACGTGCTGGCCTGACGACATTGCCGGGCATGCTGGCCGCCTCTTCCCCAAACTGTCTGGCGGCCCGCCAGCGGATTACCCCAATGGGCTGTGCGTGGCCCGTGGGTCGCAGGTTGCCTGCCACTGTCCTAATTAGTTTTGAGATGGAACTTGGTACATTTATGAACAGGACTGTATGACAAGGTTGTCTGTGACAGCAGGGGACTGGACTCGATGACTCAGGGGGTCCTTTCCAGTCCTACATTCATATGATTTACCTCAGTTTTTGTACTCTGTCGTTTTCCAAAAATGCAGGACAGGTCATCTTCGCTGCAGCAAGAGAGATCCTTTCCTGGAGGGGAAGCAAAGAAATGCAGCCATTATTCATTTGGACAAAATCAAAAGTGAAGAGTGGGGTTCCAGAAGCCGTGGGGGGAAGAGGGGGAGAGAGAGGGAGACAGCGACAACACGTTATACTGACCCTAAACGTTGACTGTCTTTGGCCCTTTTGTAGGGGGAGGAATGGATAGGGACGAGGCAGCAAGGGGACCCAAGAAGCCCACTCCAGTGCTTGTCCTCAGTCAAACAAAAAATGTCTCTCTGCACTTCCTCAAGTCATCCCAAAGAGGCCAGGGAAGGGGTAGAGTCATAGCCCTGCCCCCTCTCCCTCCACGTTGATCGTCATGCTGCTGACTGGATGCAGCAGGGTGGAGAAGGCTGCTAGAGGGAGGCAGGGTCTGGGTCTCCCTTCACACAGGGTGAGTTCAGGGAGAAAGCGAGTCTCCTCGAACTCTGGCAGGATATCCCTGCCTCTGACAGCATTAAGTCTTCTTCTCTGGATACAGTGTCGCCATCTCTGCCGGGAGGGGTTTAACCCTGGTTCATGAAGGGCAAAAAACTTCTACCTTTAGAAAGTACCAGACTGCCATAGCCTGCAGGTCTCTACAATGTTTTCAAGGGCAGGGCAGTGATGCTTCAGGCCCTACAATAAGCTTTATCCCCATCTGAATGCTACGCTGTCTGAATTCAGGAGTGGTAGACAAAGCAGAGGAAGGGGAAGAAAGGAGGAGTGATGTGACATCTTGAGATGCTACCAAAAGTTAGGTGCAGCCTCTGGTGGAGCCTCAATATTAGAATTTGGCTCCCGTTCAGAAGTGAACTGCCACTGTTTCATGTGATGCATTCACTAGTGTAACACAACATTGTACTGGGGATTATATTTTAACAAAGTACCCATTGGTGGAAAATAGTATGTATGGGTAGAATCAGTTGCAATGTTTTTTTTATTTACTTACACACGCAGAGAGAACAGAGAGAAATAGAATTACTATTAAAGAAAAGCCAGAAGCAGAGGACAGCTGACACATTCAGTTATCAAGAAGAAGAAAAAATCAGAACTTCAGGAGTTAGATTTAAATATTTGGGTGACTTAGGCCAATGATCAATGACAGAGAGAAGACCTGCTAACAGGGCTTTCCTCTTACTGCAATCAGGTTTAAGCTTATCACTGATCTTATTCACATGACCACTAAGAGGGGCTATCATCATTGCACAGGATATAGCTGTACAGATGTCCAAGCAACAACTTTTAGTTAGTTCTTTCCACACATGGACCATTGTTTTGTTTTTTTTTCCTTTTATACTATTCAAAATAGTCACCCTTCCTTATTAAATAGCAGCTTCCTACAGACAATGATTGAATTATTGAAGAATATCAGCCTAAAGCCAACACAAACTGCCAAATAAAGCAGGAAAGCTGTATTATAATTTAAAGCTGGTTGCCACATGGATGTTTCTAATGCCAAATGTAAGTCAGAGGGTATGTGTCATCCTGGTACAGAGATATTTATAACCCTGCAGTTGCCCCTTACCTTTGGCAAACTTCATATAATGAACACGTTTCCTGGAGGATCTAGATTTCTCTTCAAGACTGAATGTCTTTTTTTGTTCACTAGAGGGCTCTGAAACACAAAAGTTACAATTCCATTAGACAAACACTATCCACTAAACTCAAATGTCAGCATATTAAACGCCTCAGTTTAGGACCACATCCCAACAACCGGTCACACCACGACATCGAAGGAGCATGGTAAGTGCTGTTCAAGATACGTTACCATAAGATTACCCCACTTCCCAGCTATTATGTTACCCCTACTTGTTATAAATGTAATTTGAAAAAAGATGCAAGTTCTTCAGAGCATGGACAGTGTCTTATTACTAAACATTTATATTGCAACAGTGCCTAGAAGCAATCAGGCTGGTGGGCCATTGTTCTAAGTGCTATACGATATCTATGTACAATCCCTATATAGAATCAGAGAGGTAGCTGTGTTAGTCTGGATCTGCAGAAACGACAAAGAGTCCTGTGGCACCTTAAAGACTAACAAAAGTATTGAAGCATAAGCTTTCGTGGGCTAATACTGATAAAGTGAGTATTAGGCCACAAAAGCTTATGCTTCAATACTTTTGTTAGTCTTTAAGGTGCGACAGGACTCTGTCGCTTCTGCAAAGCCCTAAACAGAGTCTGTTAGCATTTGCTGCCCACCATACCAATTAACCTAAAATGAATTCTTGAAGACAAACACACCGATCTGTAGGAGTGACTTTAAGCTAGGGTACTACCCTGAAAAGTGGCTGGAAACAGCATTGTGAAGTTCTGTGATTATCTCTCAGTGATTCCCACTTCACTAGTACAATCACTCATAGGCTGCTTCTCTTCCTTCTTGAGGCTCCTCATGGTCAATCCCAACCCTACCTACCATCTCTCATTCAGCATCAAGTTGCTGATGCTCGCCTCCAGTCGACCCATCATGCCAGCCTCCACTGTCCACTTATTCAATTTTCAATCAAGCTCCTTCATGCCTTCTCCCTGTGCTGCCTCACAGGCTTCAGAGGAATTCCCCATAAACATCCACAAAGCTACCTTGTTGTCCACCCCCAACTCCTATGCTGAGATGCTTAAAAAAACAAACAAAAGTGATAACAGTTAAGCTGCAGATGTGCAGAGATCACTGCCTACCATGCTGATCAATATCATCTCACTGCTTCCTAGAGCTCCCCCATCTGTCTGTACTCATCTGTTGTCTCGTCTTATGCTGAGATTGTAAACTCTTCACAGCTGTTTGTCCTGTGTTTGCACAGCGCCTAACAGTGTGGTCCTGGTCCTCCACTAGGGCTCCTACATGCTACCTCAATACAAACAATCATCAGCAATTTACAAGTTAAGATGTATTTTCTAACTGCTAGCCCTGCAGACGCAGCCTGGGTACCAAGAGCCACGCTGAGCTCCTTCATTCTCATGCACCCTCGCCTGTAGTCAAGGATCTGCAGACAAAATGAGTCTCAGTGAACCTGTGCAACCCCATTACCCTCCACGGACTAGAACAGGTGGCACTGTCTGGAACTCAGAATGACTGAGATGGAGTTAAACCAGCAACCTAGAGGGGGAAAGCGAATAGCCCATGATCATTCCCTGATCCATCCAGTCCCTACTGCATTTAAACTGAAAATCTGTAACAAGGGGAACTGGTTACTCCTAGGTGTAGCAAATTTTAAGGTTAGAAAGAATTTGCTGCAGACAGAATTGAAAGCCCACAAAGACAGGTTCCATGTGGAAACTGAGCATCATAATAGCAGCATCCGAACCAAGGACCAGGCATGTGTGATTTTACCACTGTCTAATCCAGGGGGAACATAAAACAGTAAAAATTCTCAATGGAGCATCAATCACAATCTCACTCTTCCAGCAAGAGTGACACCAGCACCCTCTTGTGGCTGTACAGTGGAACTTCAGTATCTAGCATCAGGAATATTATCTATGGAGCTTTCACTGGAGAGATGTATCATCACATCCTCTACTGAAAACTGAGACTCAGTATTAGGGCTGGGCAAATGCTGCAGAAATGTTCACCCCCATTTCAAAAACAATTTGCTTTGGCTGTATTTATGTCCATATCCTATTCACTTTTTGTGAACAACAAACAATGAAATGGGTGCTCAGATACCATGGGGGTGAGCCAAGTATAAACATCTTTAGAGATCAAGGGTCTTCAAAACTTAGCACAACATAGACTTTGGAGAGGTCACAATGATCTGCCTAGAGGATACAGCACAGGACTGGGAACCAGGACAGCTTCCTTCAATGAACCTGACTAGGCCACTGATTCACTGTGCGTCCTTGGACAAGTCAGTTAAGTCTCTCTGCTCCTCAGTTTCCAAATTTGTAAAAATGGGGTTAGTGACACTTGCCCATCTTTGAAAGCACTTTGTGTATGGCATCGACTTACAAAGACCATCAGGGTCTTCCCATGGGTTACAGCTAACTGATCTTCCTTTAGCTCACTAGGATTTTAGGATCAGATTTTTAATTGTATTTAGATTCCTGAAGATGTAGAGAGGTACTCAGTGGGATCTTTAAAGGCACCTAAATCCAATGGGAGTTAGGAACTAGGCACTTTGAAAATGACCAGGGCACCTCTCTATATCTTTAGACTCTTACACACCTTTAAAAATCTGGCTCTGAGAGCTTAAGGAGCAGGATTCCAGTTGCAGCCCTGTAGGTGTGCAGTTTATTAAGGGGAGTTTGTAGTTTCTCCACCATAAAAACCTGTTATGATCTTCCTCGTAATTCCAGAATAACCCCACACTCTGGCTGTCATTTTTAGGATTAACTCATTAGCAGCCACGGGCTGCTCTGAATATTTTGAATAAACTCACTAAAGCAGGCCAACATTCGGCAACTGATAATTTGTGGCCAGATGCTGCACTCAGGCAGAACCCCACTGACTATAATGGGGCTCCACCAGGGAGCTAACGTTTCCAGACTTGGAGCCCAAGAGCCTGTCGGCACATAAAAACTGCCCCAGTCTAAGTAAAGGCCTAATGTTATATCAAGTCATTTAAACGTATGCAGTACTGCGTGGAGGCTTGCACCGTTGTAAACCTTGCTTATATCAGTTTAGTTTGGTGCTATTATTTAAATCAGCATGTGCATAGTCTCAAAAAGTACTTGGGTCCAGTCTATGAGACTTAGCGCTTTTTGGGAATTTTCAACAAGTTTCCTGCTTTGGCATGTCCTGTCCTTTTGCCCAACTAAATCACATTATCCCACCATATTTAAAGAGTAGGTAGTTTCTGACCCCAGCTCATGCAAACAGCAGTTTCTCAAGGGCAGGAAAAGTGAAACGCTGAAGAAACTGCCACTAGGTAAAAAGCCCAGACATGGTTCTTCATCAATGAGGCTGACCAGAAGTAAAATGTGGGGCAATGGAGAATGTTTGTGTCACACGCCTTTGAACTGCCCCGGGCTGCTTTTCAGTGGACAGCTGCTGCTTCTGCATATTCCACCAGATAAAGGGAACACACCCGTCTGCCTTTTCTACTGAAGGGCCTGATTCAAAACCCATTACAACCTACGGAATTTAAATGCAATGCATACACATCCTCAGGAAAATTAACACTGTGGTTCTGCGTGGCACTGGGCCCTCTGTTCCTATTCATTTTAATGAGAGTTGAAGGTGGATGAGCATCAAGAAGTATTACCAGCCTGCAGGACTGGGCCTTAATTTGCCTTTTAAGAAATGAAAAATAAAGGAAATTCTCAGTGAAACTTCCAGCATCCAGTATAGTGAAGTATTAACATACCTGATTCACCTTGCCCATGGCAATTGTTCAGTTCAGCCAGAAGTTGGTTGAAGTCATCTTGATGAGCAATCCAGTTGTCCTGTAAATAGCACCCAAGTGAATAAGAGGCAAAAGATCATATCAAAAGTCCTCTCTGAGTCTCACTGTACATCCTCTAGCTCTAAAACACAAAAGGGTAACTAGGAATCCCCTAAAGTTTCATGGGTAGAAACACCAACTACAGCTCGTTAAGTTCACTCCAAGTGCCTACGAGCTGCATTTGAAAGTCTTCAAACAATACTGAGTTGTTGTTGGCTCTGTCATGCCCCAGTCTGGGCAAGTTGTTTTCAGCTACAGGCAGGAAATGCGAACATAATTTCCCTGCAGCACAAAAGATGAGAACACACAAAGTCAGTTCAGATGTTGACTCAGACAGCGCCTTTAGGGCTCGATCCCACATTCTGTGCAAACTCATGACTGCCAACGGGAAACGGGGACTGTTCCAGGAATAGGGAGCAGAATGACAGGAAAGCATGAAACCAGGTCTAGTAAAAGGAGACAAAGGGATACCTACCAGTAAACAAACATTTCAGTTGTCTGTGGGAAGTGGCATCTCTGACCAGCCTACTCCCCATTATTCACCGCAGCCTTCCCAGCCCAACATCCTACCAAAAAGACCCAACAGGACACAACTGTACCAATACTGCATTTACACTCTCTTTTGTGAGATGTTCATCATTATCCTGTTGAAGCATGAGCTTTCGTGAGCTAATACCCACTTGTCGGATGCATGCAGTGGAAGTATCCAGGGGCAGGTATACTTGCCCCTAGATACTTCCACTGCATGCATCCGACAAAGTGGGTATTAGCCCACGAAAGCTTATGCTTCAATACTTGAGTTAGTTTTTAAGGTGCCACAAGACTCTTTGTCACTTCTGCAATCCCAGACTAACACGGCTACCCCTCTGATTCTTGACATCATTATCCTGACACCATACAAACTTGAGGATAGATTTCACTCACTCCCTATTACATAAAGGAGCTGTCAACAATCAACATATTCTTACCTGGGTTGGCAGTAATGCTAACTAGTACTTACCTCATAATTTATGACTGCTCCTAAACCAAGTGTGTTGTTTTTCACTTGAACCTTGATGTGCTCTGTGCTCCCTTGTTCCTGAACCCCAAGACCCTAATGAAAATTTAAGGCAAATTGTAAGCGTTTTTCAGGAGCAACATTAAAGATAAATATAGGACTCATACAGAAAGACCATTTGTTTTTGAAATACAGACAAGACACAAATTTATTTTCTTGCCTATGATTTAACTCAGTCAAATAGTATAAGCACCACATTGAGAATGTGTATATTTTTAACTTATTGTTTAAGTAGTAATATCACTGAGTTGCTCATGATTAATCAGGACACCACCTTACATTTCTAGGTGATCTGCAGTGCTTTACAACTTTGACCATAGAAAGAGAGCACACATTGGGAATGCTTCTCGCACCACAGAAATACATCCACCTCAGGGGGGAAGATGTAATTGTTGTACTTAAACAACACACCCAACTGAACTTGCAGAGAGAGGTTAGACTGAGGCAAATTAAAAACATAATTGACCCTAACTGGAACTCAGTGGGACTTATTTCTTGACTTTTTTCTTTCCTCCATTGCATTCTCACACATAATTGTGTTACTATTTGCTTGTTCATGAAGAGTGCTGGAGCAAGTCTGGACTTCGGATCTTGGCTTTGTCCATACTACAAACTAACAGTATTTAAATTCAGTAAGGAAATATGTTTGGGGCCCAATACGTATTTTTCTTACCCAGGTGGAAAAAAAAACAAACATGCTAAGCCTATGCTAGGTTACCATGTTTTAGCCAATGTGGCTATCAAAGTTAAGGCCTCATTCCCTAGCCTATTTATTTTTTCCTAGCCACACAGATAAGAAGTCACATAAGAACACCAGTAGGCCACATCTCAGTATTTGGGAGTAGTGTAGATGAGCCTTATGGTTGAAAACCTGTTTTATGTAGCAATATCCCATATTTAAACATGAGTGTTACTAGCATGGGCCCAGCAGACAGTGAATTTTGTCTTAAAAACTATGCTAGCCAGATTCTTCTTGCTACGACGTACCAGGACTGTTGCCCCATCTATAGGAAACTGTGTTGTAATAGATCCTCCGCACTTCAGCTGTAATTCCAGTGTAGGCAGGGCCTACTATAGCATGGTTTTAGGACACTTAGGAAAAAAATTCTGTCCACTTTAGTTAAGGCAACAGCTGTGTTTGGACATAGTTGTTGCCAGCATGATTTTATCCAGTGTGAGCAGAATGTTTGACAGCATCCTTTCAATCTCAGTTTTAAAATCTCATAGCTTTCATACATATTTTTGCGTTACATTAAAAGCACTAACGAGTGTGCATTTGTGCTTCCAAATCAAGTTAATTAATCATAGTTAGAAAACCTATCGAAGCCAATGGACTCTCTGATGTCAGTGGGTTTGGGATGTTTGTATGTGAAATTCTGCTCCAGCAACTAAATGCAAAATCAGAGCCAGTTAAAAACTTTTTTAGGCTAGCTTTTCTTTAAGCAACTTTCCCAAATCAACAAAGTTATTGTGAGAAGTTCAGGAGTACCTCTTCTCTTCCACCAGAAGTTCTGAGAGGCTCTTAAGCTCAAGAAAGCCACAACTATTTTTTTTTTAAATGGTGGAAGAGAAATACCCGAGATGAGAGATGCCTTTAAAAACAAAAAGGATGAAGACCATTGTCTTGTGTGTTTAGTCAGGTAACTAGCACCTGGAAATGCTGAAGAGACCCAGGCCACAACTTTGGGCTCTGTTGGGGTCTCTATAGAAGCTGAGCCACTGAAAAGAGAGAACAGAAAAGGAAACAGGACAGCAGGAGAGACCCAAAAGTCAGAAATTAGCGGGGGGGTAACAGTAAAGCACCTTCTATAAAGGATATAGCCCTATAAACTCTAGGCCTAAAAGCTGCCTGTAATTCCTGAATCCAGATCTCTCTCAGTATTTCAAATTCTGTAATATCTGAGAGTTTGCTGTTATGCAAGACCATTTACTTCCCTTTAGACCATACCTTTCCTTTGGACCATCCCATTTTTTCCAACATCTTCTGGCCAAATTTGGATTCATCTTTACTCCAGGCGCTGTTTCTAGGATCCACAGACCACTTCTGCTTTTTACGGGCTACAGCAGGGAGGGAAAAAGTGTTATGTTCCATTTAATACTACAATTTAATAATGCAATTTTAAAAAGTGAAGACATCATTTTCCCTCGAAACAGATTCTACAACAGACTATTTATGGCACTTACATGGTCCCTATTACCACAGTATCTGAGCATCGCAAGCTTCAATGTATTTTCAGTGTATCTTCGTAACACTTCTGTGAAGAAGGGAAGTGCCATTAGCCCCATTGTACAGACAGGGAATTGAAGCACAGAGATACTAAGAGACTTGCCCAAGATCACACAGGAAGTCTACTGCAGAGCAGGGACCCGAATGCAGGTCTCCCAAGTTCTAGGCTAGTGTCCTAATGACAGGACCATCCTTCCTTCCTGAATGTCAGATAATAGTGGATTTAACCACTGCTTTAATTAAAAAAACCAACCTAACCAGTCACAGATGTCTGCTTATTCAAACGAATACAGAACAAGCACTAATGTGATGAAAGCTTTTCAAGGTCTGCCCAGAGAATGGCTAATTTATCTGAGAACTCAGATGACATCATTATTTGTATTACAGTTCCACCCACTTAGAGTCTTCAAATGAGAATCAAGGCCACACTGTGCTCAGACACAGCAAGAAAGATCCTCCGCTTCGAAGAGTTTACAATCCTACAAACAATTATGCATATGCTGAACTTAACTTTAGTTCCACTGAAACCAACGAAGTAAAGTAAAGCTGGCAAAGCAAAGTTGTGTGCATAACTGTTTGCAGGATCAGAGCCTAAACAGAAAAAGGAAGTAGTATTACCCTCATTTTTCCATATGGAGGCACAGAAATATACATGGTTTGCTCAAGATCATAAACATTCTGTGGCTGAGCCAGGAATTGAACCCATTTCCCCTGAGTCACAATTCCATGCTTTAACTACAACACCATCAGTCCTCTAAATGCACCTTTGGGAAATAGGAACAAGATTATAGGAACACAATTTGGTTTTGGCCCCAATTCTGGTCCTTTTAAAAAAGAAACAAACAAACAAACAAAAAAACACTCTGACCTTTATGGTTTTTTGGGTTTTTTTAAGTGATCAAAAAAAATTACAAAATTAATTGTGTTTTTTAACATTAGCTTTAATCTTCCTCAGCAGCATTAGAAGTACTAGTAACTGCACTGTGCTCTACAGAAAAAACACATCCTCAAGAAAAGTCCTATTGGATTTAAGAGGAAATAATACCCTGCTGATGGAATATCCCAAAATTCCATCAGATGGTTAAATACCAATAGAAAGGATCTGATTATCTGGAAAACCATACAGGTTTCTAGAGAGATCCCTGTATGACTTTTGGTATACTTTTCCATAGGTAAAACTGACTAACCTGTTTTCATTATCCAAGCCGACCAAAAATTCAAGCGGTTAAGAGAGCCATAAAGGGAGAAAACTCTAAAGCTCTGTTAGTGTTGTTAATCTATAGTGATACCGAGAACATAGGGATTGTGTTTATATATAAATACAAAGTGGTTGGGATGATCAAAAGGGCCTAAATATGCCAAGTGCCCGACACTCCCACAGATCTTCAATGGGAACTGGGGCACTTCACCTCCTTAGGCTAATTTGAAAATCTCAACCAAAAGGAGTTACGTGGATGTTGGCCAAGATTTACAAAGCTGACTAGTGCTTTTGAGTAATCAAAATAAGATACCTCAAAGAAACCTGACTGGAAAAAATAATGATTACCAGGCCTCTGAAAATCAAACTGAACCACCAAACATTGAATCTCACAACAGTTGAAAACCTTGGCCACTGTCCCTTTATGCCACAGAAGGTTGTACATTTCAAAGTCAACCAGTGCAGCATAGGAGGATTAATTCAAGAAGACAGTCAGTCACACATATACGGAAGGTTTCAAGTACACTAATATCAGAGGGGTAGCTGTGTTAGTCTGGATCTGCAAAAGCGTCAAAGAGTCTTGTAGCACCTTATAGACTAACAGATCTTGGGGATCATGATCCCTAAGATCTGTTAGTCTATAAGGTGCTACAAGACCCTTTGTCGCAAGTACACTAATGTCTCCTTCCCAATTCCATGCCTTCCCCTGTCCCTTTTCCTCTACCCCTTAGCCTGACTCTCTTCATCACTGCTCTCCTTTCACCATCCTCAAATCACTATAATCCCACCTGTTCAGCACTTCCTACTAGCTACTCTCTGCAGCTACCATCTGCAGAACCCTCATCTTCTATTGTAACTATTACCCAGGATAGTGGCTTAACAAAACCCGAGAAATTAAATTTGGTACATCTTACACAGCTGTAAAGCTGCACATATATCTAAGATGCTTTATAGTTCATACGCCGTCGAGAACCCTGGTTGCAAGACTTGGTAGAGTAGCTTCTCAAAGTTGAAATTAGTAACACTTTCCCTTTCCTGGCACCTCCAATGGCAGGATCTCAAATCGCTTACTGACAGGGTATTAAACTTCACATTTCTCTGAAGCAGATGTGTTTGTCTTATTTTGCAGATAGGGAAACTCAAGCACAGAGAAGTGAAGTGAAGTGACTTCAGTAAAATCAACAAGAAATCTGCGGTAGAGCCAAGAACTCCAACCTCTGTGCTGCAGCCATCCCTTCTCCTCCAAATGAGTTTTGGAAAGAACAATTCTCTTTGTCAGAGATCACTGTTCCCTGTAATCTTTCCAAAATGAAGAAGTGAGCTACCGATCATCCTGCAAGCTAAAAGGGATTCAGGTCCAACACTACCACTCTGCTATACCAAACTGTCCCTGAAGAATTACATTATGGAGGTACTCCTGATATCCTGGACAAGCAGCACTATCCAGAAGGGAAAAACTTCATTCACTCAGACACCTTTTGCTATTCCACTAACTCCAGCTCTGTGCTGTTTTCAGTGGATCAGTTCCTGCACACTTTTTGCCCAACTGCAGCCCTGGATGCGAAGCTGAGCTAGCAGTTCTGAAACTGTGGTCCATGGAGCATTCATAATTATGGGCAGTGAGCTGATTGGGGATGTGCTACTGGCTCTCCTGCCTGTCTCCAGCTGCTAAACTGCACTAAGAGATGGCTAAAAACATTACTGTTCCAGGCATCCTTTCCTTGCCATCTCATCTATCCATCTGGATCCATCTGTTGTCTCTTGGTTTAGATTATTCGTTTTGAATTACCATAATACCTAGAAGCTCCAATCATGGACCAGACCCTGTTGCACTAGGTGCTGTACAAACAGAACCAAAACAGTCCTGCCACAAAGAGCTGACAATTTCAGTAGACAGCCAACAACAGATGGATATAGACTGAACGGCAATACAAGGAAACAACACGACAATATTGGACAGTATGATAGGCAGTATACTCTGCACGCCAGCACCTTGACCATTGTCCAATTTTTCGTAGGCATCACGGTACAGGAGAGTTTTGAGGAGGGTTTTGAAAAAGGATAACAACGTGGCTTTTCAATTGTTATGGGAAACGCCTCCCGAGCGTGACAGGCAGCATGGGATAAAGCAAAAGATCTTAGTTTGAAAATGTAATAAGTGGGTTGTGGTAAGATGAGGCCCTAAAACATGAACCCTGCTATTAGAGGCCCAGCACAAGGCCTAAGCTAAAGTAATGGTCAAGACTTTGCTAACATAAAGCAAAGTTAAGATGTGAGCTAGAGGCAGGCCCTGCTCACAGAAGCTGGCAAAGAAAGGGCTGATGCTGCAAAAGTACACAAATCTATGAGGTACCAGAACACTTGTACATTCCATACAGATAACAAGGAACAGGCTGACCCATCCTAAAGACAGGGGCGAAAGGGTAATATGATGGATGGGGTTGTTTTGCTCAAACCAACAGATACAAGGTGAGAGGTGGCACCTTACTACGTAGAGGGGATGCACCTCAATATGTCAGGAGTGAGGTGTAACTTGTTTGTACCTGTGTATAAGAATAAAAACCTGGGGTGGTGTCTTTGTCCAGCGAAAGGGGGCAGTGGGAAGTCCACCACTGATTGAGCTGGTCCACTGTTAGGGGGCACAAATTCGTAGTATGTCTTGTAGAGACTCTTCATGGGTCTATGAGAAACTGTCACGTACTTCGTTTAACAATAAACCTGGCAAGGGTGCCTTCGTAACCTTACTAAAGTCTGTGGTCTTTGGGGGTTCTCTTGGGGTCTGCTGGGTCAGCTATCTGCGCAGAGCTGGGGCAGCACACAGAGGGAACACGCATGCAGCCAACTGATATCATCATCGAACAAGAGCAGAGCATCACACCAGTAGCTACTGACAACACGGGTGACGGAGGCCGGCATCACAAGCTGACAGGACGCAAGAGCTGACGACTTGATATGAGAGATGACAGGTAGGGCTGGTCCTCGAAAGTGACCACAAGCCACTTATATTTGATGTGATGAGGGGAGGGGAGCCAATGGAGAGATTATCTTTGGTAAATGAAATAACCAACCAAAACACTCATTTTCTGATATAGCTATAAAACTAATCTGAAAAGTTTTCAAAACAAATCACTATTTAAAAATGAATCAGAGGGGTAGCCGTGTTTGTCACTTCTACAATTCCAGACTAAGAGTCCTGTGGCACCTTAAAGACTAACTAAAAGTCTTTAGTTAGTCTTTAAGGTGCCACAGGACTCTTTGTCACTATTTAAAAATGTACAGTGTATACCTTCTAAAAATGAAACCTATATCTATCTCTGAATTGTGAAGAATACGTATTAAGGTTATAACAACCAAAAAGAATGCATTTTTATGTAGAAAAAAACATGATTAAATCAAATCTTCCTGATCAGTGATTTAAATCATGATTTATATCAATCTGATTTAAATCAATTTCACCCTGCACTCTGCTATATATGTTAGAGAAGGAAGGTTTAAAGAAATACATTTTGCACTTAGAATCATAGATGATCAGGGTTGGAAGAGACGTCAGGAGGTCATCTAGTCCAACCCCAAGGGTAAATCATCCCAGACAAGGCTTTGTCAAGCTGGCTTTAAAAACCTCTAAGGATGGAGATTCCATCACTTCCCTAGGTCACCCATTCCAGTGCTTCACCACCCTCCTGGTGAATTAGTTTTTCCTAATATCCAACCTCAACCTTCTCCCCTGCAGCTTGAGACCATTGCTCCTTGGGAGAGTAAGGTAGAAAGACCTGTGATAATTCTTTGTTCCAAGGTAGTTCATTCCAATTTTGGACCAGCCCTCCAGAAAGTTGTGTCTCCTGCATAGATGAGCCCCTCTCTCAGGCTATGTCCACACTACGCAGCTTTTAGCGACAAGGCTGTGTTGCCACAGCTGTGCCGCTAAAAGTCGCGCAGTGTAGCTGCTTTGTCCACACCCCTGCCAACAAAACACTTCTATCCCCAACAAGTGGTGTTTGCTTTGTCAGCAGGAGAGTGCTTCTTCCGACAGCGCACTGTTCACAGTGGCACTTGTCGTGGCAGAACTTGTGTCTTGGGGGCGGGAGGAGATAACCTCTGAAAGACACAAGTTTTGTTGTTCAGTTGCCAGTGTAGACATAACCTTTGAGATTTCCATTGCAGCAGAACAAAGTTACTGATCACAGTCTTCATCTTGGAACTTTAGTTGATCTTTTCCATGTCTTGGGCTCAGGCCATCGAAGATAAGTCCTGAGACCTTGAACTTGATTCCATCATCCAGAAGCATTAAAAATCAAAGTGTGGTAACAGTTCACCTCACACATTTTAAAAAAGCCTCAAAAAAGCCTCTCACACAAGAACATGCTCCCTCCTTATGCAAAAGCTCTACACTACTAATGTTTAACATTAAGTACAAAGCTTGTGACGGGGGCTCTTTTAGGTCGGGGGAGGGGCGCTGGTATGGGAAACAACCTCATAGTGGCCCAGCTACACAGCTTCAGCCCCCACCCAGCACCCTGCCCCCCACCCAGAGGGGCGGGGCCTAATGAGGGAATCAGCAGAGGGAATCAGCGGGCAGGACCCCCACTAGGTCCAGGCACCTCCCCGCTCTCTCCTCCAATGCCTGGGCCAAGGCACGTTCGTCCCCCTCCCCACCCCCGCTTTGGAAGCGCCCAGGGGCCTCTCCCAGCTGCTCCACCGCTAGGCCAGGGCCCCAAAGCACCCCGGGCGGGGCAGGGAACCAGGGTTCCAGAGGGGACATCACCCAGCGGGACACAGCATGGAGCTGCGCAGCCACCCCTCGGAGGAATAGTGGTAGCTCCCTACCCACCCCCAGAATAGTTCCTTCCATCTAGTGCCCATCCTTCATTCACAGACACGCTCCCCTTTCCCCCGACATCCCTATTGGTATCTTCCACCTCCTCATTGGTTTTGGTTTCTCCCCACACCCCTCCTGCGTAGAAAGTAGTAGCTGCCCCCCCCCCCCCCCGCGACACGTAATGGTTTCTCTCTTCACCCGGCTCGCCGGCTATAACCCGCTCAACAGCCCCACTACTCACGTTCTGCCAGCATCGCCATCTTTGGGGCCTTCTAAGCTAGCGGCGCGCAGAGCCCCAAGGTAACCTGCCAGCGCCGCCATCTTGGGAACATGGGGCCTTCTTCCCCTTGGGCGCAGAATAGGGCGCCCGAAGATGTGCCTGACTTAAAAGGGCACGGCAAGTCAAAACAGGCCGCTTTTCCAAGGGAGAAGCGGGGAGTGCTAGGGACGTAGAAGAAACCCAATGCTATTAAAACGCTCAACCACCCCCAGCTCTGCGTGGAAGCTATACAGGCAACTTCAGGGCAGCCCTGGCGCTGTGAATGGGGCTGTCGAATTGATCGTGCCTGGGTCGGGGCCCTTCGCGTGGCGCTCTTCTGGGGGAGGCCACCCCGCCCTCACACCCGCAGCGCCACGCGCAGATGACGGTTGAGCCCACTGGGCCCGGCGCAGGGTGGTGCTGTGTGGGCGCGTGGGGCAGACTTCAGGCCACCCCAGACGGTTGCTAGGTGACGCGGGAGCCGGGGCCGCGGGCGCAGCATCCATGCCACGTGACATCGGCCGCGTCCCGCGCCGTCTTCTAGCCAAGTGCCCCCACGCGCCGGGGGGGGGGGAGGGAGCGACCTCCGTTTCCGGCCAAGTGGGGCAGGACCCCTGTCCTGTGACTGCCCCCCAGAACTCCCTGCCCCTTATCCAATCCCCCTGCCTCCCCCCTCTACCGCAGCCGCAGCGCCCCGTGTCCAGGAGCAGCCCTGGACAGCGCTGCAGCAGTGTGGCTCAGGCTGGGGGGATGCGTTGCCGCGTGGCCCACTGGAGCTTGCAGCCCCGCATCCTTACCACACTGCTCCCAGTGGTAGCTCAGGCCCTGCTGGAGCCATGCCACTGCAGCGTCGTCCAGGGCCGCTCCTGGACACGGCATGCATCAGCTCTGGAGGGACGGGGGTAGTCCTCCCAGCCGGGAGCTTGGAGGGACAGGCAAAAATTAGCCCGGATGTGGCCCGCGAGCCGTACTTTGCCTGCTCCTGCTCTAAGGGGTCATGGAAGAGACGAGTAAGGGACGTACAAGGTTAAGCAGACTTAGGCTCTGTCTACACTGCGCAGCTTACAGCAAGCCTTGCAGCTGTGAGGTACGCACAGGGTAGCCGCTCTTTGTGGGCAGGAGAGCTCCTGCCAACAAAATAAAACCACCCCACCAAGGGGCGGTAGCTTTGTTGGCAGGAGAGCATGTCCCACCGACAAAGCACGGTCCACACTGACGATATTCATTAGTCGGGGCTGTGTTTTTTCACACATCTGAGCAACAAAAGTTTTACCAACAAAAGTGCAGTGTAGACAGCCTTAATCAGATCCATTTTCTAGGAGCCAATACAGGCTTGTTTTGTAAAATAACTAAGCCTGCATCATCACGGGTGTTTAGGTGCCTAACTCTCATTGATTTCAGTGGTAGTTAGATGCCTGAAAACCTCTGAGAATCTGCTTCCTAGTACTTTGTCCAGTCTAGTTTTAAAAGTCTTAAGCAATACAGCTTTTATCCCTTTCCCTGTGAGACTGTTCAACAGCCTAGGAGGTACCACTGCTGGGAAGATTTCTCTTCTAAATTTCATCCAGTTCATCCTAGCTATTGTCCCCATTACACTCCCTAAATAATTCCTTTGCATTCACTGCACTTAAACCCCTTGTTTCTTTAGAGGATGCCACAACACCAATTCTGTTAATGTGCCAAGAATATGCTCCTAAATCTCGCTGTATGTGTTTAACCAAAGTGTCTTTTTAATACAGACCTCAGTTTTTTCACCCTCCTATTCTAAGTGTTCATTTCCTGTGTGAGCCATTTAACTCCAGTCAAATTTAGTTTTCATTTCTGTATTTGGAGAAGCCTGACATTAATGTCTCTTCTCTTTGGAGGGTCAATGTAATATAAGATAAAATCTGTAGGTGGTGGTATTACACAACCCTAGGAAAGAGCTTTAAAATAAAAGACATGCAGAGGTGTTAAAAGTGCAGCTCGATTCTGAAAAATAAATTAGTAAAAAATGCCATTAGGATGTCATGTTTATAGTTTTGCAATGATTTCCAGATCACACATACTCAGTTTCTAAAAGTTAAAAGATGCTTTTTTCTACCCACCAGCCCTACAACTTCTACTTGAGATCTGAGAATTAAACTGGGTATTTTCCATTTTTGTGCATCACTACCAGTCAAAGGTTCTCCAGGCCACATTATACCCTCAGTGACAACTGTGCAACTCCCATGGTCTTCAGAGGATTCCTTCAGTGAAAAATGAGCAGTCCTATTGCTTTCAGTTGCAGTAACTGGAATTTAGTAAAACATGTTTAATGATGCATAAAAAGGAGTATAATCCAGTTTATTCCTTCTTAACTGGGTTGGTTCTAGCAAAGCTAACAATAGGAAAATAGTAGTATACAAACAGACCATATGTATATTCAGTATATTTAGATATAATGTGAATTGGATCTAGTCAGAAAAGTTCCACTTACATGAGATTCTTATGAAAAATTGGTGTGGGATATGTAGAAATTGCAAAAATGTTCATAAAAATATTCTCATTAGCTCAATAACTAGTTAGAGAAATATTAACCCAAATATAAATTTCAACAGAAAATGGAAAAACACTTCACAGAAATGACTTTTTGTTATTTGCTGATTAACTCTATCCTGAATAAACATGGAGAGTGGGGAAGCTGTGTAAGATGGTGCAATTTTACATAGTCCCTTTCCAGTGTGGAATTGCACTTTAAGGCCAAACTTTTCTAAAGTGCCATGTAAGGCCCTGATCCTGCAAATACTTAAGCATGAACTTAACATATACTAGTAATCCCACTAAAGGAAGTCAGGCTATTTGTGCTTAAAGATAAGCACATGTGTAAGTGGTTTCAAGTTCAGGGACTAATTATGAGTGCTCAGTTTGATTTATTCCCCTCTGGCCCAATTTTTAGAAGTGGCAAGCACTCATACCACCCATTGATTTCCTGAGAGGGAAGGACTGTACTAGGAGCTGCAGGTACTCGACTTGTGAAGATCAAGTCATAGGGGTCTGAAGTTGGGCTCCCCAAATCATCCACAAGTAGAGAACATGTTTAAAAATGTTAGCCAAAGTGCCTTGGCCCATGGTCGTTACAAGGGAGTCAAAGAGCATTACATAAAAGAGTTGCCCCTGTTTAAAAGGTGTGATTTTAAACCGAGTTAGTTAAATTGGTGCAAAAGGTTTAGCAGGCACTCTTAGGGCATGTCTACACTACAGGCACAACAGCAGCACAACTATGGTGCTGCAGCTATACCAGTGTAGCACCATAGTGGAGATGCTTTCTACATCAGATGGGTTTTTCCTGTTGCTCTAAGTAATCCGCCTCTTCAAACAGTCGTAGTTAGGTCGACAGAATAATTTTTCTATCAGGGTAGCTGTGTCTACAGTGGGGATTGGGTCAGCATAGCTTTGGCTGTCAGGGATGTGAATTTTTTCACACCACTGAATGCCAGAGCTGTATCGATCTAATGTTCAAGTATAGACCAGGCCTTACTTTGGTTTACATTGAGCATAGTTTTAGATTAAGGGTTTGGCTACACTTGACATTATACCACAATAAAGCCACCTAGAGCACTCTACCTTACTCCCCATCCACATTGACTGCCTGGCTAGAGCTCCTGAGACTCCACTTCGGTGAGAGGATTAACATCTGTTGCATATTGGGTGAGACGCTTCAGCGTCAGTGTGCACAAGGAGTTATGTTACTGCCCTCTGATTGATCTCCAGAAACATCCGGTAATCCCCTTAAGCCAAGTGGCCTCTCTTCTCATTGTTGTGAAATCAGCTGCAGGAAGTGCCTTTTCAAAGCTCCATTTCAGACAGATGGCTGCTTATCTGCTCAGAGACAAAGCAAACAGTAAATGTTTGCTTTGAGTGAGTGAGAGAGAGGCAGGGAAAGCAGGGGAGTCTGAATTTACAAGACAGCATGCTGACACAGCACCCCAAAAACCCACTCTCCTGCCACATACACACACATTCCTTATCACACTCCACTCCACCCCCGCGTTAGAAAAGCACGTTGCAGCCACTCGAATGCTGGGATAGCTGCCCATAATGCACCGCTCCCAATGCAGCTGCAAGTGCTGCAAATGTGACCACGCCAGTGCTATCGGTGTGGACAGACTGTGGCACTTTCCCTACTGCACTCTCCAAAGGCTGATTTAACCCAAAGCGCTTTACAGCTGCAAGTGTAGCCATACCAAGGAATTCCTGGCCACCTGTACTGGGCTCAGCCCACTAGATCACCCCCTGCATATATATATATATATTTTTGCAGAGCTCTTGTCATTATTAATATGAAAGGAACTTTACTGTGGGATTTAGTTCTGTATCCGGAACAGGGATTGCATCCTAAAAGATGAAAGCTTGAGTCTGGGGGAATAAAAAAGCTGAGAGAATAAGATTTTATGAACATTAATTATTCTCAGTTGATATTAGGCTACCACTGAACAATATATATATTTTGAAATGCTGGAAAATTACACCTCTTGCCCTCAACTCATACACACACATGCACACGCAAATGGCTGAGGCATTTTCCTCAAACTCTCAGACAACAAAAATCACCCCTGAGCTGAGAACTCTGGAAAGTTTCAGCTCTGGAGAAGAATTCTTCAAAACATTGACTCCCTCAAATAAAGCAGCATAATGAAAGCCCACTTTAGCCTCTTGGCTGTGGCAGATGACTGTTACACTCAACAGCACTTTTCATTCTCAAAGCTCTTTGCCCCATTAGTGACTCCTTACAAGATCCCTGCAAATAAGTTTTAGCACCTGCCTTTTACAGGTGAGGAAAATAGGGCAAAGATGCTAAAGAGTCACCACAGTAATACAATTAGGCCCTCAGGTTCCTGCCCCCCTGGCCTATGCTCAGACCTCTAACCCATGCTGCTCTGTCTCCCACTCTCTGCAGGCTATAATGTGTGAATACACCTCCTGGGGTTCCTGTGATCCGCCTCAAACACAGGAGGTCAACTCTTAGGGGCATTTAATGTATTGGAAGTTCAAAAATGAAAAGGCCATAGCCAAACTGGAGAGAACCAGAGAGGAAATAGGATCAGAATCCTAGCTAAGTAACAGGACATTCATGAGCCAATTCAGTTTCTGTGCTGTGTGATGGCCTCGGGCCAGTCAGAAAGTGCTTATCAAGTGAACTCCGGGAGAGGTGTGATGGAAGCACTAAGGACACAAGTTGCCTCCAGACTTTAAAATGAAAAGACAGGTTTGATTTAGGACAATGATTAGACAGAACAAGAAGATTAAAGGTGAGCTCTGGTATAAAGGAGTGTTAGCACAGCAGCCCTGGAAGAGGCAAAGAATCAACCACAAGGCATGGAGCAAGATTAACAATATCCGATCTGTGGAGCAAAAATGTCAAACTGAGCTACCCACCGTGAGGAGACAAAAGGCTCCAAAGAACAGCGGGGGGGGGGGGGGGGGCAGATGAGGCAAAGTGACACATTCAAAGCAATGAGAATTTGGTGCATTTGCTGCCAGCTAAGGACTGAGCACATGATGTAGGTGACTGAGGATGCTAGAGGGAACTTGGGCAAAAAAGACAGCAGCTAAGGCAAAACTAAAATGATTGTAGTATTTGTATTACACCCAATGAAATTAAAAGGCAGCAGGTATAGAACAAACATGACAAAACACTCTTTCACACAACATACAATTAACCTATTGAACTCACTGCCATGGGATGTCGTGAAGGCCAAAAGTATAACTGGATTCAAAAAATTAGGTAAGTTCATGGAGGATAGGTCCATCAATGGTGATTAGCCAAGATACTCAGGATGTAATCCTATGCTCAAGGTGATCTTAAACCTCTGCTGGAAGCTGGGAGAGGAAGAGAGATGAATCTCTTCAGAATTGCCCTCTTCTGTATAATCCCCCTGAAGCTCTGGTACTAGCCACTCCCAGAGACAGGATACTGAGCTAGATGAATCATTGGTCTGACCTAGTATGACGGCTCTTATGTTCTTATTAGCATGACAGGCTTTATTGGTGCTAGGTGCTGTACATTATAAAGAACAGTCCCTGCCCTGAAGGGTTTATAATGTAAATAGATAAAGCAGATGAAGGATGTGAAAGAAGTGAGTAGCATTGTTTTATAGCTGGGGAAACCAAGACATGGAGATGCAGTGATTTACCCAAAGCCAGGCAAGAAGCTTCTGGCAGAGGTGATGCTGAGCACAGATCTCTTTGGTCCAGGCCAGTGTCTTGTCCACAGACCACCTTTGTGCTATTTTCTGATTTGTGAATCCTATTTAACTCTCTTAAACACTCACTCACCTCAGTGAAATTAGAAGTGAGAGAATAGTGTTCAATCTAAAGTCACATTCACAAGCATTTGCCAAAACTAAATGTTGCATTTGCATATAGAATATCAGGGTTGGAAGGGACCCAAGGAGGTCATCTAGTCCAAGACCCTGCTCAAAGCAGGACCAATCCCCAACTAAATCATCCTGGCCAGGGCTCTGTCAAGTCTGACCTTAAAAATAACTAAGGATGGTGATTCCACCACCTCCCTAGGTAACTCATTCCAGTGCTTCACCACTCTCCTAGTGAAAAAGTTTTTCCTAATATCCAACCTAGACCTCCCCCTCTGCAACTTGAGACCATTGCTCCTTGTTCTGTTATCTGCTACCACTGAGAACAGTCTAGATCCATCCTCTGGAACCCCCTTTCAGGTAGTTGAAAGCAGCTATCAAATCCCCCCTCAGTCTTCTCTTCTGCAGACTAAATAATCCCAGTTTCTTCAGCCTCTCCTCATAAATCATGCTCCAGCCCCCAATCATTTTTCCTGTCCTCCACTGGAGTCCTTCCAATTTCTCCACATGGTTCTCGTAGTGTGGGGCCCAAAACTGGACACAGTACTCCAAATGAGGCCTCACTAATGCCAAATAGAGGGGAATGATCACATCCCTCGACCTGCTGGCAATGCTCCTACTTATATAGCCCAAAATGCTGTTAGCCTTCTTGGCAACAAGGGCACACTGTTGATTAATATCCAGCTTCTCGTCCACTGTAACCCCTAGGTCCTTTTCTGCAGAACTGTTTCCTAGCCACTCGGTCCCTAGTCTGTAGCAGTGCATGGGATTCTTCTGTACTAAGTGCAGGACTCTGCACTTGTCCTTGTTGAATCTCATCAGATTTCTTTTGGCCCAATCCTCTAATTTGCCTAGGGCCCTCTGTATCCTATTCCTACCCTCCAGTGTATCTACCACTCCTCCCAGTTTAGTGTAGTCTGCAAACTTGCTGAGGATGCAGTCCACACCATCCTCCAGATCATTATTGAAGATATTCAACAAAACTGGCCCCAGGACCAGCCGTTGGGGCAGACTGCTTGATACCAACTGCCAGCTAGACATGGAGCCATTGATCACTACCCGTTGAGCTTGATGATCTAGCCAGCTTTCTATCTACTTTATAGTCCATTCATCCAGCCCATACTTCTTTAACTTGCTGCCAAGAATACTACGGGAGAGGGTATCAAAAGCTTTGCTAAAGTCAAGGAATAACATATCCACTGCTTTTCCCTCATCCACAGAGCCAGTTACAGACACTCCCCGGGTTACACAAGACCCGATTTATGCAAATTTGTATTTGTGGAAAAAGTTCCATAAGCCAGAAATAGGATTTTCGAGTTGTGGAAATCTTTGCATAACATATGGGTTTATGTTTCTGACTTGCACAAAATTTGAGTTACGCAAGGCTTTCTGGAAGGGAAGGATTGCGTAAGTCAGGGCGTGTCTGTATCTCATCATAGAAGGCAATTAGTCTAGTCAGGCATGACTTGCCCTTGGTGAATCTATGCTGACTGTTCCTGATCACTTTCCTCTCCTCTGAGTGCTTCAAAATTGATTCCCTGAGGACCTGCTCCATGATTTTTCCAGGGACTGAGGTGAGGCTGACTGGCCTGTACTTCCCTGGATCCTCCTGCTTCCTTTTTTAAAGATGGGCACTACATTAGCCTTTTTCCAGTCATCCAGGACCTCCCCTGATCACCATGAGTTTTCAAAGATATTGGCCAATGGCTCTGCAATCACATCCGCCAACTCCTTTGGCACCCTTGTATGCAGCGTATCTGACCCCATGGACTTGTGTTCATCCAGTTTTTCTAAATAGTCCTGAACCACTTCTTTCTCCACAGAGATCTGGTCACCTCCTCCCCATGCTGTACTGCCCAGTGCAGTACTTTGAGAGCTGACCTTGTTTGTGAAGAGAGGCAAAAAAAAGCATTTGAGTACATTAGCTTTTTCCACATCCTCTGTCACTAGATTGCCTCTCCGATTCAGCAAGGGGGCCACACTTTCCTTGACCATTTTCTTGTTGCTAACATACCTGTAGAAACCCTTCTTGTTACTCTTAACATTCCTTGCTAGTTGCAACTCCAAGTGTGATTTGGCCTTCCTGATTTCAGTCCTGCACGCCTGCAATATTTTTATATTCCTCCCTAGGCATTTGTCCGATCATCCCCTTTTTGTAAACTTCCTTTTTTGTGTTTAAGATCAGCAAGGATTTCACTGTTAAGCCGAACTGGTCTCCTGCTATTCTTTCTACACATGGGATGGTTTGTTCCTGCAACCTAAGTAAGGATTCCTTAAAATACAGCTGGAGTTTTCGCAAGAAGTGCTGGCCTGCTCATCCAATCAGATAATTGTCTGAACACAGATAGTACCCGATGACCAACATCTCATCAGTCACAACTACTCAACATAAAAAGAATATCACACGCTAGCAAAGAATTGTTCATGATCAATCCACAGAGACAACCAAGTGTTCATCCGCCCAAAAAATTCAAATAATTTTGAATCCCAAAGGTGTTTGTGGAAATCATATTCTGCTCCCAGATATTCTGGGAGGAGGAAAAGGTGCTAAATATGTTGGATAAATTATTCAACATAAATTACTTATGCTAGTCAAAACCCAACAGCAATAAACGAGAGATTGTTTATGAAAAAGCAAATGGGTCTTCACATTTGAATGTGCTCAATTACAGTCTGTTTTATTCACCCACCATGAAAGTCTGCAAAGTTCCCTTTGCAGAATCTTTGTTACTTGTGATTGTAAGGCTGTGAGAGGAAGAGCTGGAATTTCACATCCTAGGCAGAGCTTGACTTTGGCTTTGTAAGCAAAGTAAATTAGATTCAGGGGCCTTTGAAAGGGCAGAAATAGGGGAACCCGCTTTTTAGAGTATAGCTGCCCTTTAAGCTGTAAAAATGACTGACCCAATACGGTCCTCTTGAGAATGTTTGAGCTAATAAAAGAGTGCTAAAAATAATCAGCACAGACTCATTAGCTCTTTAATTGCTAACTGCTCTTTCTTTCTCTCATAACCAAATGTCACTTTGTCCCATGTATTTAACTGGTTACGTTGGTTAGAGTGTGCCGGGGACTGGCTGAGCCCAGTGTATGTCAATACAACTTACCAACATCCTTGTGTAGGTGCCGATCCATCTTCAACTCCCCCGTTCCTCAGCAGAGCTGAGTAACAACCTGACATTTTTGCACCCTCCAAAGCACACTCCAAGTGAGGCAGCAGGGAAAAAAGCAGTTCAGAGAGTGCAGTGGGGGAAGTGACATTAACAGACTCTGAAGTGCTCAGCGCCTGGCTGTCCTGATATATGGAATCCTAGTCCTTAAACAGGAAACATTTATTAAAGAAACAGCCACTGTTACAGATAAACAGGCTTCCCTATAACTCAGGTTCCAGCTTTGTCTCTGTTGTTTACCAGGGACCACACCCTAGGGTTGTAGGAATAAATTTTTTAGAATTGTATTATCAGAATTAATGTAAATTAATGCTAACTTTGTTTTATTCTAGCAGCCACCCTTTTCAAACAACAGAAAAAAATGACCCTTTGAGACCATGGAATCCTGTTTCCCATATGCATTACAATTAGGACCTGGCGAATCAGAGAGGTCGCTGTGTTAGTCTGGGTTTGCAGAAGCGACAAAGATTCCTGTGGCACCTTAAAGACTAACAAAAATATTGAAGCATAAGCTTTCGTGGGCTTGCACCCGATGAAGCGTGGGCTAGTACCCACTTTAAGTCTTTAAGGTGCCACAGGACTCTTTGTCGCTTCTGCAATTAGGACCTGGGCTTTTTAGTTTTGTCATAAAGTTTAGTTAGTAAAAAAACAAAATTTTGTACTGTGTCTATAATAAATACATTAAAAATATTAAGGGCCTGAAGTCCCAATATAAACTGTTTGTTATAAAATTTAGCAAGTCTTAATTTACAATTTATTCTGCTCAATATAAAATGCTGCTGTTAGTATACCTTTAAAAGTCTCTGTAAAAGACTGTTTGTGTGAATAAAAAATGCATGCATCAAAAAAAATGTAAAGGCCATTGTTAACCAAATAATTTTAAAAAAGGAGCAAAAATGCTTACAAAACCTACCAACACCAAAAACACATCAATGCACATCCATAATTAAAAAGGGGCAAATTAACAACCCTGAGGTAAAAGCTGGCACCCCTAAAAACAAATAATTAAATCAATCCAAAACAAAATAACCCTCTCAAAAATATTTTAAAATATAAAAATAAAAAAACACCAATTAAAAAATAACCAGTAATAAACTAAAACTACAAAATCCATAAACTTTTTTTTAAAAAAACCTATAAAAACAAAATATTTTGCCATAAATCTTTCAGTTCATCTTGCCACTACTCCAGAAACATCAAATCACAACCAACAAAACCCAGCTCCCCTCTAAAACCAATCTAGCTAGCCACTAAATTAATCCAAACTCTGAACTAATAACAATAACATCATCCTGCTTCTTCTCAGGTCTTCAAAACTCCTTCTCCGACCTTTCTTGGCCTCAGCTGTAAATCAACACTGGAAACCCCTCAGCCTGGCACACAGCTAGTCCTTGGATGGTAACTCTCCTTGCAACCATCTTAGCTACATCAAGGGGCTTGATTGTTCCTTTTGTTGAGCCTGAAGGAAGGTGTTGGGCACACCCATAGGATTTAACAAGATCCTTCACTGGATCCAAGACTCAACTAAGGGCAGCCATTTCAGCATAACTAAGGGCTTGGTTACACTGGCACTATATAGCACTATAAAGCCCCCAGGAGAGCTATAGCCTCCTCCCTGTCCACACTGGCAAGGCACGTAGAGCGCTATAATCGCGGAGTTATAGCGCTCCTGGTAATCCACCTCCGCATGGGGAATAAGGGCTGTAGCGCAGCTGCTGTAGCGCTACAGCAAGAATGTGGACACCCACTACGCTACAAGTGATCTCTCGAGATGCCTAGAGCCATTTAAGGCAATTGACGTCTCTTCCCTTTCTTTTGAACTCGGCTGGAGGAATGTGGAAGTACCTCTTTAGAGTTTCTCTCTTAACTCAGCAGATAAGCAATGCAAATGTTTAAGGAGGGAGCCTGTGTGAAAACAAAGCCTTCTGTGAATGGAGGCTCGCTGACAGGCTTTCGGAAGAACAGAAAAACCACTGGCTCTCTCCCTCCGCATACACACAACGCGTCCCCCCTCACCCCCCTCGTTTAAAAAGCACATTGCACCCAGCTGAATGCTAGGATACCTGCCCTAATGCACTGCTCTTAATGCCGCATTAAGTGCCCCAAATGTGGCCATGCTATACCGCTGGTGTGTCTGAGTGTGGACGTACAATAGCGCTATACATATTGCTGTATAAGGGGACTGCTATAACCAATAGCGCTATAATCTTGTAAGTGTAACCATACCCTTAAGAAGAAGCGACAAAACAATAACTTCACAAACCAACAGAGCATCTTGCATTTTCCCTTCTTCCTGGGTAACCTTCAAGCAATTGCTACGCCACATTTCAGTTTAAAACATCGCTAACTTTTTAATTTAACGTGCTTCTTGTAAAACAGGAGCTGGGGCATATCTTTCATTTGTTGGCTCATTGTAGAGTTAACGAACCAGGGAAAGTACCAGTTCCCATTTATCTCACAGATGCATTCAAATCTACATCTAATACAAATGGCACTACTAATAGTGCTTGTAAATACCATTGTTTACTTACTATCACTTGAAGCATTTAGAAAAGCTTTCTGTTTGGAAATAAGATCTTTAGTTTACCTCGTAACTCCCATCCTTGCTTGGTTTTTATATTTATAGCAAGTATTTTATTAAATTTCAGGCATGGATCAGAAAAAGATCCACACAAAGCCTGTAAATAAACACAGGATTAGTGTGCACCTTCTCAAATGCAGTTAGAAGGTATAATGGTATTACTATTACTTAATATTAATAATAATATTTATTATTTATTTATAATATTTATTATGTATGGTTGTATTACCTAGAAGCCCTGGTCACGGTCCAGGATTTCATTATGTTAGACTCCGTACAAACACAGTGGTTTTCAGTTAAAAAATATTTATAAGATCTATCTGTCTTTTGTCTGATTACAGAACCTCTTGGTTAGTGGTTTTCAACCCACAGGCTGCTTGTGGCCCAGTCGGCCCATGTGACATCCTCGGGGCCATACAGATAGTATATGGTGTGGATGTGGGCCACATAACATAGAGAGCTGCATATGCAGCCCACAGTGGTAAATAGGTTGAGAACCAATGCTCTAGGAGGATGAGTATTTATTGTTTGTATTACAGCAGCCCCTAGAGGGCCACAACCAAGATCAGAATCCCACTGTGCCAGGCACTGTACAAACAACTAGTAAGAAACAGCCTCTGCTTGGAAGGGCTTGCAATCTAAACAGATACGGCAAACATAGGGTGGGAAAAAGGAAGTGTTATCTCTGCTTTATAGATGATGAACTGAGGCCCAATGACCTAGATCCTCAAAAGTGTTTAGGTCCCTAACTTCCATCGTTTTCAATGAGAGTCAGGCACATAAATATCTTTGAGGATCTGGGCCAGAGAGATTAAGGGCATGGGAATTTTACTATTGATTTGGGGACAGCGCGTGACACTTCTCTGATCGCCCCTCTGGCGAGGGACTGTGGACATGCTGGCTGCTTCCAGGAGCTGCGTGGAGCCAGGGCAGGCAGGAAGCCTGCCTTAGCCTCACTGCACTGCCGACCAGACTTTTAATGGCCCGGTCAGAGATGCTGACCGGAACCACCAGGGTCCTTCTCTCGACCAGGTGTTTCAGTTGAAAACCGGATGGCTGGCAACCCTAAGGGGGCTAAGTGGCTTTCCATGGATCAAGAGAGAAGTCTGTGGAAGAGGAAAGTATGTCCCAGTCCAGAGCCCTAACCACAAGATAATCCTTCCTCACACTCAGAATACTGGGCTTTCTTGATTCCACAGCTCTTAGCATTTTCCCTCTTGAAGCATGACAAGCAATAGAGATTTTCATCCATTGCAGAGTGCCAGCCATGTTACCTGTGGCTCTCACACCACTCCACACCACCGGGTTACCACTAACAAGCGGCACACCAATGCTTGACATCAATAGCACAAGTGTGTGACAGAGAAGATTCATGAGTGGGCCGAATGGGGAACAGCCAGAAATGACTACACTGAGTAACCTGACCCAGATACAGTGCAGCTGAGCTAGTGAGCTGAGGAATCAGCGAAAGCCAGTTCATATAAGGGTGACTAGTGGAGGAGTGATCAGCTCGTGCTCTTTTGCCTGGCAACAAAACTTCCTGCTGGAGAAGTAATTGGGAGACCTGGGAGGTGGCTGTTGGGTGGTGGTGAGGGTTTTTCTCAGTGCTTAATTTGGAATGAAAGAGGTACCGGGGCTCGAGCAATATTTGACTTTCATAATTGTCACAGCAAGCCCAGAGGTGCCAGGGCTAGGAACTGCCAAGCCCAGAAGTGCCAGGACTAGGAACTGCCAAGGCTAGAGGTGCCGGGGCTAGGAATTGCCAAGCCTAGAGGTTCCGGGAATCAGCCCTGGCACAAATTAAGCACTGGTTTTCCTGTAATCCCTATGCCAGAAACAGACCGATACAGCCTTTGCTGCAGTGGTTGTGCGCCTCTTCACCAAAAGTAGCTGAATCCTGCCTCATTTGGATGTGCGGTTTCCCTCAAGATGCTCCCACAGAGGCCCCAGTACAAGAATCCAAATGCACAGGCCTCAGTAACTCCCTCACAGTTCAGAAAGCCCAGTTGTTTAGCTCTCACAGTGATCTCTGGCACATTGGCCAGCATGATCACATACCCTTGCAGCACTCCATATATTGCCACGTACACCTCTAATAACAACACTGCTTACCAGGGACTTCACAGCCCCGTACTGGTACCCAGCCAACAGATAGCCATCCAAGGTAGCCATCTTCCTCCAAGCCATCCCTGCTCTCTTTTCAACAAGACAGAGCTCTTATTCTCATGGCATGGTACTGCAATTCTGGGGCCAGTTCACCACAGATAAGTTTTTCCTCATTCTGCAATTCTGCTTCTCATCTCAGGTCTTGAGAACAACTTGGTTCCATCCCAGTTTTGGCTGGGGACTGGCCCCAAAAGCAGATTTCCGACTTGGTGAACATCATCCCAAAGTACTGCCTGGATCCAACTACTCCGGAGGGAAAATTGCCTATGTACTTTACAAATTCCCTGTGCATCTGTGGTTGCCACAGTTGTGCCATTTGAATTCCATTAGGTTAACTTATTTATAAAGTCATACAGCTTCATTCCAATCAACACTTCAGAACCATAGTTCCATCTTTGTGAAATACGTATCGGTTATTATTTCTTTATTAGTAGGAATGTTTGTTGGGTGTAGGGCACCTTCCAGGAAGGGATGGTCCCTGAGTCATTGATTTTAAGGCCCTTCTGGCCTTAAAATCCAGCCTGACTAAAATCTAGCCTGAGTTCCTTTATGTCATACATAGGCCATGAAATTTAACCGAGTTATTGCTTCAAAAACTCATAGTCTAAGCACTGTACAAGACAGACAAGTAGACAGAGGTTAGGGGAAGGGAAACAACAAAAATAAATTGATATCTAAGTCAACTTAGTTCTCTATAGGCAGCAAGGCAGAAGTGGGTCTTTAAGAGGGACTGATGTGTGGACAGGGTCAGGGTCTGTGGATGGGTAAACAGGAGGATGAGATTAGAAATGTTGGTGGAGCGGGGAGAATGAGGGCAATATGAAGTTTGACAACGGATTTCATCTCACACTCCTGTTCTTTTCAAAGTGAAACCCTCTTCTCTTTGCCCTACCTTTCACTAGATCATCTCAGTCCACGTTCCTCATAAGTCAGTATTTTCTGTGAGCCTGGAATTAGACAAAAATAAATTACCGCAACCATGACCCACAAAATAACCTCTGTGACCCTTTTTCCACTCAAGATGCCAAGCTCAGCTTCCATATCTAGCACGGTGGGGAGTGAAATCCTCCAAAGAGCAGCACTCTTTCAAGGCACAGATTATGATTACTGCCCGGGATGCTCTCCGCTTCCACAGCAGGTGCGCAGTTAGTTTGGTGCCTGCTTTTGTCCAGAGTGTTTTAGGACTTGAGTGATCAGGTTCTGATTGTTCTGACATTTGCAAGGCAGAGGTCTCAGGGGGAGCCCGTGCAGCCTAAGTTGTCATCTGGCACATTTACTATTTTTCACAAAATTTGAATAGCTGTTTACAGAGGGTCTTGCTCACCAAAAGGACTAAAAGTGGCTGGAGTGGAGCAGGGCAGCATGAGTGGCTGATAACAAGCAAAGGGAGTGCAGTAGAAGGAGCTTGAATCAGGGTCCCTTGAAATATTGCATTTCACGTCCAGAGAGGCAAAATGGGGCCCAAGCCTAGATACCTGGGGATATGGTTTGCATATAGGTGTGGGCATGTACCCTAGCTGGGCAATGGCCTCTGACTATGCAGATTATTCTAATTCTTAGGAGGAATAAATTGCAAGAGAGGGACAAGGCTGTGTCTGGGGCTGGTCCTGGTTACAAAACAGGTGTGTAGGGTTACAAATGTTCTGTTTAAAGATACACATATAGGTAGAGATGAGACAAAGAGTCCTGTGGCACCTTAAAGACAAACCAAAATTTTTTAGAGCATAAGCTTTTGTGGGCTAATACCCACTTCGTCGGATGCATCCAACGAAGTGGGTATTAGCCCACGAAAGCTTATGCTCTAAAAAATTGTAGTTAGTCTTTAAGGTGCCACAGGACTCTTTTGTCACTTCTGCAATTCTAGACTAACACGGCTACCCCACTGATATAGGTAGAGAGTAAATATAAAGAGCGCCATCTACTGGCACATGAGGATACCTCACATTGGTCCCCTGTTTGTAGACTGGATAAAGTTGTTTCTGTGCCCTGCCCATGTTAAGTCCAGTTCTTTACACACATTAATGCTGCTCTTGCAGAATCCATGTAAGCCCATTTCTGGGGTGTCTGTGCCATCTCCCTGCACCCACCAGCATTTGCCACAGGGCTTTAGAGTCTTCAATACTGCAGAGAAATTAGGATCTCAGTGAGATTTTTCGTCTTGCCAACCTGAAGAAATCAAGTATTGTGAGTCAGATTTCCCCAAAATCATGAAAATGCCCCCACAGATCATGAAATTTTAAAATAATCAAACCATGTATTTTAGTCTGTCTTCTGATTATTTAACTTGCCTCTGTTGGTCTGCCAAGGTGTGTGAGATACAGTCAGATTGGAAAGTCAGACTTTAATGCACACCAAAATCCTCACCTCTCCCTGGCTGCCCATCTGGAGTCTCCACTTACCCTCTCCTCACCCCTTAGACAGGGGAACTGCCACGGGGTTCTTATTCCTGTCTTGAGCCTGCAATAACACGTCTCTCCCTCCTGCTGCCCTGGGACGTCTCTGCTTGGGACCCAGTAGCCCTAATTCCCCCTCGTCCCCTGCCACCTGCAGCCCCAGGACCCTCCCTCTGCTCTGGGGACACACATGAAGGCAGGGCTCAGAGGCAGGGCAGGTCTGTGTCCTCAGCCCTGAGGCTGCCGCAGTCACACTGAGCTCTGGCCACGCGCCCAGCCCCTCTGGTGTCATCAGGACAGCTCCTCCCGTAGGTGCCAAAATCCTGTGACTTGCCATCCGGTCAGGAGAGTTGTCAATGCTGCCTTCCCCTGGCTGCTTAGAGGGAACTCTCCTTCCCCACCACAACCCCCAGGCTGGGGGAGCAGCCAGTCCATCCCCTCTTCTCCCAGCCCATCACTGTCCTCTGCACCCCCTCAGCCTCCTTCCTGCCCCTCACATTCCCCTTCACTCCCAGCCTCCCTCCTGCCCCCCACATTCCCCTTCATCCTTCAGCCTCCCTCCTGCCCCCCATCCCGCAGTAGCTACCTCGACCTCCCTCCTTTCCTCCCACATCTTCCTACACTCCTCAGACTCCCTGCTGTCTCCACATCTCTCAGCTCTCGGCCTCCCTCCTTCCCTCAGCCTCCCTCCTGCCCCCACATCTCCCTGCACTCCATTCCCCTACAGGCCGTAAATCTGACTCCCGATCCCCCTCACTCTCCCATCCCCCCTTTTACAGCATCTCTGCTGGTCAGTCCCCATGTCCTGTTCAGCCCTCTGAACCACACAGTGGCAGCCATTTTCTCTGTGGGCCTGGCTTCAATCTCACTGAAAACAGTGGGAGCCCGTTGTTAATTTAGATGGAATAAATGGACCAAAGGTGCTCATGTAATCCAGTCACTGTTCAACATTAAACAGAGTTAAACCTGGCCCATCCATTTTTTGCCACGGGTCCTGCCCTGCCTCTTCCCACCGAGGCCCCAACCCCTCACCAGGCTGGAAGTACAGCCCAGCTGGGGAGCCCAGGTAACTGTGGGGAGCCATGGACCCTCCACCTGCCCAGGATGGGCCCCACCCCCGAGAGCAGCCCCTGACTTGTGTCCCAACCCCTGCACTGCTCCCCACCTCAACAGTGAGGCTGCGGGTTCCCCCTCCAGGACCCTGAGGTGCCCCCTTCCCAGTACACCCCTCCAAAAACGAGAGTGATGAGTGGAGTAGCCCACTCCCTTGTTATTTTGTCCATCAGTTAGGCCCACATTCCTTTGTCTAGGACAGACTTGTTTATCCGCTTTACCCAGGGTAGGCTGTCTGGTCTAAAACATGTTCTAGTAACATCATACAGAGGGGAATTCATAATTTCACTTATAACATTAACACATGCATTGTACAGTGCTATTAACAACCAGCATGTTATTAGGTTTCAAATGATACCTAAAGACTTATTTTGTACAGATATTATTGCAGGAGTGTGTAGGGTGTGAATACAGGCATGCCTAGGGTCACAGAGCACACAGCTGTCTTGGAGATTCAGGGCTCTTTGAAAATATCTGGCCAAAGGCTCATCACAGTCTCACAGCACCCATATTTCAGAGATGCCAGCCCTCCCTGGTTTACCATAATCCTCCTGATATTTAAATATAAAAGCAAAATGACTAAATCCAGCTTAAATCTATATATTTTGCAATTCCATTTAAAAACGGTGAGGATTACGTGTGTGTTGTGTCACTCACCATTTGGGTCAGATGAACTCAATGTCACAGTGTCTACCAGCACCGCTGTGCAGAGGAACTTGCAGCCCAGGTATACAAATGTCCCATAGAGTGTGTTAACATTGTCCAGTAGGGCCCACACAACCAGAGCAATTAGAGTGCAGCACATAGCTTGTGGTTATGGCAGTGAATCCAGCACCCCAAACCCTACTGATAAGATGAGCTAAACACTCCAAAAACACACACAAAAGGGTTTCAGAAGTGCTTGCAAAGGAGTGAGGATATGGTCAATATTATGATCTGACTTGGTCAGGGTTACTGATATTATTAAATGTTACTTCAGCTTGGACCACTGTTATCACCCTGTGTAGTGATTGGACATCTAATAATAAATGCCTGTGAAAATGAGGTAGATTCAGAGGCTAAAATAGGGAAAGAACAAGTTAAGAATTTAGACAAGTTAGACGTCTTTGAATCACTAGGGCCAGATGAAATGCATCCTAGAATACTCAAGGAGCTGACAGAGGAGATATCTGAGTCATTAGCGATTATTATTGAAAAATCACAGACAACCCGGGGAATTACAGACCAGACAGCTTAACTTCAGTACCCAGAAAGATAATGGAGCAAATAATTAAGAAATCGATTTGAAAATACCTAAAAGATAATAAGATGATAAGTAACAGTCAGCATGGATTTCTTAGGAACAAACTGTGTCAAACAAACCTGATAGCTTTCTTTGACAGAGTAACACCTTGTGGCTGGGGGGAAGTGGTAGATGTAATATATCTTGACTTTTGTAAGGGTTTTGATACTGTCTCACAGAAACAAACTAGGGAAATAGAACCCAGATGGAGCTACTATAAGGTGGGTGCATAACTAGTTGAAAAACCATTCCCAGAGAGTAGTGATCAGTGGTTCACAATCAAACTGGAAGGGCATACTGGATAAAGTCCACAGGGATCAGTCCTGGGTCCGATCTGTTCAATATTTTCATCAGTGATTTAGACCATAGCATAGAGAGTTCACTTATAAAGTTTGTGGATGATACCAAGCTGGGAGGGGTTGCAAGTGCTTTGTAGAATAAGATTAAAATTCAAAATGATCTGGACAAATTGGAAAAATGGTCTGAAGTAAATAGAATGAAATTCAATAAGGACAAACACAAAGTATTCCACTTAGGAAGGAACAATCAGTTGTACACGTACAAAAAGGAAAATGACTGCCTAGGAAGGGATACTGCAGAAAGGGATTATCAAGTGATCTTATGTTCTTATGAGACTTTTTAAGAGGTTAGACAAACACCAGTCATGGATGGTCTAGCTAATACTTAGTCCTGCCTTGGGAGTGCAGGGGACTGGACCAGATGACCACTTGAGATCCCTTCCAGTCCTATTCTATGATCATGCATAGAAATGCATCAAAAAAGCACTGCAAGTGTTCAAGGCTTTACCTCAGATCCTTTGTCTGTATTCAGCTTTGCATCATTGGCACTTGCTACTGCTCCAAGCAACTCCCTAATTCCTTCCTACTTTTTTTGGTAAACATCCCTAAAAGTTTCAGAGGTTGGCATCTCTGCTATGAGGTAGGTCAGTTTTGCTGTCCTCATTTTGTGGGTAAGGAAACTGAGGAACAAAGCTGAGATGAATTGCCCAAGACCTCATTGGGAATAGCTAAGATCAGAAGTTGGAACCTTCTGATTCTAGTCCTGGATCACATTTAGATCACATGGTTCTATTTTTCCACAATGGTTACATAGGTTGTGGATCTAGCTCAGGGGCTTAGAGCCTTCGAATCACATTGTTTCTTATACCCTTATGCCCTCCTAATTAAAGAGTGTCCATCTATGTCACATGGCCCTACCAGGTCCTGACATTGGCTTGTTTTCTGCTGGGTTTTCTCTCTTTCTTTCAGGTAGTTAGAAGTGGAAAATTCTGTGCCTGTGTCAAAGGATAGAAGTTGCTCTGTATTACTGTGTCCATTATAATTACTGGAGAAGATAGACAAATAGAGAGAGACAGGCAGACAGAATCTGAATGACCTCTTTGGAAAGGGGTACTGACAACCCATTCCTGTAATCTGACCATTTAACTGTGAAGAGTTGATTTGTATGCAAAAATTATTTTGAGGAAGGGAGACTACAAAGATAATCAGTTACTGGCGAAAATATCATAATGCCACTTTATGAATCCATGGTATGCCCACGTCTTGTGTACTGCACACAGTTCTAGTTGCTCCTTCTGACAAAAGATGTACCAGAGTTGGAAAAGGTACAGAGAGGGCAATAAAAATAATTAGGGGTGTGGAATAGCTTCCATGTGAGGTTAGTTTTAAAAGACTGGGACTGTTCAGCTTAGAAAAGAGACAACTAAGGGAGGGGGTATATGACACAGGTCTATGAAACCATGAATGGTGTGGAGAACGTGAATATGGAAATTACCACTTTCCATAATTCAAGAGCTGGGGTCACCCAATGAAATTAACAAGCAACCAGTTAAAACCAACGTAAGGAAGTATTTCACACAACACACAATCAACCTGTAGAAGTTGTTACCAGAGATGTTGTGAAGGCCAAAAGTATGTCTGAGTTCAAAAATCAGAGGGGTAGCCATGTTAGTCTGGAATTGCAGAAGTGACAAAGAGTCCCGTGGCACCTTAAAGACTAACTAAAGTATTAGAGCATAAGCTTTCATGGGCTAATACCCACTTCATGCATCTGATGAAGTGGGTATTAGTCCACGAAAGCTTATGCTCTAATACTTTAGTTAGTCTTTAAGGTGCCACAGGACTCTCTGTCACTTCTGGGTTCAAAAAAGAATTAGATACTTTCATGGAGGATAGGTCCATCCATGGCTATTAGCCAAGATGGTCAGGGATAAAACCCCATGCTCTTGGGGTCCCTAAATCTCCAACTGCCAGAAGCTGCAAGTGGATGACAGAGGATGGATCAGTCGATAATTGCCCTGTTCTGTTCATTCCCTCTGAAGCATCTGGCACTGCTCACTGTCAGAAGACAGGATATTGGGCTAGATGGACCATTGGTCTGACCCAGAATGGCCGTTCTAATGGAAAAGATCAATCTTTTTATAAAATACCAATAACTCTGCTCTTAGAAAGTCCTACTGCCCTCCAGTCTCTTGAGCCATATGTGGGTACCCAGCACTGTGCCAGTTGGTCTGTGTAAAGAAAGGGGAAATACTGGCTTTTGAACCTGCTCCAGAATCTCAGGGAGTTTAATGGGTATTATCTGAGCTGGAAACATATCTCAGCAGAAGTGATGATTCCTTAACCTTGCTCAATAGTGCATCCTTGCAGAGTGTGCTAATGCAATCAGCCCAGCAACATAACATTGCACTACTTCCTTCAAGACCCACTATCCCTGGAGCAGATCACAGTGTGGCTGATTGGCTGTGGACAATGGGTTCCAGTCCTTGGCTATGGATCCAGTCCTTGGCTTGACAACCAGGTTCCAGTCCTTGGCTATGGATCTAGGGTCTGCCTGAGCTGTGCTTGGCCCAAGACCTGGGAGGTGGTGGCGGCGTGGGGTGACAATACTACCAACCAACTCCTCCTGTAAGTGGAAACAGCCTTGGCACCAGCCAACGCACCACCTGGAGATCACTAAGGTGCTCTTAGTCTTGCCCTCCCTGCCCTGATACATGCCAGGGAAACCCTCATCTCTCTGTTCAGGGCTCCTTACCAGCCTGACAGTGGCTACACTGGGGACAGAATCTGTCCCTTTTATGGTTTTTTGAAGACAGCTACATAAACTACTCCTTCCCTTCCCTAGGCTGGGACTAACTAATGCTATATAGGACTACATTAAACCTGGGACCAGATTTCTAAAGGTATTTAGGCACCTAAAGCTGCAGATAGGCACTTCTTGAGATATACACAAACAAGCAAGCAAGTTAGGCACCTAGAACCAAAACCTCAAGTGTATTTAACTGCTGAATTTTCATTGAATGACATTGAGGGTTATCTTTAGATGCCTGAATACCTTTGTATCTGGCCTGAGGTATCTTCCCCACTGACTTCAATCAATGTATGTGAGTCCAGAATACATTTCTTTGTTATAAACATCAGCAACAGAAAGTATAAGCTTTAAAAAAAATATGACAAACTCATAGGTCAGAAGGGACCAGTGATATCATCTAGTCTGACCACCTCTCTAACACAGGCCAGAGAACTTGATAGTCACCCATTCCATAAATATGATCAAGATTCTTTATTCCTAGATGTATACATTTATATTTAGCTGTATTAAAATAAATGCATATTATTTGTTGAAGTATGTATGTGATATATCATCTCCAGAAACATGAGAAGCATGTGAAAGCTAAACAGAGCCATGAGTTGTTTAAGAGGCTCTCTGGGGGTGTGATGATGAGTAAAGGATTGAGATCAGTGAAAGGAAAATGTAGGCTGAACTGGAGGAAAAGCTTGCAAGTGCCTGTGGGTGCAGTCTCCCATGGGAAGGTGAGATATTTAAAATAAGACTAGAAGAAGCACTAAACATATATCATAGGCCATGTCTACACTACCAGCTGAATCGGCAGGTAGAGATTGATCTATTGGGGATTGATTTATTGCATCTCATCAAGACACGATAAATTGGTCCCCAAAGTCGACTCCAGAACTCCAGCGTGCCAAAAGGTGCAAGGCAGAGTCAACGGGGGAGCCAGCTGTCGACTGCTGCCGCCGTGAGGACGGCAGGTAAGTTGACCTAAGATGCATTAACTTCAGGTACGCTATTCATGTAGCTGAAGTTGCGTATCTTAGGTCAACCCTCCCCGCTAGTGTAGACCAGGCCATAGACTGGGAAAAATCATGCATTAGCCCTTGGGAAATTGAATGACTGTCTCAGTAATATCTTTTTCTCCTTTAATTTCTATGGTCCTCCTTCATCTTAAACATGTGAGGGCTGATCAGTCTGGGAACTGCACACACGTAAATCACAGGGAGATATCTGGGAAGATTAATTATTTATTTTTGTTATGGTAGCAACTAAGAGCCCCAGTCAAGGCTCTGAGCTCTACCATGCTAGGTGCTGTACAGATAAGTAACAAAAAAAAATATCCCTACCCCAGAGAGTTTATTGTCCTGGGGTGAAATCTTGGCCCAGTTTAAGTCAATGGCGAGACTCCCTCTGAGTTCAGTAGAGTCGGGTTTTGCCCTTCATGTTGGAGACAACATAACGGGTAGACAAAGCAAACAAATGGTTGAAGGCTGGTGGGAAGATTCCGTAGCAAAGCAGAGTTTAGCAGCAAAGCAGAAGTCTCCGCTTTCCTAAGCAGTGCCAGCCAGAAGTGATTTGTAGGTATCATGGCAGAGGCAGGGTGTAAAGGGGGATTTCAAAGAGAAGAAGTTGGTGGAGTTATAGAGTGAGACAGGAAGTATTTTTTCTGGTGCAGGGGAGTCGAGGAACGTGTATCCAAAGGAAACAAGAGCTGGGTTTTCTGGGTTATTCCAACTGTTTCACCTTCTGCTTAGGATTGTGTGAGGTAATTTTCTCTCTCACTAACTGACCTTGGCTAGATGAAAGCAGCCTGATTTGGCTTGTGAGGGGCATTCTGTGCTGTCTTTAGTATCTGAAGACCATAAAGAAAACCTGCTAGAATTCTTCTGTTGGCATTTGCTCCAGACCACTTTCTCTTTCAGGTCAGTGATAGGCAGTTCCTGGATCACTGGATGGCTGGATTAAATATTTCTGGAGCTCACCTCGCTCTGAAGTTTACTGGCCTCTATCCATTCCAGTCACATCTGCCTCAGTGACCTTGTTGCATGTGGCATTTCCAGGCCTGTATCACTCCCTTGCCCTCTCATCCGGCGCTGCAGAGGATGAAAGCATGCAGGCTGCATCCTTTGTGATTCTGTCTGAAAGTGAAATTCACTAATCTCTACACATGCAGAAAACTCCCCATGCCTAATGCACTGTGTCCATGCAGGTCACCTCATCCAAAATACACTTACTGGCTGTAATATGGCTGACTCATCCCTGCAGTGCCTCTTGCTGGTTGTCCAAGGAATCAGCTCTTTCAGCATCTAGAGTGCCCTCTGCAGGCCAATGTCCTGCTTGCTCCCTGTCTCTCCTGGACCCCCGCAGTACTCCCACAGTCTGCCTCTGGGTTTCCCTTCCCTGGGGACTCCCCACCCCTCATTATCCCCACTTTGCCTCAGCCTATGGGCTACTGCCAGTCACCATCTAGCCCCCTTTCACTGGGGCCAACTGCAGCCTGTATAAGCCAGTCATCATAGGGAAGGAGGGTTGGCCTGCTGCCTCTGCCTACCTGTGGGCTGCCCCTTACAACCTCAGTACCCTTTCTTGGCCACAGACTAGGCCCTGCAGCCTGGGGAGTTGCCAGCCTGGACTCCCTAGCTCCTCTGGCCTTTCCCCCCAGCCCTGCTCCACTCCTGGTACCCTCTCAAAATCCCTAGCAGCCAGGCCAGTCTGCCTCCACAGCTAGAGGAGGAGACTTTCTCTGCACCAAACTCTGGGCCCTTTTATCAGGACCAGCTGGGCCCTAATTGACCCAGCCACAGCTGTGGCTGCTCCACCCAGTTGCTTTCACTTGCAGCCCTCTGCTGGGCTGCCTTTCCCCAGCCACAACCCTTTGCAGGGCTGTTTTAACCCAATTTCTGCTGGAGTTGGGTAGCTGCCCCACTACACTGACCCATATACTTCCTCTCTGGCCACATTCCTCTCACACTTCCTGAGATCAGTTTTCTCTGTCCTAGCTCCAACAGCTTACACCAAGGCTGGCCTTTGGCTTGGCTTTTAGAAATCACCTACTGAGTATATTCAGAATTCCTATCACCAGCCATTGCTTCCTCCGCCTGCAGACCTGCTTCAGAGTTTCTACAGTAGTAGAGTTGACCCCATTGCTTGCTGATGCAGACTTGTGAAACTTTCCCCTCTATTTGGCACTGGTGACTTGAGGCCACATTTGGAGTATTGCGTCCAGTTTTGGGGGCCCCACTACAGATAAGAAGTGGACAAATTGGAGAGTCCAGCAGAGGGCAATGAAAATGGTTAGGCTGGGGCACATGACTTATGAGGTGCGGCTGAGGGAAATGGGCTTATTTAGAAGAGAGGAGTGAGGGGGGATTTGATAGCAGCCTTCAACTACCTGCAGGGGGGAGCCAAACAGGATGGAGCTCGGCTGTTCTCAGTGGTGGCAGATGACAGAACAAAGAGCAATGGTCTCAAGTTGCAGTGGGGAAAGTCTAGGTTGGATATTAGAAAACACTATTTCATTAGGAGGGTGGTGAAGCATTAGAATGGGTTACCTAGGGAGATGGTGGAATCACCATCCTTAGAGGTTTTTAAGGCCCAGCTTGACAAAGCGCTGGCTGGGATGATTTAGTTGGGGTTGGTCCTGCTTTGAGCATGAGGTTAGACTAGATGACCTCCTGATGTCTCTTCCAACCCTAATCTTTTACGATTCTGACACACATTAGGACAGTGGCCCCCAGACTGTGGGGTGTGCCCCCCTGGGGGAGCATTGAGGAAGTTTTGGGGGGGCAGATGTCAGGGCCCAGGCCAGCCCCCATAGGCAGGGGGTGGGGGAGCATATGGAAGTGCCACCTAGCACTGGTCTGCCATCAACCTAGCTCTGGCCCCAGCCACAGCTCCACTCTGCCCCCTGCTCCACTCCCATTCACATCTCCACTCCACTGCCCCACTCCACCCCCAGCCCAGCCCAGCTCTGCTCTCATTCCCTCTCTGCTCCACCTCTAACCCCAAATCTTGCTCCATCCCCAGCCCAAGCTCCTCTTCCGAGCCAACTGTGTAGTAATAGGGTGGGGGGGGTCGGAAAGATTCTATTACTGGTAAGGTGTGGGGGAGTCACGACAGGAAAATTTTGGGCACCACTGGATTAGGAGTTCAGAGAGAAGAGAGAAGACGACACAAGAGAAAATTTCCTTGAGACCCAAAGACAATCTTACTTACCCAATGACAGTTTTTTTAAAAAATCATAGCCAGTCAGGTACAGTCACTGTTAAATCTGTGCTAGCTGGAGTTGTAATACTGCTATAGTCTGATTTCCAGCAGATTCTCATACCTATTTTATTATTTATTAGTTGTATTACAGTAGCACCTAGTGGTCCCAACCTAGACTGTGTCCACATTGAGCTAAGTGCTGTACAAAGAAAGAATCCCTGCCTCAAAAAGCTTATTATCACGATATGAGAAAGACATGGTGGGTGAGGTAACAGCTTTTATTGGACCAACTTCTGTTTGTGAAAGAGGCAAGCTTTCGAGCTCAACGGAGCTCTTCTACAGGTCAAAGCTCCAAAGCATGTCTCTTTCGCCAACAGACGTTGGTCCAATAAAAAATATTACCTCACAGACCTTGTCTCTCACTCATGTCCTGGAACCAGTATGGCTACAATTACACTGCAGACATATAATCACAACAGACAAGGATGGAGAACAGAAAGTATTACTAGCTGCATTTTACAGATGGGGCACTGAGGTCCAGGGAGATAAAGTGACTTGTCCAAGACCACATAGGAAGTCTGTGGCAGAGCTGGGAAATGAACCCAGATCTACTGAGTCTCAGTCTAGTGTCTTTACTATTTGATTATCCTTCCTATCATTAATAATATGAGGATCAAATGCTTTTTAAAAATTCTAACAAACTTTCCCCCTGAATAATATCTTGCTGCAGTGAGTTCCACAGGTTTAACCCCACCCCATCGTGGTGGGGTTTACACCTTCTTGTAAAGTATTTGGTGTTGGCTAGCTGTCTAGGACAGGATACCAGAGTAGATGGATTGGTTTGATATGTCAATTGCTATGCTCCAGATCCTCAGCTGTATCCGATTACCAGGACTGTCATTTATGTAAGGCTCAGCTCTGTCTCCTCCCTGGACAAGGTGAGAGATTTCACTGCCTATTCTGTCAGTTAGGAACATCAAAAATGCTGAGTCACAGAACTGGAAACTTTGTAAAGGCTGGAGAATTAATTCTGCATCATTTCAAACTCGGCCTTCTTCAGCTGTTTTGGGTGATCTATTCCTCACTCTGGGTCACTGTCTCACATGTGGGGTGCATGCAAATGTTATGGAGCAGATTATCCCACATCTGCCGACTGTCGGGTTCTTGCACCTTCCTCAGAAACACCTGGTGTCAGCTCCTGCTGGAGACAGGAGACTAGACCGGATGGACCTTGGATCTGATTTAGTCTGGCAGCGCCTACGTTCTTATGGAATTGTGCACTGTTGTGATCCCCAGCTGGTTAATATGGCTAACAGTTTGAAGCAAGCGGAGAAGGGTCTGCTTTTCCCTCTTACAGATTGTCAGAATTCTGGCAAGGTTCCAACCCACTTCTCAATGGCAATTTCGATAAGTCTGGATGCTTCTGCAATTGATCCATGAATGAATGGCATGGCAGTGGCTTGGCAGAAGAAGCACTTATGCCCCCTAAGCCAATAATGTACAGTTTGTGCCTCCCAGTCATATGATCAGGCCACCCAGCCGTGCCTCCTTCAGACTTTGGAACGAGAACCGCAATTGCTTTCAAGTTTCAAGATTTGAAAATCGGACAGAAGCTAAGGGGAGTGGTGGGAATTCTCCTGTGCACATCCTGGTCTGAGACGGGTACAGGTCTCCAAACCAGCTTATGGCAGCCTTACAAAATGTTGTGGAAAATGGCCAGGCAGAAAATCTACTCACCCACCCTTTCCTACAGTGCATCCCTGAGCTGGCTCCTCAGAAAAGGGTCACTTTACTCCCCGTAAACTTGACCCTGGTCTGTGGCGATTATACATTTCCCATGAATCTAGAGGATTTCAGCCCAGCAAGCAACACACCTTCTGAGAGAGCTGCCCTCGGTCTGTGCCCCTTTGTCTGAGAATCACGAGCTGGGAAAGCTCCAGACCCGACCTCCTTCGTATCTCACCCCATTGTAAGGGCTGAAGGGGCTTTCGGCTCTTTGGGCCAGCATGTATGGAATTCACACGGCATCCCCCCACCTCGCTTGTAGCCCAGCACGACTGGCTCGGCATCGCAAGACAAGCAGAGAAGGACAAAGGAAACAGTCTGCATAACATAGCCAGCCTTACCCGCTGCACAGACTCAGCTAGAGAGGCATCCTTCATGTCGCTGCAGGCAGCAATTCCCAAGTACCCACCCTCTCCTCAGCTCCCCTCACCCTCTGGCAGGACAGCACATCAAAGACCCAGCCTCTGGGATCAGGTGTCTTGTCATCCCTTTCCCTCCCCAGCTTTAGCTTTCAGGTTACACTGAGCTGTACCTTCCCCTCCCCCGACAGGCTCCCCAAGCAGGCCCTGATGGTCTCTCCTGAAAGGTCCATTGTCCAGTTCCCAAATCCATTCAGAATAAATAGTGTGGGGCCCTTTACTCCCTGGCCTCTTACCCAACGTATCTCCAAAAAGCAGCCTCCTCTCCACAGCCTGCCTGCTCTGTCTTCCACCCTAAGGTGCTGCATGTGCATTGGCCAAAGGGGTCGAGCTGAATCCAGCTCACTGTCTGTCCTTAAGGAGAGAGCTGTCATAGTTTCACGCTGTTTCCTTTCAGTTGTGGTCTGCTTGGTGCACCAAATATTGAGCGACTGTCACAGGGTTCCACTCACCGCCCCAGCGCCTCCTCCTGGCCATTCTGGGTGCAGCGCCCCGGCGCCTGCTTCTGGCCTTCCAGGTGCCGCGCCCTTCTCTGGCCGTCTCTCCCCCGTCTCTGCAACTCCAGGCACTCCTTCTTCGTGACTAGGCCCTCCGGCCTCATCGTCAGGCATGTTTCCTCCTTCCAGGGTACCAAATCTTTCCTCTCCAGGAGCCTCAGGCAGGCTTCCTATTCACTGCCACCGTGGTGCCACTTCCCCAGTGGCTGGCAGGGAAACCTGGGCCTGCTCTCTACTCCAGGTTCCAGCCTAGGGGTCACTGAGTCAGCAGCCAGCATCTGTTCCCTCTTGAACATTGCTACCTTTTCCTGAGCCTCTGCCCTACCTGCTGGCTCTCTCCACTTCTGTGGATTCGCCAGTCTTCAAGGGATTACCTGTTGGGTGACCAGGCAGCAAATGTGAAAAATTGGGATGGTGGTGGGGGGAAATAGAAACCTATATAAGAAAAAGACCCAAATATCGGGACTGTCCATATACAATCGGGACATCTGCTCAACCTAAATTGGACTTGTTCATTTATGCACATAAATTCAATCTAGTTGGTATTAGTGAAACCTGGCAGGAGGATTTACACACTTGAATGTACAAATCAATGACTGTAGCCTATTTAGGAAGGACAAAAGTGGAGAGGGAGTGGCACTATATCGAAACCTGTTTCCAAGTCATTGATAATTAGAAGACAATGATCTTGAATGCTTATGGATCAGTCTTAGCAGATATAGGACAAGATGGTGTATTAGTTGGTGTCTGCTACGGGCCATCAAATCAGTGAGATAACAGGATGGCTGCCTCTGTACACCCTTGTCTATAATGTGCAGGAAAAAAAAAACGTGAGTGATCGTGGGAGACTTCAATTTGAGTGACATACGTTGGAGATTTCATGCTGCCAATACTAAAACATCTTTGCAAATTCCAAACATTATAGACGACAATTTCCTAGCTCAAAAAGTGTTGCAACCAACAAGGGGGAATTCTATATTAGACCTTGTCCTAACAGATAAAGAGCAACTGATCACAGAACTTAAAGTTAATGGGAGCTTATGTACAAATGATTATGACTTGATCATATTTATAATATGGCAGCAGAATAAATTTCAGGACAGTAATATATACACTTGGTGCTTTAATAGGGTCAGCTTCGCAAAGCTGAAACAATTATGAACCAATTCAGCTGGGAGGAAGAATTTAAGCAGAAAAATAAGAATGATAATTGGGAATCATTTTGGAACACTTTACTAGATGCTCCAAAAGCCACGATCCCCCAATTGATGAAGAAGGTTGTGCTGTTTAAAATAATCAATCTGGTTTAGAGGGGAAGTGAAGGCAGCTGTGTATATATATACATTATATGAAACAAATGGAAGAAGGGGGAAGTTGATAGTAAAGAATATAAATCAGAAGTTAGGAATTGCAGAAAACTGATAAGGAAAGCCAAGGGACTCAAGGAGGAATCTATGGCAGCAGAGTTAAGGACATAGGGAGTTTTTTAAAAATATCAGTAATAAAAAGAATCCTGACAATGGTATTGGTCCCTTCTTAGATGAAAGTAGTAGAATTATCAATAATAATGTAGAAAAGGCTGAAGTGTTCAATAGATATTTCTGTTCTGTATTTAGGGCAAAAATCTGATGTTGGTGTATCATCATATGGTGATGATGACACTATTTCCATTCCACGAGTATCTCTGGAAGATGCTAAACAGCAGCTACTAGACATTTTTAAATCAGCAGGTCCAAATAAGTTGCATCCAAGAGTTTTAACAGAGCAGGCTGAGGAGCTTGCTGGACCACGAATGCTGATTTTCAATATGTCTTGGAGCACTGCGGAAGTTCCAGAAGCCTGGAAGAAAGCTAATGTTGTGCCTGGTTTTAAAAAGAATAAATAGCGTTTTTTTTTTAGATGAGATTACAAGTTTGGTTGATAAAGGTAATAGTGTTGATGTAATTACTTCTGGAAGGTGTTTGGCTTGCTACCGCACAACATTTTGCTTTGAAACCTAGAACACTATAAAATGAACATGGCACACATTAAATGGATTAAAAACTGGCTCAATGATAGATCTCAAAATGTAACTGTAAATGGACAATTGTCATTGAGTAGGTCTGTTTCCACTGGTGTCCTGCAAGGATCAGTTTTTGGCCCTATGCTATTTAATAGTGTTATCAATGACCCGGAAAACATAAAATCATCACCGTTAAAGTTTGCAGAGGATACAAAAATTGGGGGAGTGGTAAATAATGAAGAGGAGAGGACACTGATTTAGAGCAACCTGGATCAATTTGTTAACGGGGCACAAGCAAACAATATGCGTTTTAATATGGTTAATTGTAAATGTATAGATCTAAGAACAAAGAATGCAGGCCAAACTTACAGGATGTGGGACTCTCTCCTGGAAAGCAGTGACTCTGACAAAGATTTGGGGTCAACATGGATAATCAGCTCAACATGAGCTCCCAGCGTGACGCTGTGCCCAAAATAGCCAATGCAATCTCAAATAGGAGTAGACAGGTTATTTTACCTCTATATTTGACACTAGTATAAACCTTGCTGGAATACTTTGTCCAGTTTTGGTGTTCACAATTCAAGAAGGATGTTGATAAACTGGAGAGGGTTCAGAGATGAGTCACACGGATGAGTAAAGGAATAGAAAACCTATTGTATAGTGATAGACTAAAGGAGCTCAATCTATTTAGCTTAACCATGAGAAGATTACGGGGTGACGTGATCACAGGCTAGAGGTATCTACACAGTGAACAAATATTTAATAATGGGCTCCTCCATCTAACAGAGAAGGGTGTAACACAATTCTGTGGTTGGAAGTTGAAGCTAGACAAATTCTGACTGGAAATAAGGTGTTAATTTTTAATGGTGAGAGTAATTAACCGTTTGAGCAATTTACTAAGGGTCATAGTGGAGTTTCAGCACTGATAATTTTCAAATCAAGATTGGATGTTTTTCTAAAAGATCTGCTATTGGAATTATTTTGGGGAAGTTCTCTGGCTCGTGCTATGCACAAAGTCACACTGGATGATCACAGTGGTCTTTTCTGGCCTGGGAATCTCTGAATCTATGTATGCTACTAAATCAAAACGCTTCACAAAATTGGGTCAATTGCACCAGAATTTCCAACAATGTACAAATGTCTCAGTTCTGCATCTTTGAAGCAAGATGGTTTTTTGTTTTGAAATTTCTTTTCATTATTTTTTAAAAAGATTTTGTATTATTCCAAAAGTTAAAATCAAAATGAAACACTGTTTAAAAAATATTTCACTCAATTTTTAATTTTTTTTTTTTAATCCCACATTTTCCTTTTTGGAGAATTTAAAAATTGTGGGGGTTTAGTTCCGATTTGGGACAGCGCCAGAGTTTGAAATGTCAAAATCCTTGACAAAAATGGAACTTTTGTCCTCAGCACAAGTCTGTTCAGGATATCTGGAAATCCTTTTGATGAGGTGATCTATTAGGGTGTGGAATAGCCTCCCAAGGCACTAGACAAATGCCCTGTCACTTGACTCCTGTAAGACTAGTTTAGAAAAAGCAATGGAAACATGTAGTGTAGAAGAAAATCCTCCACTGGCAGCAAGATGAGCTGGGAGATTCAACAGGCCTTTCCCATGTTGTCTCCTTTCATTCCATGAGCTCTGGATGAATCAGCCCTGTAGGATTAGGGCCTGTTCTCCATTGCCCGGCACCTGGTGTAGTTCTTTAACCCCAGTGCAAAGTGAGTGCAATGTGGACTCTGTTTCCACTGGTGTGAATGATGACACAAGGTGAAGGTAATGGAGAATCGAGTCCACAGGGTGCAATACCAGGTCTGCTACCCTGGATCTGGGTGCCCCCTAATACACATCTGCGCTTGTGGTTACCCATATGGTTGCCTGCCACAGGCCAAGCTCATACATACAGGCCTGTAGGCTCCCTGTACATCTCTGTGGCCCTGGCTTCTCTTCTGTGTTCCCATGGTGTTCAGCTCAGCCCTGTGAATACGTGTGGCGCAACCCCACGGAGCTGCTAATGAAGCCTCGACTCGAGGAACATTTGCTGAGGGGAATGAGAAGAGAAAGAGACCAGAGACGGGGGAACAAAAAGAAGAGAGAGAGAGAACAGGATGAGATGAAACTAAAGAGAGAGACTCAGAGCCAGAGCCAGTGAGCAGTCTGCCAAATACAGCAGGCCTGGTGTGAAGAGGTGTGGGTGTGATGTCACCCATCAACTCTACCATCCCCAGGCAGCCTCCCAAGAGTGAATGGTTGGGAACTATTGCGCTACCCAGCTGCTATTTTCACATGCTCGCTCACTCTCTCTCTCTCTCTCTCTCTTCATGATCATAAGGACTAACACTCGCTTTCCAGCCGTTTAGCTATGATCCAGTGAAGCCTCCTTCTGCAGCAATAGAGCCAGCCTGCCAGAGGAGGGAACTTCAGCTGATAGGTGTTATGAACTTCGTAAATGGTTGGTGTTGGTAAACCCAAAGGAATCCGTGTTACACAAAGGAATCCATGTCACATGGCTCTGTCACTTCAGGGTTTTCTTTACTTCCATCCTGCCGTGGCTGCATGTACCTAGAGCTGACCCCATCTTCATAAACCATTGCTTAGACACCCTATTGCTCCTCCTCTGCCTGTTTGTTAGTCGGAGAAATTATTAGAACCTATTCCAGGAGGTGTGTTGAAAAGAGAGAAGGGGAGACCACTAGCAAATCAGACCTAAGAAGCCAGCTTTCGCTTGAGTGCTTTGAAAAAGATTTCTGTACTCATGAGCCTAAGAGAAATCACACAGGTGATCAGAGTCAGATCAACGATGCTGTATGAAGGACACTTTTGACATCTGCCATGTCAGGCCTGACCCAAAACCCATCAAAGTCCACAGAGAGCCTCCCATTGACTTTAATGGGCTCTTATTCTTTCACTCTGGTGTTCGGAGCAAATTTGCTCAGTTCACAAAAGTCAAAAGATGATTTTCCCTTTAGCTTCCAGCACTGCTGATCTCACCTGAGTCCCTCAAACTCAGCTGTGTCTTTCAGCTTCTTCCACCAGCAGCACTAACAAAGCCTCTGCCATCAGAGCTCAGCTAACACTTTGTTGATGATGCACAACATGGGGAGAAAAATCCAGGTGGCTTGTGCCTATCTCTCTACACATCTATGCCAGTGGGTCTCAACGTTTTGTGACGAATGCCCCACAAAGTGGTCAAAAAAATTGTCCCACAACTCACCAAACCACAAAATCCTTTGTCAGTATAGAACAGGCCTGGACAACTCGGAAAGCAGCGAGGGCCATATTACTGCAAAAAAACCCCCAGCTGTGGGCTGAACAACCCCGCCCTCGCCCCTCCCCTATCTGCTTCCCCCCACCCTACCGCTTGGTTTGCCCCACCCCTACTCACCCCCCGCCCCCCGCGGGCCGCACAGTGAGCCCATGCGGGCTGCATGTTGTGCAGGCCTGGTATAGAAGGTTGGGGGGATGCAGGACACGGGACATTTGTTTTCCAGATGAAAAAAATGTGTGCTGAGGGGGCAAGAGGGTAAGTGGCTGGTGTGGGGGGAGAGGCCAGTGTCTAGCATAGCTGCAGTGAGAGGAATTGTGGAGTGGGGAGGTTGGTTGTTGTTGGGTGGGTGGGGCTGGGTGTGGGGGGTGAAGGGCTTCCATGATGGGGCCTCGATGGTGCTGGAATGGGGTGGAGGGATCTTCAGAGAAGGGCTGGTTTTGCTGAGGTGAGGGGGACTGGTGGGTGTTTATACTATGCTCATCAGGGCTCTGTAGTGCGACCAAGAAGAACATTTTTTGAAGTGGTCCATGGTAACTATTTTTCACCAGAAAATTGGAGTTTGACTAAACTAAAATTTGTGCAAAAACATGTCTGCTTTCCAGGAAATGTCAGCTTTTAGCAGGGAAAAACAAGCGCTCGAAAACTGAAAGTTTTCAGCTGATTTGAAAATTGTTGTCCAAAACCCAACTTTCACACTGCATCGTGCTCAGTGACTGTGATGTTTCCTTGGAGATATCATCTGGCCCGGGAGCCTGGCCCATAAATGAGACTATTCTGCTTTTACTTTTCTCCTCATGACATCACTTTGCGATCAGAGAAATAGCCGAGAGAATAAAGAGCAAATTTTGGTCCTGGAACCAAAAGTTTCCTTTAAAATCTTTTAAATCTCCAGATTCTACAGGGGAGATTGTGGTATTCAGAATATGCAACAAATACCCAAAAGTGACAGACTCCTCTCAAAATAGCAGAGACCAGACTTGAAACATTTGTGGCGCCCATTTCTTTAGCATATTGTAGGTTTTCTCTTGTTGATTTACAATTCCTGATGTCAGTAAGATAGTCGGTGAGATAACAACAGGTGGGGGGGGCAGGGCCAAATGCACCTCTAATATGAGCAATAGCACTCTCAAATGCCTGAAGGTATATATCCCTTTAGGCCTAATTTTCAGTGAGCATCTATAAATTCCATTAAAGTCAACGGGAGCTCCAAGAGCTAAGTC
>ML677411.1:5654544-5753236 GCA_007922305.1 Dermatemys mawii
CGAGGAAGACTTTGTAGCCCCTTAGAGACTAACGAGTTTATTTCAGCATAAGCTTTCGTGGGCTATAGCCCACGAAAGCTTATGCTGAAATAAACTGGTTAGTCTCTAAGGGGCTACAAAGTCTTCCTCATCTTATCAAGAGGATGGACACTGGGGGCCAATGCCCCTGATGGAACCCGTGGGTTTTTTTTCAGAATTCAGTATTTCAACAAAAAAAGTCAACATTTCAAATTTGACCAAACACGGGGAAAAAAAAATCAGCTCCGTTTTTCACTTCCCCAGCCAGTATTCAACCAGCACTAGCCCGAAAGCATGGCAAGTCTCCTGTAATACTGCTGAGGGCAGAGTACGCTGAGTAAACTAAAGGTGGCTTTTAAGGCAGTAAAGACTTTGTGGACCCAGAGATGTTTACAGCCAATCCCTCTCCAATTTGAGAGCAAGCAGGATTGGGGATTCTGTTTTCTCTGTAACTACTTCAGCCTGGTGTTTGATCTCATTGGGTCCAATTAACCTTCTTGCAAAATAAGCTGCTACAAAGTTACAAAAACTCTCCATGCACTGCATAGCTGCCTGGTAGCAAAGTGATCACTCGCTGGGAGGGCCTGTGCTATTACCTTTGTCTCTGACAAAGGGCAACAGCATAACAACCAGTTCCACTGACACTGTTAGAAGCGGAGAATCTTTATAGCTCTTCCCGCCTCTTCCGTGAAAATGGAGCAGTTAGATAAAATCTGGGGCAGATCCTCAGAAGGGGCAAATCAATGTAGCTCTGTTGTAGCCAATAGACCAGTTGAGCCTCAGGTCCTCTGTATTTTCTAAACCCGGAATCAGATTTGGTATAAATCAAAGAATGGAAACAGAGTGCCTTCGAATCCTGCATCTCTCAGAATGTGGAGATTGTTTGCACTTGTTTTCTGAGCGGTCTTGTAACTGGGCTGCTTTTCCTCTGGCCACATTAAACAGATTAATCAGATGCACCAGAAGACTCTTTCATGAACCGGCTTTCCTTCTCCAGCAGGATAAGCAGTACAGCTTTTATTTCTCCATTATCTGTCCTCTCCAATTGTGCCCAGCTTTAGAGAGAACCAGAAATGCTGCCCTAGCAGTGAGGTTTGTTTAGACTCGGGAGTACTCTACCAAGGGAAACGGTGGATGTTCCTTAGCTTGAGAGAGTGAAAACTGGATTAGACAAATCTCTAGAGAACACAGTGTAGGGAACAATCCTGCACTGACAGTGGGATGGATTAAGTAATGTGTCCTTCTTTTCCAGCCTCAATCTCTGTGATTCAAGCTATGTAGTCTGAGCCCACCGAATGAAGTACAGTATGATCTAGGAACTTGCTGCTGGTACACCAGTGCATCATTTCTGAATAAAGCACAAAGATGATTTTTTGCTTCATTCAGAAATGAGTTTCCTCTGCATGCGATTCTGGTTGGTAATGGATAAAAGGATTTTCCCAACCGTTGCCATGGGGTTATAGGACACCCTGAAAATGGGCTCTATAAAAGTGGTAGCTTTTACTATCCAGCTAAAAGGTGGACGTAGGTGATACCCAAGGCCTATACATAAGATTTTGCAATTCAGTGAATTGTTGGTCATGGTGGTGTGATGATTATGCATTTGTCGGACATTTTGGATGGGGCTCTATTCTGCTGTTTATCTCTCTGCTTTGTACCCAGACAGGATATAAGTCACCAGGAGTGGTGGACTTTTTGTAAAGATGTGCTGGGATTGCTTTTATACACTGTTTGAATAGGTAATCAAAATAGAAAAATTGTGAGAGGGTGTAGTTCCTATGCCCAGCAGATGGTGGGCGATACTGCAAATAAATAATACTATCACTAAAAATGAAACTGCCTTATGCTGACTCATCTTCCGCATTCAGCTGAGCAAAGAAAAGTTACCAAATGTGTGTAAGGTAGCTAATCTAAAAATGACAATAATACTGTGCACTTCTACAGCACCTTTCATCCAAGGATCTGGAAGTGCTTTGCGGACATTAATTAATTAAGCCTCACAACACCCCTGTGAGGTAGATATTACTATACCCAAATGGGTAAACTGAGGCACCGAGAGGTGAAGTCGCTTGTTCAAGGTCACCCACCAAGTCAGTGGAAGAGCTGGGAAGAGAATCAAGGCATCCTGGTTTCCAGCTCCTTTGCTCTAACCCTTAGACAACACTTCCTCTCTAAAAAAGAAGACACATGGCTGGCTGGGATGGGCGCTGATGAAGTGCTCATGGGATGATCCATCCATGGGACAGTAACAATCTGGATCCAGCTTTTCTGGATGAAGTGCTGTGTTGGCCTGCTAAGGGGCAATCAAGGAGAACAGCAGCAAACAATGAGACAGCTCACAATGACCAACAACCCAAACTTGAGGGTGAGCTGATTCCAGCATGAGACTGCTAAAAACCAAGAGCTAACTCGACTCAAAAGCTTGGTTCCTGCAACCAAGTTCACATAACCCAGGTGCACGATGGACAACCACCAAAAGGAGTGTTTTCACAGATGCACCAGCTGGCCCCTCGCTCAACCCCCGTTCTATCTCCCCATCTCACTGAAATGACTAAAAGAAAAAGCGGAGAAAGCCATGAGGAATGGTGGGGATTCCCTCACCTGTACCCCGCTGCAAAGGGTTCACTGGGGTATTTCCTGCTTCAAACATTTTGCAAAGTGCGACCAGTCAGAGGTGATGCAGGAGAGGGTGTTCCACTGGGAACGTTGCAGAGGTAGCACCAGCTGCAGGGTTTGCTATAATAAGGTCTTTATTTTTTTATTGCGTAGGAAATAAAACAGTCGCATCAAATCCTGCATAAATCCACAACTCCTGCCTGCTTGATCTCTGCTTCATCTGGGCCTTTGCAGAATATTTTCAGGGCTTTAATTAAGAAAAAAGTAAAAGAAAGAAAAAGAAAAAGAAAAGAAAAAAGTTCAACTTCCTTGGGTAGGGATTCTGTGCTGCTGTGCTACTTTGGCAAAGAGGAGGGAAGTGTCTGTGCTTGCAGACAGCCATCTAAGTAGCATGTTGTACTGGAGAACGGAGCCGTCTGTCTGGAGACTGAACCAACAGGCACTTTTTTTAACGGGGGCTTGAAACTGAGCTCAGAATTTGCTTCGGTCAGGCTGTCAATAATGGTGTTCTGTCGGGGACTAGATTTACTTCTCTCTAGGAGGGGCGGGTTCACGTCAGTGCGCTGATCCTGCCTGGCAGTGTGCGGAAATCGCTGCCACTCCAACGACTTCCCAGGAGCTGTGGGAATGTGCACCAGCCCAGTGCCTGACTACCTTTTATGGAGCTAATGCGCCACAATGGTGTGACTGGAAGGACCCGCGAGGGGGACTGAAAAACCTGTCCCACACTGGATAGTAAGTTGGGAGGAGATCTATCGAGAGAGACAATCAGATGCGGAGGGTGCTAAATACTTAGGATGCTGCACCGAGACTAAAGGCCAGATTTTCAATGGTATTTAGGTGTCTAAAATTGCCTATAGACACCTAGCCAGATTGTCAAAGGTATTTAGGCATCTAATAATGCAGCTAGGCATCTAGTGAGATATTCCAAGGTATTTGGGTGTCTAATAATGCCAAGGCACCTCGTGAGGGTTCCAGAGGCATCCGCCTGCCTAACACCCATTGATTTAAGCTCACTAGGCACCTATCTGCATTTTTAGGCATCTAAATACCTTGAAAATCTTACTGGAAGTTTCCTAAGAATGTTGAGATAGCGCCCAGTCCTACTGTCTTAGAGTCAATGGCAAAGCTACTGATTTCAGTGGCAGAAAGATCAGGAACCATAAAGAGGGTAACACCAAAACTGCATGTGTAAATAAAGGGTGAGATTCGCCCATGTCCTGTGGTCCATGGCAAGGCTTTTTCTATTATTTAAGCTCCTTTTCAAGGGATCACTGTTGTAAAGGGGCCAGGCATATGGCCTCTGGGCTGGGCTGAATAGCCCCTCAAGAGAGCACATCCCAAAGTGCAGCATTAGAAGAATAAACACTTTCTAATTGAACAGGGCTATTAAAGGCCAAATCCTCCACTGGAAAAATCCCAAGTATTAAAAAGAATATATAAATGTTTCTGGGGGTTAGAGTATTCCTGTATGGTTCCTGATGGGTGCACCAGCTACCATCCAAAGCAGAAGGTTTTAAAATATTTAGAGCCTGAGCCTGAAGTTCTTACAGGCAAATCTTGTCTTCAGGGGCAGTTTTGCTGGAGTAAGGACTGCAGGATCCAGCTGTCAAACTTACAGTAACTATCTAAGTCAGAAGAACAGGATCTCCTGAATGTTGTGCTACAAAACGTTGATCTGATTCACCTCTCACTCCAGTAGGACAGCTGCATCGGCTTAAATAGAGAGGGAACTCCCGATTCACATCACTATGAAAGGCGGATCAGGTTCCCTCTGGTCAATGCTAAGGAGAAACAAATGCTAGCCCAGCTTCTCAGTCATCTAGTGTGTCTCAAACAAATCCCAAGGCTAATGGCATCTACAATCAGCATCAAAGCCACACTGGTCCCCACCTCTCACTCCTGATGGTTGACCACAGGACTGGATAAGTTTTTGCACTTCAAGCCGGAATTCCCTCCAGCCTCAGATGCCAGGCTTCGGGATTTATCTGACAATTCAATCAATCAATGGGACACCATTGACTGGATGGGAGGAGGACTAGCTTGTGACTATACTGACTGGCCCTGAATAAGGGCACTATGGAGTTGTTCTGCTGCTGAAGCAGAGAAGGGACTGAATTGTGACCGAGAGTCAAAATTTAGTCCTTGGCTCCCCACTTGCTCCAGAGGGGGAAGAAATCTGTGCCAGACCTGTATCTGTTGGGACTACTCAGCTGCACTGCCAATGCACTGGGGCAACAGAGTCAAGGTTTCTCCCGTTGTCTCTCTTTGCTTACCCACTCCCCATGCCTCTACCCAAGAAGAGGAGTAGCGGCTGTGCATAGGCTGCTCTTCCCTGCAGGCTGTAGCTAGTGGTGCAGAGTGTCCATGCAGATGACTAAAGGGTAGCCTTCCATCCTCTTATTCCCCTGTGCAGGTGTGTTGGACAAGTCACAAACTTTCCTCATATGAATAAGAATGTTTTTAGATTAAAAATAAAAAATCAGTGAAAACAGGGGAGATTATTTGAGTTTCCTAGTTTTAGATTTCCAACATTTCCCTGTAACTCAAACACAACAATATTGTGCTAGCACAGAGAGCTGGTGAGCGCAACTGACTAGAAGCAGAAAATTAATTGGCCTCTTTTAATTTCATTGACCAAAACAAGTAAAAAAATAAAGAGCAGACAGACCACATCTGTGCTGATTAGCGAATTAGGTATTTTTAATCCTTTCATTAAATTCCCCCCTGCAGATTCAACTAGATAAAATATCCTACGCTTTCTGCACTAAAACCGTTGCAGATAGTTGCTGTGTGCTAGGAGACAGCAGCCAGGTTCCAACCTGGAGGTGACTGCAGTTCAGTAGTGGAAGATATTATCATGGTATGCAGCTTGTAACATCGCTTTACGTTCGTAAAGCCCTTTGAGATGCTCTGGGATGAAAGGTGTTATATAAATAAGCAGCTCTATGGCGCCCTTCCTGTTACTTATTTTTGGATAAGATAACCAGGGGGTTTTCAGGTATCAGGAGGCAAATATAGACAGATATATTAGCCTCTGTTATTAGCCCAAATCCAGACGCTCTTGTATAGGCAAAACTTCCAGAAGCCAAAAACTGGCCAATTTTTATGGTGATGATGACGGAAGGAGCCTGTGGAGTTCTTGCTTAATGTTTGAAAACACGCCACGCCCACTGTTTCGGCTGCAATGAAGGACAAGTGGAAACTGACTGGGGCTTTGATACTAATGGCCATGTATGGATTGTGAATATTAACAATTGTCGTTGCTCATTAACACTGTGATTCTCCAGAAGTGGTAAACACACAGCATTTGGGTCTATTTCCCATTAAACCCATAGGGCCAAATTCTGCTCTCTGTGGCACAGGCACACATCCCATTGAACTCAATGAATTTGTGTCCGTGATCACCATGTGCAGAATTTAGATTCTGAGGGGTTTAGGGGTTTTTTTTTCGGTGCACTTTCTGCTATTACCCCATTGATTTCAGTGATGGTAGACGGCTGCATCTGAAGGCCAACTTTGGCCGTTATCCCTCAGCCAAGCCCCGGCACGATCCTGATAAAACACACGCTGCCGAAAGTAAAATCCCGTGTCCCAGAGAGCATTGCTCATCTCGGGACCCAATCCTGCTCGCACCTACTGCACTTTCAGAAACTGTTGGGCCAGATTCTGATCTCAGTTACACCAGCGTCAGTCCAGAGTAACTCCATTCACCAGTTCTAACTGAGCTCTCAACCTGGCCTCGGGCGTTTTCACAGTTGGTAGATACAATTTGAAAGGGGGAGAGGACACCTGCTTCAAACCTGGACTTTACAGCAAATTAAATGAAATGCAACCGAATGAGAACTGTGATGCAAAACATCATTTTGCTGGACGAAACACAGTTTCCACAACTTGGTTTTAAGGAACAGTATTACATACAGATAGATACACTATGCTAGATCTTGAGAAGAAAAGAAATATGCTAAATAAACTAATCCATACAGTATAGGGGATATTCCGATCAACAAACCAATCACCATTAGAATCAAAAAGTAAACCATCCCTTCACTTAGGACCTCAACAACATTTCTCAATGCACTAGGTACATTTTAAACCATGCAAGTTTACACAAACATCTTAACTAGGTTTTTTTTTTTTTACTTTTTAAAACACCAACATTATGCATTTCTTTGTTAATTATATTGGTTAAAGTCGCAGCCAGTGGCTGCCAAATATCAGATACATCATATACATATTTTTATACAGAATCTGGACAACACAACATTACACATCCTAGAGAGAGAAAAAAAAGATTATTTGTTCCTTTGTTTGTTTTTTTCTTTTTTTTTCCTTTTTCTTTTTTCTTTTGTAAAAAATATGAAATGATGATTGGAAGGAGCGGGGGAGGGGGAACCTACTACCAAACGAAAAGTTTAATCATTTCCAAATCACCGTACAACAAGGAAAAATGGCTCCAAACCAGCTCCACATTGAAAATTCTCTTAGCTAAGAAACAAGACATTACACTCAAAGTGTATTGGTATTTAAAAGTAGAAAGAATTGTAACAACATGCTGTCTGATTCCAAACGCAATTTATTTAAAAAGAAAAGAAGAAAAGAAGATCAAAAAGTTTCATGATAGCAAAGGTATCTTCTTGGTTCAGACTTCCTACCAACCTATGATGCATTGCTATGTGATGTAGTTGGACAGCCAGGGCAAACAGGGCGCTGGTGGAAAAAGGGAACGGTCGAGACTTGGTCATTTGTTTTGTTGGATGTATGTTCAGGGAGTTGAAATTGCAAGCCGGGTCTGAAACAGTGACAGGGGTTCCAGGCCTTTGCTTTTCATGTAGTTTGGATATTTCATGAGCATCGTGCTGATGATGAGTGGGTGACCTACTTATATTTTCCTTGGCCATCTCCTGCCCACCAACATCCTGGAGCAATGCATGTGAGAGATTAGACAGAGCGAAAACATAACCAGAAAATGAACCATGTCGAATTCTACCGTTGTCATGGTAAATATACAAAAATGTTAAAATTTCAGATATAATCAAAGATACAAAATCAGTTCTGACAAGAGGTTTTTTTTTTTTGTTTGCTTTTAAACAGTAACCATTACAGTGCAAGGTTTTCTATTACAGTAAAAGGTGTGTATCTGGTTTTACAGTAGCTGTAGCTTGTAGCTGATTTTTATTATGTATAATAGGTCCCTGATGTTAAGTGTATGCACCAGTTTGAGGCAAAAACCCAGCACAATAATGGCTATTTAGTTTTAAATACATTTTTTCCTTAAACATTTACAAAATAACACATCAAGGTCACAATTTCACAAGCACATAGTTCGCCTTAATAAACAGCAATGTCATTCTGCTGAAATCCCGATACTCAAAGAAACGTAAAGGTTGGTAGTTGAGGAGATGAGCCCATGTGCTTTTTGATTCAAGTGTGTTTGTCACCCCACTGAACTCCTGTGGATTTTAGGACACTGTCTTTGCAGTGTTAAACTGTGCTTCTTGTCACTCTTGTGCTCCGTTAAGAAACTGTAACCGTGCTTAATGAAAGGCATTCTCAAGTTCGGTTCCCAGCATTGGGATCCGAGGTTGTACCATTAAAATGATGATTACAAAATATTTAAAATATTCTGCTGTTGATACAGTACAAAGGGCAGGGCGCTGAGCCACCATGAAAGAGCCAAGTATTTGTTGGGAGAAGAAAACAAAACAAAACAAAAGAGAAGCAAATTAACATGCAACCCTGGGTATATCCCAGCGCACAGAATAATGCCAGGCAGATGTGATGGCTTTTTTAAAAAAGCCCCAAATGCTGCGCAGGTGACAGAGGACGTGGAGCAGATCACAGAGATGGAAACATAGGGCTAATGGGCCAATTAACTGATGTGATGCTGGATTATCGCCACTGACTTCAGTGGAGTTACTCCAGATTTACATTGCTGAAAGTGAGAGCCCGGTCAGCAGATTTGATCAGATGTAGGAGATCCAATTACTTTAGGCTGAAGTCTGTTCTTAAAATATAGATAGATGTCTCAAGCACCAATCACAAATTTGTATTACCACGGTAGTACCCAACTGTAAGTCATGCTGCAACAAATGAGTTAATACACACCCACCCACAAAGATGCTACATTAGATACTGTGCAAGCTCTCTCTCTCTCTTTTTGTGTAAAAGGACCCAGATAGGATTTCTGGCTTCCAAAATTCAATGCAAGTTCTTGGATGCATGTGTAACTTCGTGAACCAACGTTGGTTGTTGTGCGTACCCTGCAGGCACTTGTAACCTGCGCGTGGAGCCAGGGACGGGCAAAGAAAAGTCAATGAATGACTTCTGGTTTATCCCGTTTCTGCTGTGTCCAGTCACTGCCCTCATCACTGGAGACTTTAGCGTTGTCTATGCCAGATCTGCTCCTTGTGGAGATTCCCTCCTGGTTAGGATATCCCCAGGGAGGGTGCCAAGGTCATTTCTGCTTCTCTCCCCGAGCAGTGTGCAAAAGGAGGCGTGCGGGGGCAGAGAATCTCGCCATTTGAGTTTCCTCTTCGGCCTGGATGTACTTGTAAAATGGTTAATGTGGCCTGGAATATTGATTATTAGCGCATTCTATGCAATGATCCCAAACGACGCGTTTGCCATTTGTTACCGGCTCCATGAACAAACAGCTGCTCGGCACAGGCCATAGTGAACGACTCTTCAATGCACCGAATGAAGTGAAAATGTGAAATAAGAAAAGGCTCCAGGCATTGTTTTTAAAATTTAATTCATGGGCATTTCAAAATATTTTATTTAAGACGTATAAAGTCCTTTGGAGAGTTAATGGGCTGTTGCATTTGGCATTGAAACCCTCTGGCCTTTTTGAGCTAAACAAGCATTTTAAAAGTAGCCAAAACATTAAGTTTCTTATATTTTTAAATGCAATGATATTCTTTAATAACTACATTGATGTTTATCTAGCAAACAAAAGTATGCAGCAAAAAATCAAAGATCCTAGGGTGAAATCCTGGAGATCAAGTTACAGCCCAAAGCACAGTGTTCCAGAGGAGTTAGAACCACCTAAACTACAGGTTTGAAGCAGAGATGCTCAGAGACTCCAGACAATAGTATAGTAAACACATTTATAACCTGATCCTCCAACTTGTACTTACTCAAATTGCCTTTACTCATGCAAATGATCCCAGTGAGGTCAAGGGGACCCAGGGATATGACCACAGGTGGGGAAGGGCTGCAGAATCAGATCCTCAACTGGAAAATTTATTCTCCATTGAAAATCGTGTCCGAGTTTTGAAAGCACATCCCCATTCTCGTTCCAAGGGAGATCCCACTTGGAGGCTGAAGGAGGTTGAATATTTCCAGGGGTTTCAATAAAGAAAGATCCAAGAGGCACTTTTTTCAAATTTCTCATTTCTTCCTTTCTTCTTTTCCTCTCTTTGATTTTAGTCTTACACTTGGGAGCCCATTGATCAGTCATGAAGATGAGAGAGTGATAGCACCATGCCTCGAGTCAAACACAAAGGGGAAGGGGATGTGCAAGGTTCATATGCTCACACAGCTCTGCTGGCACACCCTGGTCCTGATCTGTAACACTCCCTCCGGCCTGATCCTGCATCCCCAGGCAGCTCTGCCATTGGTCTGCAATCCTGAGCTGCAAAGCCTCTTGCGATTCCGGTCTACACATCTCTCCCAGTGCTCTGCAATCCTAGCCTACAGAAGTCCTCGACATTAGGGCGGAAGTTCTACTTCTGCCAAACAACTCTACGAAGGCACCACAGTCCACATTTGCAACACCATCCACCAAACAACTACGGAGACCCCTTTTGAGAACATACCATCATGAATCGATCAAATTCAGTGGTGGTTTTACTGGGGAGGGCAAGCGGGGACTAGGAGACCTGTCAAAATTAAGTCCCCTCCACCAAACTTCAGTCATGACCAGAACTCCGCTCTCCAAAGAGGAGAGCCTGATGTACTAACCACTCACATCACCATCCTGCTTCTCCCAAAAGCTTGTAGCTTTAAATAAATGGGGCAACTTGTTCAAGTGAAGTGCAGCAGCGTCCTCTTGTTATCTGCAATTGCCAGCTACAATCCTGGCCTGCGGAAAGGATTGTTCTTTATCCTGGTGCTGAAAGACGGAGCAATGCAAATATCATGCGCTTCATCACGCTGGCTTGTAAGACAATGGCAATCAACACACATCAGCCCCTATGCTTGGTATGTAGCAGAGATGTAGAGTTTGATGGCATTGGCGTGTGGCAACATCAAGGACTGTAAGATCTGCGTGATAGAAATAGGATTGCTAGCTTGCTGGGAATGACACCTGTCATTTGATTTGATTCTTGTGTCCAACGTGCTATAAATCCGTGATGATGGCATGATGAATGGACAGTAAAATCCTGCTACCCATGGTTTATAACATCAGTGATGGCTGACAGCTCTGATTATAGTTCTAATCTGATGCTTTAAGACTCGTTCCTATTGTCCAGGTCTACAATGTCACTTGTGGAGATAGTAAGACTGTTTCTTTGTCTCCTTCTGATCCTTTCCTTATCTGGATGCAACATCACACAAGCATGAAGAAGGTGAGGAACTAGAGAGTACATGAAGTCCACTAAGGACTTTTCTATTGCCAATCTATTTTACATGGGAGACACTTAGATACTACCGTGATGGGGAGCAATACAAATTTCTAAGATAGATAGCAGGGAAGTGGTAGAAGTCCTACACCAGGAATCATTTAAAACAAGGCAAAGCAGAGCCCTGGAAAATTAGACTGAGGAGGGTTGACCTAGATAGCCTACTAGACATTTCCATCACTACCTTTCATGATTATTTTATCCAATAAAAGTTGGAATCTGAACTTCTTTAAGGAACTTGGGATTTATGAAGAAGTACAATATACTGACTCAGTTGTACAAAGACGATTTTGTCTAATCAATTGTCAAAGTATCCCTCATGGCTATAGTGCATTTGTTTTTCTAAGTGTCAAATAAGCTATGTCAGTAAATGTCTATTCTGAGCACCCTGTTAAAAATCTGGGTCAATATCACTTTTCAGACAAACTGCCACGTCACATTAGAATGTTACTCTACTTACTTTTTAAATGGGTCTGCATATTCCAAGGAGCACTTCTAGCTTCACCTCAAGGTCCTGTGCTCTCCTTAGATAGGAGATACGTAGGAAAGGCCATGGTCTGCAGAAAGTGGTGTAGTAATTCACTGGGTGGCACTTCTCCCTTTGACTCTGTATTGAAACAAAATCCCCAACTGCTGGTTTTGGGGGATCTATACTGCTTGGAGGGCCCATTTTTCACATAAGATCTACACCTAAGGTCCTGACCACTCCTTAAAAATTCCATGACATATTTTGCAAACATAGGGATGCTAATCTTAATGTCCTGGCTAAATTCCAAGTTGGGTTCCAACATTCTATCTACCTAAAAAGATTCCTCCTGTAACTTCAGTCCAGGAAATTATATTTTTCACTCTGCACATTAAGATGAGATATCGTTTAGTTTTGGAGTATAAGAAATGGAGGATCACACAGTCTACCAACAAGCCTAGCTATTGGAACGTCAGTTTTATAAAGTGACATGCCCACTACATGGTCAAAACCAAAAAAATGAGTGTCTGCTGGAGACCAATTTCTCTGGTCTGTTTTCTAACTGTGACTAAGTTAGAAACTTAAATCCACTCCAGCCCTGAACTGGAGAGAAAGAGGCAAATTAAGTTCTTTGGCAAGCATGTTTCCCAAAAGGAGAAAACAGGGAAAAATAAAGAAAATGTAGTACACTCTGTTTACAGTGCTGTGAAACTGCCTTGTGAAAGTGAGCTTATGTAAACAGGAGTGTATGAACTTGCCTCAAGTTTATCATTTGGCGCATGGTTAAAGTATAGCGTGGCACCTAGTTACCATGGTGACAGGGGACGTACAAATGCTAAGAAATAAGTGGCCTTATAAAGATATAATATGTACTGAAATAGCAGATTATGTTTACATTGCTGTCTTAGCACATGCTGTACACGATTATCTAAGTAGCTGTCAAAATTAGTTATTGGCTGACCTACAATGGCACAGAGCTGTAGTTCTCAAATTTTTATAAACCAGGACACCTCGAGAGCTATCTTCAAGAGAACATAAAAGAACATAAGAACGGCCATACTGGATCAGACCAAAGGTCCATGTAGTCCAGTATCCTGCCTTCCAAGAGTGGCCAATGCCAGGTGCCTGAGAAACACATTTTTTAGATAGAGGTGAGAGATAGAGACAGATGAGAGATAAAGACTTTAGTTCAATTCAGTGGCTTGAGCAATGTCTGCAAAAGCTCATGGTGCATACACAATACTTCCCATCTAGCCAGGTCCCTGCTAGGTTGAGAACTTGCGACACAGTCTTGGGCAGCTGAGGTTTGGCAGTGTTAAGGACAATTTTGTATCTTGAAATTTATAGGCAGCTAAGCCAACTGGGGAGTTAACCATTCTGCATTAAATTAACTAGTCACTTACTGTTTAATCAATCTTTGTGCAAGTAGGAGCAAGAAGAGGCCATGCTGTGAATGGATTTTGCAGTTAAATGGTACACATTTAATGGAGCCAAATATATTTTAAGAGAAGAAGACTGGAAAATAGCAACTGTGCCTCGCCAAGTGGTGGAGTAGCAGCAGGGTGACTAGATGTCCTGATTTTACAGGGACAGTCCCGATATTTGGGACTTTGTCTTATATAGGAGCCTATTACCCCCCAACCTCTGTCCTGATTTTTTATATTTGCTGTCTGGTCAGCCTAAGTAATAGAGCTCTGCAAAAAAGGTGCCTTGGAGGAATCAGAGGCATAGTTCTTTAGATCTATCCATACTGCATGTCTCTGGTAGACATAAGAGTCTAAGTAATACTGAAAGAAAATCAAATTCACAAGCCATTATCCAAATCCAGAATTGCCAAATTGTTACCAAATCAGAACTGATCAAAATTTCATTCTGTCCAATGTGCACCAACGGAGTTCATTGTGCAGAACAATTCCAGCATTAACTAGGCCACGGCGACAGATAGATGGTAAAGAATGCCTTCAGTGCAGAAGCCATTGCACTGCTGATTTTCAGTTGGACATACTCTCCAAAAATCTCTTCAAAAACACCTCAATACAAGCTGGCCGGTCTGTATGAAATAAGTGGGCAGTCTTAGTCCAGAGGGCAGGCTCTCCCATCGCAAAAACTGCCACCACTGATTGACACTTTGTTGACAACTTCAGCAAGTTGGTTGAAGAACTGAATTACCATGGAAATGGATCTACTTTCTCACTTCCATAGATGGCTCCAGTAGATCAGGAGCCAAGTATATTATACTGCCCACACAATGTCTGATTTGTGGGTAAAGATAAGTCTTCCGTTTCCAGTATTGCTAGCTCAGCATCTTTCATAGGCATTACATTCACCTAACTCAAAATAGTACAGTCCTGGGATCTTAATTTTTTCCTGTCTCTCTGGAATATTTCCTGCTTTGGAGGATGGGTTCCATTGAAAGATACTGGGAAAAGGAAATACACTTAAGACCTGTACGACAGGTGGGATTTGAGAGTTCCAGGAATGTTTCTTGCAACAAATGACTATGTAGAGATGACTCCAAGACAGACCTCTGATGTTTGCTTATTCAGATATTAAGATACTGCCAACGCCCTCAGGGATTTTCTGTACTGATCTGAAAGAGCCAGTTTGTGCCATTCATCCAAAAACGAAAGATTAAATAGAGGCTGCCTCCACTGACATACAGTTTACAGACCACAGTATGGGGAAGGACAGTTTGGATTAGCCAGGTTGTCATTCCCAGGAGCTTTCTGCAATGATAGCATCTGAGACAAAAGTACATGCCCCTACCACTTGAGCTGAATACGCCCCACCATTAGCTGGTAGTCACAATAGATTTGTGACAGTGTGAATCAGGCACTAGAATGGGACATGCCACTCTCAACTAACATGTCACACAGTCCCCCTGTGAGAAGATGCTCATCCTGTGCATGTGAAGTTCAAACCATTAGATGAGTCACTGCTTTGAAGCAGTCCCACCATGGCTCGTTAGCAGGGATAGAACTCCTGGACTTTCAGTACACATCTTTCCACTTGATCTAAAGCAGAAACTCCATTGTCTGGTATTAGTAGCAGGTTCTTATCCTACACATGAACTAGCAACTAATAGGAGAACACAATAAATGTAGCAAAAGTATTACTTCTATAGGAACCACTCAGTGTCAAAACAGGTTCCAGTTGTATTATCATCTTTTTGTTGTACTAGGAACCATGACTCGACAGCCCACTTTAGGCACAGGAGGGGCTATGGGAAATAATGAATGGACACAGTGTAGCTCTGTCCTGAGTAGAGGTATGGTTTCCTACTATATCATCCAAAACACCACAGTCAGCAGTAGCTCTAGGTCAGAAGTTTAAGTTGAACACTATCTGTAATGCCCTTAGTTACACAAGTGTTCGTTAACTAAAGTGCTCTTTAGTTCTCTGCTGTGACTGATTGTTTGGGTGTCCTACTTGGATGCTTACTGTTATGAAGCCTCAGGCTAGAACATGCAGCTGTCTCTACCTTGAACTTTCACTGTGGTTGACATACAGATTCCACGTGAAGGTAGCAGTTAGTTTAGCTTGATATTATTTCTCAGCTTTCTGAGTGGGGCAGCATTCCAGGTGTCCCCCTGGCAGAAATGTCCCTCTCTCTGGTTGCCTCCTGCAACCCCCACTTGTGATACAGCAAACTGCTCCTCAGCTCTTCAGGGCTCTGCCACCATTTTGGGCCTGAAAGCCATCACATGGAATCACAGAATCATAGAAGATGAGGGTTGGAAGAAACCTCAGGAGGTCATCTAGTCCAACCCCCTGATCAAAGCAGGACCAATCCCCAACTAAATCATCCCAGCCAGGGCTTTGTCAAGGTGGGCCTTAAAAACCTCTAAGGAAGGAGATTCCACCATCCGTCTAGGTAACCCATTCCAGTGCTTCACCACCCGCCTAGTGAAATAGTTTTTCCTAATATCCAACCTAGACCTCCCGCACTTCAACTTGAGACTATTGCTCCTTGTTCTTGTTCTGGAGCTGAAGTCCACCTTTCAAAGTGAGGAAGGAAGTTAGGAAATTCAGCTGCTCACTGGAGACAGGGATAAGACGGGGAGGTGAGTGAAGTGAGTTGGGATTGGAGGAGCGTGGTTACAGGATTTCCTTTACAGTCACACAAATTGCATACCCCTGATGTTGCATGTGAATTTAACCCCATGCCTAGTCCTAACTGGAATCAGACAGTTACGTCCTTGATCCCAATGTGGAAAATTAGAAGACAAAGTCCCAAAGAGAGAAGAATAACAAAAATGATTAAAAGCAGGAGGGAACTGACAAAAATGAGAAAGAACTAAATAAGTTGAGCTTTCGCTTCTTTTCACTTATATTTGCTCTCCTCCACAACCTTTGTTTCACCCCACTGTCCTTCTCCCATGCTTCTCTCTGCACCTTCTATACAGTTCCTTCAGCTGGAACCGCAGAGTGTCCTGCACCCTATGTATGCACTTGCCAGTTAGAATTGGAAGAGCTTTAAGGCAGGGACCTTTGTCTCAATATCTATCTTTAAAGTCCTCACGTATTCTGCTATATAAATGACATAGATGAGCCCAGGCCATTGAGTTCAGGTTCTGAATACCAAGAACCTTGGAGGAGGAGAGTGTTTGTATCTACAGTTATGGATTGGCCCATTTTTAAGGTACAGGTTGCTTGAGAGATTTGGAACTAAGTGTGCATTCTCAATTCTCTCCAGCATCTGAGTGTTTGGATATAGGGTTTTGGCTGGGAATTATCTCGAAGTGGAAACGCACTTGGTTTGTTTTATAGGTGCATTCAGACTAGAAGGGCTCTCTTTCCAACACCGGGTGGGTTTTAACCATGCAGTTTTCATTAAAGTCAACAATAACTGCATGGTAATTGCTCCTCATGCTGCTTTGACAACTGACCCCTGCAGCCTGCATCCACTGAAGTGAGTTCCAAAACAGGTCTGCAGTGTGCTAATATTACAGTATCTACTCTGTACAAAGCTGGTTTGGGAACCAGGAGATATTGCAGGAAGAGCGGAGCTCCATAACCCCCTTTGTAGCCAAAATCTGCGACCAGCCAAAATTCTCTTTTCTTTTTTTTTTAATCATAAACCCAAAGCCTGAATGAGGTTGGCCAAGATATGAAAACCTTTCCAACGTTGCTGGGGTTCAAGGGAGCTGAACGCTGACTTTCTAGTGAGCCCCAGTGCCAAGGAGGGATTTAGGGGAGGACTCGGTAATTTTGTATGGAAAGAAGAGCTTGGCGGTTTCATCTCAGTTACACTTAAAACTCTAGCATGTCATTTGAACCTGAAACTCAAAGTGAATCTCAGACAGGTGCGGATAGAAAGCCTATCCAAACTGAAACACAGGAAAACCCTGTCAGTTGAAACTACCAGGCTGACTTGCCCTATGGAAGGCTTCCACTGACTTGCCCTGTGGAAAGTTTATGAAACACTGCACGTTTTATGGAGCTACAATCCACCCAGCACTTTGGAGTGATTACAGGGCTGAATTCTGCCCTCTGTTAAAACCCTGCCATCTTCTTAGATTCTCAGGTGTAACCAGGGAAAGGAACATGGCCCACAAAGACTGGGTCTGATCCAGGACGGTGCTGAGCACTCTCAACTCCCAGAGACGTCAATAGGATATGATGGCATTCTGGATTTAGAGGAGCTCCTTGGCACTTTGGAGGACTGGCCTTTGTGGGAGCTCTACATGAGAAGGGGGCTGCAGAATCTGACCCAACCTACGTCTGTAGGAACATGTGAAATGGGATCACTGCTTTCACATGGGAAAATGAGTCAGCTTCTCATATTGAAGAAAATACTATGTCCGTTCACTTTAGTGGTGAATCCTGGAGTCTTTACTTCAGGCAAAGCACTCATGGACTTCAGTGGGATCAGGCCCTATGGATTTTAAATGGGCCAAGTGTCTTTTAAATTAGAGAGATAAGAATTAAAATGGTCAGGAACGTTTATTGACATTGGAGCAATGATATCAAGGTAAAATATTATTGAAAAAGCAGGTTCTTAATGTGTTAAATCTATTCTATTCCGATTCATCTAGCGTGCCCTGATGCAGTAACTGATCATCAGATGGTAGCTTACTAAGCAACACAGATTAGCATCTAGCAAAACTCTCATTGATGACAATGGGAGTAGGATCAGATCCAGGGATCCTGAGCATGTCCCTAGTTCTCTACATCTTCAAAGTGTTCTACAAACATTGTCTAATCCTTAGCACACCCTTGTGAGGTAGGTAAACAGCCTACAAGATTATTAGAACAGATCATTCTTAACGTCTCATTTATTTCCCACCATATAGTGGCTTGTTGACTAAGATTGGACGGTGAAATGGGACTGGTCAGTATCACGTTAGTTCCTAACTGATTGGATTTTCTGATGTGCATGCACCAGTGTAGTGTTGATGGGGGTGAGCCGAACCCATTGCTGTAGAAAGTCACTGAGGCCAAGAAAAAGGGACTGGGTGTGTATATCCAGAATAGCTGGAGTAATTAAAACTAATGCTAATGAAAGTTATGGAAGAAATATGGACCCTCATACTTCAGGGCTCAAGCTAGCCTCTAAATATTAGAGACCAGGATGAGAGTTAATTTGGGAGCCATCTTATCCTACATTTCCCGGCTGTGGGATTCTTCCATCTTCCTTGGAAGCATCCGGTGCTGGTCAGTGTCAAAGACAGGGGACTGGATTAACTGGACAGCAGGTCTGATCCAGTCTGTTGCTGCCTATGGTCCTTCCATGTGGGTCCGTCATGCTTTAACCCCACCATTGCTCTGCAATGATTCCAGTCTCCGTTGCCTGATTCTTCACTTCTCTGACACGTATTTTCCTGCTTTCTCCCAAGCCACCTCTTACAAGTGAGAGCCCCATCAAAATCTGCAAAGCCACCACCTTATCCTACTTCAAGTCCGTCCTCCAGGCTCGCCTTTGCCATAATGTATGCAGAAAACTGATGTCCAGTGATGGCTAGGCAGGTGACCAGCTGTGATGACTGCTCCCTGCTGGTTAAGAGCTGTGCACATCCTATTCATTGTCTTCCCTACCTTCACCCCAACCCCCTTGTTTGGCTCCTCCACCTATTACTGTATATCTTGTCTTTTAGACTGTACTGGGACAGGGCCTGACAGTAATTTTTTATGTGTACAGCTCCTAGTGCAAAGGGGCCTGCCCGGTTTGGCTGCTAGGAGGCACCAGAGTATCAATGTTAGATAAACGAACAACATGTGTCCACAAAGAGTTTCACTGAAATAAAACAATGATGTTTCTATTCCTGTTAGGCTCTGTAGCCCCTGCCACACCCCTTGCTAGTATTGTAAGTGTCCGTTCCTGCAGCTGCACCCAGGGCCTGCTCTCTGGTTCCTTTCCTGCTGTTCAATCGCTTTGGGAACCAATGCCCTCAAACCCTAGAGGAGTTTGCTAGCTGCAGTGTCTCCTTTGCCAGGGTCATGAGGCTGCCTCTTGATACCCTGCGTACCTCTGGAGCCAAGGGGATACAGTGTGGCTGGTCTTGCCCCTGACTGTTGATCAGGGCAGCAAGTAGGACAGCCCCAAATGGAGCCAGTCCCCTTTGCCCCCTTAGCAGGATGATCAGTCCAGGAGTCCGTGGGAATGCAGATGGCGGGCACAGACTCTGCCACTTGAAGGAGCTCAGGCTACCTCAAGCCCTCCTGCCTCTGTACCCCAGGTTCTGGGAGCCTGCTAGGACGGTTAATATCCACTCTCCTATCTGCACAATTTATCCTTGGGTCCCTCTGCATCTCACAGCCTCAGCAAGAGGTGAATCTGGCAGCCTCCACAAGACCACATCATCCCACTCCTGAACAGGACAATGGGTTTGTATATGTCCCTGTTCCCTGCCCTCCTGACAATCTCCCCCACTCCTAGCAAATAGGAGACACCCACCTGGAGACCAGGTGAATATTCCTTTTGGCTCAGACCTCTTGGAGTCCACAAATCCCTTCAGCATGCGTCTCAGTCGTCCCCCATTTGGTGGTGGTTCCTCACGCAGCTCAGCCTCCACAAAATCTTTTGTGTGTTGCTTCTCCCTGACACTGGCGCACCCAGACTTCTGCTCTCCGCAAAAGACCATAGACGCTGTTTTCATAGAATCAAGGCCACCAGTTCTCCTACTGACCTTCCTGCCAGCTTGAGCCACTGTGTTTTCTTCAGTCAGCCATTCACGAGGCAAAGGTCTCAGGCTGCTCACCCCTGAAGGAAAAGGTTTCTGCTGCTGGTACTTCTCCAAGATCCTCAACTACTTCAAGAGCAGCGTCAATGGCTTTGTAGTCCACGACAGCATCCTCACCAGGGATCAATATGCCGCCTGTGCCTCTCCTGTTAACAAAGGAGCTATATGAACAACTTTGGACCCCCTCCACTGAGCAGCAGTGGCTACCCATTCACAGTTAGGCCTCCAGGTCATGATCCAGATTTATAATTGCATGGACCTGCAGCTTGGGTAGTGTCCCTGGGCTCTACTGAACCTCTGAATACCTGCCCCAGGAACTGTTGTCGTTTCAGTCCCACAGCATCACGGGCTTGCTGCTGTTCTGCTCTTTTCGGACTGCATCTTTGGCTTGCTGCTGCTGTATCTCCATCCACTTCAGGGTCTCTCCCAGTTTCAATTTTTGTACTTCTTTGTACAGAGGGGGTTCAAAACTAAGTTCCGTGAGTCCTGCCACCCCTTTGCTCTCGCGATGTGAGTTGTAGCCGGTCAGAACCGAATGCCCTCGCTGGGGTCTGGTTTTATTCTCAGAAAGGAACACCACGGAATTCAGTCCAAGCTTCTCCCCGGGCCTGGCTTCTCCCAGGGGTCCTCCCCAGGAATTGCTCAGTCCACAGTCTAAATTTTCTCTCTTTGCAGAGTGAGAGACACACACACGCCCTTATCTCCAGATGGGGTAATGAGTCACCTGCAACCGGGAAATTAGTACAACATACTTATTTCCCAGCAGGGTTGTCACCTGCTAAAAATATAGTGTTTACAGACAAGCACTGCCAACCTATTACATTGCCTCTCCCTCCTGGGAATGTCATTAAATCAGGGGGCAGATTCTGTACTCTTCTACACCACTGAAAGTGAGCGAGTTCCACTGAAGTGAGTGGCATAATTCCACATTGACGCCCATGTGAATTACTCATGGCACACCTGCTGACAGCTTTCTAAACAAGGATCAGCCTTACAAGCTGGAAAAAAGCACAGGGATGAGTTGGTATAAAAGCCCAGATAGACAGATCCTCAGTTAGCCTGGCTGAAACCCAGAATTGAAGGGACATGCGGAACTCCATGTTAAAGAAAAGTTTGCTGTTGATGTTACAATAGGATATCAAGACCTACCATTATCTGCCGAACAGAGAATTGACCACTAGCAAACTATCACAATTTGATCACGGCACCTAACCTGAAAGGGAATGAGGGAACATAATGCTTCTGTCCTATAAAACAGACCAAATTCTCCTTGCTTTATGCACATGAGAAATCCCACTGGTTTCAGTAGGAGAACTTCTGCGAGTAAGGGGACCAGGGTTTGGCCCTCGGTGGACAGCGTTAATAAGACAAAAATGGAGACAATACTCTGAATCTCCTGGTTCATCGTACAATCCACAAATCTTTCTGACCATCTTGGGTACATTCAACCCTTCATCAGCCCTTCAGTTACACCAGGGATGAATCGGCCCCCATGCCACATTTTTCTTTTGTCACTGAATCAGTCACACGAGGATTCAGGATCAGCAAGTTCTATACTTATAACTTACAGTTAAGATTCACTACAGAGTGGATACAAACCAATATAGATTATTCCCTTTCAGAGCACAGGCAATTTATCACTGATGTAAAAGCTGATCCTGCCTTGAGCCCTTTTTTACATTATAACGGGACTGCACAAGCATAACGAGGTGCAAAATTTGACTCTTTGTGATCTGTTTTTTACAACTGACAAAGAACAAAGATGGCCTTGTGATCTAGCCGATTACTAATGGGTAAGGGTAAGTCAACACCACTTCTTTTTTCTGCCTCATGTAATGTGACAAGCATAAACACAAAAGGTCGACGTTGCATATCAAAAATTTGGGACTCTAACATACAGATAACAGAAAACTGAACTCAAACAATGAAACAGCAATAAAATAATGACAATTTAAGAGTAATTGTGCTTTTTGGTATTTCAAAAACACCCCAATTGTCCTTTGAGATTCATTATTTCAATGTAAACCCCTCAAAAAGCTCAGTAGAGTGACAAAGCGCTCCAAATCAAACACAAACTTTGGAAGCATACGTCTGTTGCAAGTTATTTTTTTCATTGTTCAATCTGTGTCTTCAAATCAACTCCAACCTGTAATTCCATCTGCTAGACAATGTCAAGAACACACTAGTATTTCATTCTAGATAGACAAAAAACTACGCCATAAAAAAGTAGAAATAGCTGGGAACAGGCAAACAATAACCAAGCCAGAATGGTACAGACACCAGAGCAGAAAGAGATGAAAAAAATACTCTTTGTATTGAGCAGTTGCAGAATTTGTAGAGTTAAAGGGAGGAAGATGCAGAACAGACCTTGTGAAGCTGCCTCTCGGGGATGAGTTTTGCAATCCTGTCCTGTGCTTTAGGTGAGACAGAGGGCTTGGCTACAGGGTGGTTTAGTGCACACCAGTAAAGGGGTAAATTCTAATGTGCCCAGCATGCTGTGTACTCACCGGCCCAGGTAGATCCTGTTCATGCTCACAAAGGTTCTCTAGTGCTCACTAACAAAACCCTGGCCCATGCTTGTGCACATTAGAATGTACACCCTTGCTGGAACACACTAAGGCAACGTGTAGATGAGCCCCAGGAAGAGCATTTTCACTCTTATATTCAAATTCACTCACGTCCGGCTTCCGTTTCATATCGTTGATATTTCCCCCCAAGAAGGAGAACAACCGGAACTTAAGCTCGATAAAATATTTGCTCCTTCTCCAGAAAGGCAACATTCTGCCCAATTCATTTCCACATCTTTTGCTTGTTTACAATTCCTTCTCATTTGGCAAAGCAGTGGGGATAAATAGGGCCTCATTAACAGACCGCTCCATAGGTTTGATAACGTTATTAGTCTAATTCTACTCTCAGTGAAGTCAATGGGCTTGACGCAGAAAGCACCCTCTTGTGAGTATTCCTCATTCATGCAAATAGTCCCAGTGGCTAGAATTATGTAGTTGTCTACACTGTAGTACTAATTTCACTGGGACTATTTAAGTGAGCAGAATCGATTGGTTGGGCTCACTAAGGGTACGGCTATACTACCTGCCGGATCAGCAGGTAGTGCTCGATGTATCAGGGATCGATTTATCCCATCTCATCTAGACGCAATAAATTGATCCCTGAATCAATGCCTGTACTCCACCTCGCCAGGAGCAGTAAGTGGAGTCGATGCGGGGAGCCTCCGCGGTCGACTTGCCACCGTGAGGATGGCCAGGTAAGTCGAACTAAGATACTTCGACTTCAGCTACACGAATCGCATTTTATATTTCATGTTTGGCAAGGCTATATTAAGAATAAACAAATGAGAGTTCCGATCCCTCTGGCAATTCCATATGAGACAACATCAACAGGTACCATATTCAGTCAGCATATTGTGCGAGACCTTGGTCATTATGGCATTGCTGGCTACTAATCTCAGACTCCATGCATTCATGGGAGGGGAAATGCATTTGTAAAACAACACAAAAAAAAGCCATGTACAATTTTCAGGGAGAGGACGAGCTCTTCCTTTCTGTGATAGACTCTGAAGGGCAAAATGTAATTTACAATATGGCACAATTAACATGAAGGGAGAAATGTAAAGATCTTTAGCTTTCCAGAATCAAAAATTAGAACGGATGTTGCTGCATGGGATGCTACAGTATATGTGAACAGTGAACGTGATCTGTAAACTCAAAGATACTTCATTTGGGTAAATTAGTTAAAAGGGAAGAAAACAGAAGAAGGTAAAAATATATGAACAAATGCATCTAACAATTATTTCCCTCCCTTGCCCTCACTAGCCCCATCTTCCCTCCTCATCCCCTCATACATTATATTAAGTTCAGACCATTTAATTGGAAGATCAGGATTGCAAAATCATTTCCTTTCAATTTCACTGTTTCATTCCAGATACAAAGAAAGCACCTTTAAAAAACCAAGAATAATTTGAGCATTCTGGTGTCTGTTTGACATGTCTAAAATTATACTTAAATAAAACAAGTAATGACCCACTGAATAATGAACACAACAATATTGACTCTAGTGTATAGGAAAATAGAATCCAGACAGGATTTTACAACTAAGAAAGGATAGCACAATAAAGATTATGACATTTTATGAATATTCAGTGTTATAGCTTTCAGCTTTATTGCAAAGCAAAAAATATATATTTGTATATATATATATTTTTATCTACATATCACCTCTGACATTTTACACCACACTAAAGCACAGGAAATCAAAGAAATCATAGTGAGGTAGATACAAAACATAGGGATGTAGAAGACTCCAGTTTCCAAATTTGGCTTAACACAGTTGTCATTCATATATGTATGTTCAATACAGCAGTGAGCTTGGATTCACCACCTGTTCAATGAGTCCTGATAAAATCAATGCTAGGATTAGAGACTGTCTAGACACACCATTCTATGGAAAAGAAGTGAATTCAAAGGCATTTCCAGCCAACTAGCCATATTCAGAGGAACATTTTGCTGCCAGCTCCCCATTATTTCCCAACAGCTATACAATTAAAGAAATAGCCTGTGTTCTAGGGTTAGTAGTAGTGGAATGTCAAAAATGTGGGAGGGAGGAAATCAGGAAAGCAGGGCTGTTCTGGTGATGTTGAACACAAGGATGCCTGAGAAAAATGAACCATTTCCTTTCTTGCATAATAATCCCATGGAAAGCAGTGCAACCTGCTAGATCGTCGCTAAAAAGTGCTCTTGACCGCTATGTGATTACAAACACAAGCATAGCCTTGGAATCCAGCAACCAGAGCAGTTGACACTGACCAGCGAACTTTGACTTCAGTGGGAGTTGAAAGGACTCAGCACCTTGCAGGATGAGATCCCATGGTAGCACCTTTCAAGCAATAGCCACCTTTACAAATAGTTCCTTAGCAAGGTGATAAGAGGTCTGCATCTGAGTCGGGGGTAATTAGTTTTTCAGTCACAAGGGGTGATGCTAAAATGCAGGTTAAGTTTAACAAGCAGAACTTTATTAAACTCTATGGACGGCTCCATCCACAGGGCAGAGCTACTTTCAGCCAAACTCGCGGGTGTCCCATTTCCCTGGTGTCCCCTCAATAACAGTCCCTCCAAGGAACATGGGCCCTCTCACTCCAGTTCCAGCGATCATGGTACAATTAGAACTGTGTCTTACAGGATCATGTCCATAGTTTGCTTGGCCACTGTTGATAGGCTCTCAGATTGAATGCCCACCAGGAGAGGTACTAAGGCCCTCTCTCACTGATCCTGAAGCCTCATCACAGTTGGTACTGAGGCACTTTGAACTGCTGAGGGCTTTAAAAATTAATTATAACTTTATTATTTATACAGTATTATAGGTGTGAATGGTGCTTTACAGAGAAATAAAGGATATGGAGGGTCCCTTCTTAAGAGGTGATACTTGAAGTAGTAGGTCCTCCTCTTATGTGTGGTGCTGGAACTCTTTCTTAACTACTACAACTGAGCCCTGGCATAACTCCTTACGGTGCATAGGCCCAGTTAAAGAAAATCAGGATATATAATTGCCCAGAACAGGTTCTATTGCACTACCTCTGAGTTACGAACAACCTCCAGAATGGAGGTTGTTCGTAACTCTGAAATGTTCATAACTCTGAACAAACATTACGGTGCTTTCAAAAGTTTACAACCAAACTGTGACTGAATAGCTTTCAAACTCTATGACGCTGAAGAAAAATCTTGCTTTTAATCATCTTAATGGCAGAAATACTTTCCTTTTCTAACTTTCCATTTATTGTTTTCATAGTTTATGTTTAACACAGTACTTGTACTGTAGTTGCTTTTCCCCTCTCTCCTGCTGCCTGATTGCGTACTTCCGGTTCCACATAAGGTGTGTGGTTGACCGGTCAGGTTGGAACTCTGGTGTTTGAAAATCTGAGGTTCTACTGTCTGCTATTCTTGTATTAAATAGGTGCATCTCTCGCACTCCATACATGGAAGCAAAAGCTGGTAACTTGGAAAGTGAGCGTCATTAATGGGAGTTAATCTGGAGCTTTGGCTGATATTAGACTAACTGTCTGAGCACATTTTGCCTCCTCTTGCCCCACAGTAACTGCTACATAAAGGTTATTTTAGAATCTACACAGAGCAAAGTATAGAAAACAACAAAAGGAGGCTGGTAGGAAGAGACTGAGAAGGTCTGAGTAGTTAATTAACCAAGCCAGAGCTGCTAACATTCAGACTTCTCAGGGACAGATTTTAAAAGTATTTAAATGCCTAAAGTGCAGAGAGCTGTCTAGAGGGATTTTCAGAAGGACCTTGGCACCTAACTCCTGTGGAAATCAATCAGTGCTTCCATAGACAGTGATATGTCTTGTATTGTCATCGACTTTTTGCAAAGATCCCATAGGCAAGCCACTCCTCCTTTCCTCTCTTGTTCCCACGCTCACAAAAAAGCAGCACTGAAAAATCAAGGCCAGATTCTGCCACTCACTCCTGTTGAGTGGAAATCAATGAGACTACTCAGTGACACAGATACTTCTCAGGGGGACTGAGATCTAGATTGAATGAGACTACACTGATTCACACTTCTTGGTTTGCCTTCACCTGCCTCCTTGACAATAGGTGATACTCAGTTGAAAAGCTTCATTAATACCCAGCACCCAGTTAAACCATCATGAAGTATGGAAGGATTTTCAACTGCCTTTCATGGGTGAAATCCTGGATGCACTGAAATCAATGGGAGTTTTGCCACTGACTTCAGTGCAATCCGGATTTCACCCTAGAGCAATAAGATGGCCAGATCCACCTCCCACTGAAGTCAATTGGAGTCATGCGGTATTTACAGACCGAAGGCCTTATGTGAGTGCAAAGTGCTTAAAGGCTGGGTGTGTATTATTTCCATTTGACAGGCACAGAGAGGTGAAGTGACTTGCTCAAGGTCACACTGCAAGTCTGTGGGAGAGCAGAGAATGGCAGCCAAATCTCCTGATTCCTACTTTCCAACACCAATCACTAGACAATGCCGCTTCCCTAAAAATGATCCCCTCACTTTCACTGGCGTCCTCCCATGTAAACTGAAAAAAAGCTTAAAGGCCAAATTTCCCTAGATACATGCACTCACTTCTCCCATTCAAGAGGGACATTGCAGTGTGCATGAGTATATATGGCTCATATTTGACCTTCCATGTACAGTAGAATAATAAGGTTACCCTATAGAATCAGGCTATTTAATGTGGCTTCATAAACTTAAAGAACAGGAAAATTATACTTTATATGTGCATGTGTGATTATATACTCTCCATGTATACACATATGTATTATATATATTATATACTACATCCTATATAATGTATACACACACTTGATCCTCAATTATCTGATTTCCTCTTAATCAAAACTCTGTATCTGAAAGTTAGATAATATCCCCTACATTTTCCATTTAGACAACTTTATACAAGTCGTAAAGTGCGTTATAATGTGTGTCAAATTTTCTGTGTAGAAAACTATATACATATAACACACACGCATATTAAAACATTGGAAGTTAAGCCAAATTTCACCTTTGTCTTCACCCCCTCAATACCTACAATATAAAACCAGATTTTTTTTTAATTCTTAAATCAAATGGAGAGAAAATGAATAAAAGAACTCCCCAAACAGCCAGCAGAAACCTGGCACACGTAGAAAACATCAATTCACTTACAGAACATAAAGAGAATCATGTTTGAGTCTCCTTTTTAAAAAGCAAAACAAAACCCTTTTGTTTGACTGTTTGTTTGTTAGCTCTTATAATTTGAGAAACGTCACTGTAGCACTCTCACCTTGAACCAGAGTTTGAAACTTTTTGTGTTTCTTTGTATAAAAGAAAAAACGGTTTGGGATATGGAAAATAGTTTGGAAATTTGAGGTTGGAGAGAGAATAGAGAGAGAGAAACTGGAAGATTGCATAGTTGTGAACAGTGGCTTCTCATCAAGGTGAAAAAGTGCATCATCTGATAAAATAGCATCTGATTATTTCTTTTTTAGTTCGGTTCCATATGTTTTTTTTTCCTCAATCAACTGTACATGTCACACATCAAAAGGTATTTACAGCACACACACACATGCTAACATTAAACACCTGACATTAAAAACAGCCATTCTTTAAATGTTCCATCATAGTTTTTTTCCATGCACATTTGTATTCTTTTTAAATACATTTTTTGCTACATCCTAAAACCATAAACTTGTCTAAACCCATCTCGTGTAGTTTTGATCTTTAGCAACATAAAAAGGGGATAAGCACCAGGAATAGTTTGGCTTGACCTCCAAACCTGTAATTCAACGTCTTTTTTTTTCCCTCTTTCATTCGGTCACTGCCTTGCGTGTTTGTTTGTTGTTTTTGATTTTCTTTTTCTTAATTTTCCAGAGATGGGAAAAAAACAATTGACTTTTTTTTAAGCATTCTTGAGGTAAGAGTTATATGCTAAACACCTATGGCAGACAACAAGGCTTTCAAAAGCATTTGAGAAATTAAAAGAGTAAGAACTGTAATCATCATCATAAATAAAAAATCTTTTGACAAAAGTATTTCCAGGATCAAAACTTGTTGCTAATTAGTTTAACCTCTGTGTCCCCTTCATTCCCCAAAATTAGCAATGGAATTAAGCAGAAATGCAACTTGCCTGGTCTTTCACCCTCCCACCTAGCCAAATTAAATGTCAGTTTTGTATTTTAAAAAACTTAGATACTTCAAAAGCTTTTCATGCTTGCTGTCTGTCTCAAGTGCATTTTAATACATGTCTGATCATTTACATTTATATAGGAAAGTCTCTTTTGTTACACTTTATACAGCATCTCTGCATTTTTGTCTTTTTCTTTTCACTTTTTTTAAAATTTTTGTTTTTTGGATAAACAGTTGGTTATAACAATCTACAGTAAGGCTGCACAGGAAGAATTCTGTGTATTATTTTTTTTTCTAAGAACCAAAGTATATAAAATGAGGTTTGATTCTAGCACCTTTTACAGTATTATTGGTGTTGTTCCCTTTAGTAGAAAATAGCGTCACTCAACATCCTTTCATTTGAAACGGTACCACAGTTTTGGCAAGACTTTAAGGTATTGACAGAGAGGGAAAAACAAGGTGACACACTACTCAATCCTGCAGTCCTTGCTCTGACAAAATTCCCACTGATGTCAGGCACAAATACCCATGTGAGTAAAAGTGAGCTGCATTTACTCTCACGTGAGGGCTGCAGGACCGGACTTGCCCCAAGCAGAACAGAAAGGAGAACATTTAAATAGCAAAGTAGATCAAGTTGCTGTCTCAGAATTAGGGTGACCAGATGTCCTGATTTTATAGGGTCAGTCTTGATTTTTGGGTCTTTTTCTATTACTCCCCACCCCCATTCTGATTTTTCACATTTGCAGTCTGGTCACCCTGCTCAGAATTTTCATTCAACTGGTCATCAGCTGAAACTGTCTGCGATTCTGTCAATGTGCAAAACCTCATGGAATGACATATTAGTAGGTGTCCAAAGAGGAGAAGCTCAAGGTGACATACAATCCCCTATATTCTTCACAGCTGAAATTCCTGCACCAGTCACACGAGCATGATAATTACACACTCCCCGTGCCCGCCAAGCCCCTTTTGATAACATCGGGAGCAGGGTTGGGTACTTTAAACTCATCTTGCCTGATGTTCTTTGGACCACTGGCCTTTGGGCAACTTTAATCAGGGAGTCCCTCTGTAAAGGCTGATGACAATTTGAAGAAATTGTTTTTGTATGAAACAGCAACTTTCACAGAGTATGTTTGGGGGGTAAGGGGAGGATAGAAAACAAATGCACAGTTCACTCCAAGAAAAGCAAATCCTTCTGTGGATTTTAACACTCTACAGGATGTTGAGCCTTGTCAGACAGCTGTTAGTCTCACTGGAGTAGTATATTTTTCTGCAGGGGAATGGTCGATTCCCCGTACAGCTTCATCAGAACCTCAATTATATATATATAATTATAACTATATGATATATCTATCTATCTATATTTATATATGTATACATTAAAGTCTGTTACTGCACTGGCACGTAACACAGAGGAAAAGTACTGGCATTGTAGTTTCCTGCAAGTGGTTGCCTTGACTGGAGTTTTGTGAACGGTAAGCACCACAAGAAAAGGCACCACAAGGTTTTGAGAAGTTAAATGGTCTGTCTTCACTGCCCTAACCTTGTCATGGTGAACAAACACCTTTCAGAGTTAACGAGGACACTTTGGGCCAGGCCGAATACTGATCTCAATGAAGCTGGTGCACGTCTCAGACTAACTCCAATGACTTTGGTGGAATTAGTTCAGATTGAGTGGTACCTTGGTGCAATTGAGAACAGATTTTGCCTTTAAGGAGGAGATTAAAAGAATCTGAGAACACTTTTGTAGCGCTTTGGATTTCTACATCCTTCCTAGATAAAGGCCGACATGTTTTTTTTTAAATAAAAGCAATGGCGTAAGGAGAAGTATATCTTGGTCTTAGGGGCTTGCTCTTGCAGGTTGCCTGTTAATAGGTGCTGAGCACTCTCAAACACACCAGCGTAAATGGAAGTTGAAGGTGCGCAGCAAACCAGACAAGGCCCCCTTGTCACTGTGCCAAATCAGAGCTGAAACTTCCAACCCTCCAGTGCACAAGAGTGCAGCAAAGAAAGTGTCTTTTTCAGACCGTCACCTCGGCTGCTTCAGCGAAGTCACTTAGGATTTACTCTCAGATCAGAAACCTGCACCTTATTTTTCCTGGACCAAATCCTGTGGTCCGTATGCACTCCTTACTCAGCCAAAACCTCGATAGCAGCAAACTTTCTAACTGTAATTCTTTTGCTAATAAAATCACACACACACTCACATGCATACACACACCTGACCCAAAATACCTTTAAATAAGAGGAAAAGCCAATGAAACGAGCCAGAGAATATGCTCAGAACCCTCCCGTGAAACAAGTAGTTGAATAGGTCATGCCAAACATGGCCTATATAATTAAGTGACCTCCTATGAGGAAGGTAATTGCTTGTTGATTTAAAAAGAAAACAAAAGATTCACAGGCATTGTTTGCCAGGTAATAGCACCAGTTTTGCATTTGTGTTGATAAAACTTAGCCCACCCTTTCTCACCTACTAAAACCTTAGCAGGCTGGTTCAGATGAAAGACTAGTGGGTCTAGTTCTGCCCTCAGCTAAATTACACCGGATCAAGAATAAATCCACTGAAGTCAGTGAACTTGTGCTCTTGTAAGCGAGAGTAGAAAGGGGCCCACACAGCATGTTCTCTGTCAGCTCAAACAAAAGGGGAGTTGTCGAGAATAATCATCAATCACAAGAGCTAGGTGTGAAACTTGGTTGCAAAAGTTGGGAAATGGGGTTGAAATGCCAGCGTAGGGTGTCAAAGACAGGGCTTGAAATATCCTTTTCTTATTCTCTCCTGGGATCTGCTACTTTCTGTGCATTTCAGAACATGGATAGGAAGGTCTGCATTGATGGCCTCTGCTGATTAGTACTTGCCCCTGTTTGGGATTCCTGAAGGAGGCGTGTTTTCCGTGGATGGGCATCTTGCCAGTAAATTGTAATGCATAAAGATAACATTTGAAGGGCAACATTGGCTTCGGAAACTCATTTTGGGCATGAGTTGGCATCAGAATGGACTATGGTCCATAATCATCAATCAACGAGTGCCAAGAATGCTAAGGCAAGATTCAAGCTGTTAACATGACTGGATGTCATGCTATTAGCAAAAATATACCAATTTTATGGGAAATTTACATGGATTGTCAGGGAAAGCTTCTTGACAGTTAGGTCTTGTTGTAATGGAACCCCATTCTCGGGATTATTTAAAGCCAGGACTAAACTTTGGAGAATAGAGTGTGGGGAACAATCTTGAACTGGCCCTGGTGATGCACTTGATGACCTGATAGGACTTCTCCATCCCTAACTTCTCTGATTCCATGGTAAAAAGGTGTTCTGCTAACTCAGTGGAGTTCTCCACCAGCCTTGCCCTCCTTTCACACTAATCCCGCCGCTTTACAAATGGAAGTCAGTGCACCGCAGATGTTGGGGAAATGCACTGCATTCATGTCTGGTGTGACATTGTACATGGGCAACCATGCTTCTACTGTAATTCCAAGTTCACCTGAATTCAGACCAACCCAGCCCTATCCCACTACAGTGATGGGATGCAACGTGGTATTCTGACCTTTTAGCGCTGTCCTAGAACTACATTGGGCAAGTCTACTGTCCCCTTCATTTGAAAGTGTCAAAGCACTTTACTAACATGGATTAAATAATCATTCTCTTTATGAGGGTCACATCATCCCTGTGTAACTGTTTTACAGCTCAGGCAAATAGAGGGTAAGTGACTTGTCCAAGATCACACAGTGATTAAAATTGCACTGTAAGCTCTGTGGGGGCATAGATCATATTCGCCTTGTGTTTGTACAGTGCCTAGCACAATGAGATCCTAGATCTGACTGAGGCCCTCAAGTGTTCCCACCACACAAATAATAAGTAATGATTATAACAACTATGCGGCAAAATCAGGAAAAAGGACCCAGGAGTCTTGATTCCCAGTCAACTGCTCTGACACTGTCTATCTGCCATTTAGCAGTGCTTATGGTATTTGTGCTCTTTGAACTAGATCCATCTGAGGGCTAAAGTGCAGGAATCCTTTCCTGGTTTTAAATTTTCCAAATAAAAATGACATTAAAAAATATAAATATTAAATTGTGCTATTCTTTAGAGATGTGCCAGTTCTGTAGTGATATAAAAATTCAGGACTCATCAGTACTGTTCTTAGGGTTCAAATTCATTTTAAAAGATCAGGTGAGTTTATACGTCTGGGGATCTTAAACAACTTTCCAAAATTAACTAATCAATCAATCATTATGAAACCCTTGTGAGGTAGGCAAGTCTCACTAACCCTATTTTTCACATGGGGAAATGGGCAGAGATTTCAATGACTTGCCCCAAGTCACATGACAAGCCTGTGGGAGAGATGGAAATAAATCTAGATCTTCTGGCACCATGTTTTCTGCTTTCTGCATGAAACTGCTTTCAAATGCATAAACAGGGATACCATTTAGATCAGTAAAATTAAAAAAGCCACCAACTATGTCGCTATTTCCTCTTTGCTCAGCCTAGATTGAGAGATCAATACTCTTTGCGGCAGTTGACATGGGGTTGAAGCATTAGTGAAGGATCACTAGATGAAGATTTATTTCTATCATTCTTAAAGTGTGGGGGGCTTCCCCGCAGTCTCACCTGATTCCAATCTTACATGCTTTTACAGCAGCTTCAATGGAATGATCCGGCTTTGCCCTATTGCCTCCAATGGCCACTACTAGAACTAGATAGAAAATCTTCCTTTCACGCACATTTTGGACATTGTGGATTACTTTCCAGTCTCAGTCCTAAGAAAAATCCAAAATATCAAAACATTTCTGAGCCAAAATATGGCAAAGAAACTTAGCCTCAGAAACACTGAAGCAGAAAATGTCACCGCGGTGCATGAAAATGAAACAAGTCAGCATTTCAGAACAAAAAGGCTGCTTTGCAAGGATACTCAAAGATGAAAAAAAAAGTCACTCGGTTTAGAAATGTTGTGGAAAAAAGATGTGTTTCATTTTGATTCTCCTAACTGGCAAACTGAAAACCGCTGTTGAAACTACATATTCTGATGAGAGATTTGGGGGGGGGGGCTCCCCAAAAATTTCTATCAGCTTCGGGAGTTACTTGTTTGTATTGAAGGGAAGAATTTGGCTTTTAGTGTAAATTTTTACGCTGAGACTTCACCTACATCAAGAAGATCCTAAGGGACAAATCAACCATGTGACTCCAGGGTTGTCTACACAACAGGGAAAAGCACGCTACAAGGTCTTCATTTGTAAAGCTCACAAATGTTGCACGTGATTTGGTCTGTGTAGACCCTCCTAGTGTGCACAAAAAGTCTCCTAGTGCACATTAACATAGTCGTGTGTACCATGTACATCCTTTGGTGTGCACCTGCAGGGCCTACATGAACCAATGAATGCACGACACATTACTGCACTTTAGAATTCACAGCCCAGTAGAGAGGTTTACCCCACCGTTTAGACAAGCCCTTAGAGTCCTGTTCTGACTATTGAAGTCAGATGGCTCCTGATGGCTCTGACTCTGTTGTTGCTACAGTTTCTGTTATGCCTGACTTTCAGCTTCACACCTCGACACCAGATATTTCACAATCTCTGATGGGCTGTTATCAGCTCCGATTCTCACTTACACTACAGCCCCTTTAGGCACTCGGGTAATGTAAAGGGGCTTTAAAATGGGTTTAAACTAATTTACGCCCCCTTTAAGGCTCCAGAGAAGTGGCAAAGGGGCTTTATTGTAAATGAGAAGCAGGCCCCTAATATTTATCCATGGTAAATTGCCCAACTCCTGGTCAGTCTTCAGTGTGTCTTAAAATCAGATTATTTAAAAAATGAGTGAAATAATGCAATAGTGGGACGGGGGCAGGGCAGAAATTTGGGGATGTTGGGGGTCTGATCTCCATTACAGCAGTGTACATTCAAAGTGGATCTTTTGAAATCAAATGGAGATACTCCAAATTCACACCAGTGTAACAGAAAAGAAGAATCTGAGCCGGGGAAGATGGTAATTCCTCCCTGGGAGCAAAAATTAAAACAAATCAATTCCTAATGTGACTGAATGATGCTTATCATCAGCTGCGCCTTCCACCATCTGACTTTGTTCCGGGGCTGCACTAGTTTGCAAAGAACAGCATTTGCTTCCAACATGGAGGGAAGGGAAAGGAAAGGAAGAACTGCCAGCGGTTCCAATAGTTCCTTTGTTGCTTTGGGGAACGAGGGGTTCCAGCTGTGGTGACAGGTTTTGATACTGAACAAAGCTAGCACTGAATAGTCGAGCTACCGTCCTTCTGATTGGTCAGTGACACAAGGACATTCGTGGGGAAATCTGAGAAGTTGGGTTGAATGTGGGTGAGAGGTTTAACCCTCATTTCATTATTTGGATTATGGGGGATTGAAAATAGATTTGGGGCATTAATCTCAACAACAGAGGGCCAAATTGGCCACTTGTGTAAACAGTTTAACGCCACTTCAGGCAATAGAGTTGTATCCACTTTATGCTGCCAGCATATTCTCCTCAGTATTACTAAGAAGAAAGCATTCTTCTTTGTACAGATGCATCGAGGTCAATTTGGAAGAGATGCACAAAGCAATCACTACTCTCACTGTAGTCCAAGGTAACAAGTTTTGTGTAGAGAAATGTCATTCAGTGACATAGCTGGTTTTCCCCCACCTTATTTGATAGGGGTATTATATTACAGAGGCAGAACCACTTTACTACACTCAGGACATGTTGTTTCTCAGGATTTTCTTAATCTGAAAGAGAATTCGGTCATCGCTCATATCTTCCTTATAATTTGGCACTTTTGGTGCCACAAAACAGGCCTGATTTTGTCCAAACTAGGCCCAGGTTAGCTTGAGAGGTCTGCAAACCATAGCAATCTATCCGATGATCAAGGCCTGAACGTGAGATTTATGACACCCACCAATCCAATGAGTTGTACGCAGTTTGGCATCCAGTAACAGAATTTGGAACAATCCTAGGGGACGTTCTACAGCCAAGTGCAGAGGTAGTGTAAATGGCTGCCCACAAGTCAATGGAGTTGAAGCTATTTACGCCAACCTCAGATTGAGTCCTGAATTTGGCTTCCATGCTCAAAGGATACGATGTGCAATATTTTCAAAGAGGAATTTGATGCTCCTTCACCCCCATTTGCCCAGGAGAGTAAAAAAAAAAATCCAAGAAATGTTTATTTCAAGCCCCTCCCCTGCTAATTGCTGGCACCTCAACCCTGAAATAGCCATCTCCAAAAGCCCGTTAGAATTCAAAATGTAGCCATACGTATTAAAACATATACATACATGCTCCTACCTGACATATGTGCATGTATATATTTCTATATGGACTATATACAGGCACACAAACACACACATAAACCAAAGAGACCCTTTAATTCTGAAAATCCATTCTGTCAACCTCTGTTCATAAACAAGATGTTGGCGCTTACACTAGGTTCTCTCTCTTTTTTTTTCTTCTTTGCCCTTGAAAGAGCCAAAGTTACTTAAACAAAATTAAATTTAAAACAGCCAATAATCAACAGGGCCAGCTACGTTCATTGTTAAACAACGCACTTCTAGGGAAAATTAACTCATGATTTAGCCAGAAGGTAAACTTCGTTAATTTCTTCAATTAGATAATGCCCTAGACAATGTGCTTCTTTTACTAGGGGGCCCACTATGACCTTTATAAGCAACTGATATTTAAATTTATTTTCTTGACTAGATGCATGTGACCCTTCACCCACTTTGGTGCCAGGCCATGCCCCCTCAAGCCTATCAGAGGCCACCCCTTTTAAAGGCACGGTTGTTCAAATAAAGGGAATGGCCTAACAGATCGCATGCATCAGGCCAGAGAGGAAATGCCTGTTCTCCTGCCAATGCTTGGATGTGCATCGTGGCTCAGAAAAGGTTACGTTACAGCCTTCTCCAGCCTGGGCACAGCAGCACCAAGCTGAGTGAGTGCAACAGGGAAAATAAAGGGCCGGGGACATGAGTGGAGAGAGGCCCATCTGCAATAACAAGGCTTCTGAGTTTGTTAATGGCTGTCTGCCCCCAATGCGGGAGTGGGGGCGCAGTCAGGCTGGGAGGCAAGTAACGTGGAAGAGTCTGGGTACCCATGGGGCCCGGAAGCTTTGAGCTTCCACTGTAGGGGAGACTGAGCCCAAATCCACTGAGCAGCCTGAGAAGGGCATTCCTAGCTGCGTGCTCTCTCTATGCAATCCAAGTTCCCAGGATGACAAAGCTGGTGGCATGCTGCAATACTGCACTGTTTTCCATCATGGGGCAGACTTGGCAGTCCTAACTCAGGGGAGAGACAATGGGAGTTGTGCCTGAGTAAGGAGTGCAGGATCACAAATAATTTCTAATAAACCAAAGATTAAATCTCCTTGCTCTTCCATGCATATGCAACGGTGGCCTTATAGAATGATGCTTAGCGCAGGTTAGAAAATTAGTAATAGAGAAATCTGGGTGAGAAACAAACCAATTGTTTTTTAAAGTGTCCTCTCGCTCCTATTTTCTGATCAGTACTAATAACAATAATCAGAATAATTAACTGGGTTCCTTGCAGGGTTTGAAAGCAATTTACCTCTGGGGTAGCCCCACTGACTTCAGTTGAGCTGCAGCCAGGGTGAATCTGATCTGATGGACAAACCCTGTTGTCTGAAAGCTCGGTCAAAACTCCTATTAATTTCAGGGGGAGTTTTGCCCGAGAGAGACCCTGCTCTAGTCTCGGTAGGCGATACATCGTTTTACTCTGTGAAAGTAAGTACCTTGAGAAGAAATGGACGTGAGCCATTTGGAGCATGCAGTGTGTTTGTTGCATCCACTTTATTCTTTCCACTCTTTGCGTAAGGAAATATAGTTCTAAAAAAGCTATTGTCTAACAAAGTAAACTGTGGTTATTGTTGTGCTGGGCTAGACAGTCAAGAAAGGTAAAGGCAAAAAAACAAAAAACAAAACCAAACAAACCCCCTATCCTCCCACATATTTTCAGTAACAATGTACCAGCCTCCCAAATAAAATCAAGGCTATTCCAAAGCAGCGTGAGCAAGTATTTCACTGTATTCAGATGGAAGCTGATAGCTGAACGATCTAGTGCATGTTAACCATGGCTGATGAGTACAACCACCAAAAATTCAAGTATTCATTAGGAATCTGTTCAGTTTCTAAATGATTCATTGACTTTTAGTTTCAAGTTTCCATAAAGAGAGAAAAAATGAATCACATGTTGTGTAAAAAAATAATATTGCAAACAGTGCTAGGAAGGCATTATTACAGATGATCAAGAAAGCAAGGGTTCCATATTTAGATTACACACAATAGCCTCAACTCCTTGCAGTTGGGGAGACAAAAGACTTAAGACAAGTTTTTGGATGCACATATGTACTGCATAATTCTGTATCCCTTTAGCAAGTTGTAAAAAACCTTTGCACTTCCATTCCTGGTAACACAAACCCAGTAATAATAATACTTTGCACTTCATAGCACCTTTAGTCGAAGTGCTTCACAAATGGTTACTTAAGCCTCACAACACCCCTGTGAGGTAGGTAAGTATTATTATACCCATTTACAGATGGGTAAACTGTAGGCACAGAAAGGTTAAGTGACTTGCCCAAGGTCACACAGCAAGTTTGTGGCAGAGCTGGGAATAAGGCCCAAGAGTCCTGTCACTCCATTATCCACTATGATTTTTAGACCATGTTCCCCTCTCCATCCTGGCCTTATAAAACCATCTAACAAACAAATCAATAACTCCAAATAACTCAGCATGTTATAATGTCCCTGGTTTGTCAAGACAGCTACCTTGCTGCATGTGTCCCAAAGGGATAGAAAAGTACTGTTTATAGTCTCAGATCATTTTTGACAGCTTGCAAATGTTTTTAATATACAACAGGAAACAAACCTCCATATTATCTCATCACGAAATTGTTTGTTTTTATTACAGCTTCTAATTGGGTTATGTATTTTGAAGGCCAGATTGCTTCCTCAGAATTACTTTTAGTGTTTTATAGTGCATAAATTTTTGTCATCCTCATCATAAATGAAGATCTGTGGGAACATATGCAGCTATCTACCATTTCATTTGTCTAGAGATCTTTTTATTTAACATGACCCCAAACGTCCTTAGTGCTCAAGCTTTAAGTCACGAACGTTGGCTGAAGACAGACGATATTTTGGTCTGTGCGATTGCTCCCGCCTTCCCCAATCTTCTGTACAACAGAAAAGTGTTACCGTAGTGGTATCTCCAAGTTTAAACACAGAACAACGAAACAATTCTCAATGCGCTCATGGAAAAAGTGCAAGAATCGCTACCTGATGGTCTGGAAATGCATTCTGCACACAGTGAAAGGTTGCCCACGTTTATTTGGGATAGCTTCTAAACCACCTATTTCATGCCTGGCTGAGACTCTCTGCACCAGAATACACCTGAGCTTCAAGGAGATCCCCCCCCTCCCCCGTCCCACAGAACAGTCATCATCCTAGGCTGCTACCCGCCCCAAGAAACGCCAGGGCCATGGACAATTGTTGAAATAACAGCATGCAATCTGCAGCAGTAGAAAAGGCTGCAAGTGAGCACATTCCCTCTACTCTCTAACAGTACAGAAAACATCCCAAATCCACCACCTTGGTTTTTACATGATCATCCTTCGACAGAGATATTTTTGTTGTGACCAAATTGGACCAGCAGAAAACTAAGCAAACAAAAGACTAGGTCTCACAGAAAACCCTGTCTCCACAATTTTCCACTGACCCCGGCAGCTTCCAAATTGCCTTCTGCAAAAGTGGCACAGCAAGCAGGCACTAGAAAATTTCACAGATGTACAGTAGTAAGTTTTCCTTTTCAAAGCATATCTAGGCTTCAATTAAACCATGCCGGACGAACCTTAGACCACATTTTCTGAAGGTGGTTGACCATGCTACAATAGTGTTGGTGATGGCTGTTCTCGTGCACGTCCTGTAGGACTGGAAACACAGATAAATTGTGAAGTGAATCTCCTGCTGTAAAGATATCATGAGCAAAGAGCAGGGGACTATTCCTATTGAAGTCAATGGCAACATTTTCCTCTTCATTGTGAGGATAAAGTTTTCATCTCTGCCAAACAGAAGATTTAGACTTCAAGGTGCGTGTTTTTGTGATATTTCACCTACCCCACTTTTTAAAATACAAAACTGTTCACCGCTTTCGGCAGCGGGAGAAACAGCGAATGAATCGATATGGATAATTAGCCCCAATCAAATAAGCTATTAAAATATTTACCTTTAAATCAGTGTTTTGCTAACATTGTCTATTGGCAATTATGTAACGGAGTTGCACATCTGCAATTTGGTTTGGGTATGTTTAGAATGAATCCAAATCTTGTGCGCGTGGCAAAGCATGACATGGGCCTGGATTTCCATTGCTGGTTTGGACTGTTCTGAACCATTCCCATATTCAAGATAACTGCATGCAGATACTGGGCACGCCAAAGATAGACAGACATAAACACACCATGGCTGTCAGCATTATTAATAGAACTGATGATCCTCACCACTAAAGAACACAGGCTTGGAGCTAAAAGATATTCTGGGAACTGAACCAGTGGAGGGAACAGATAGACACCTGACCAGAGCTGGCCTATTTGATCCAGTCAAAGGAGATAGAGCACGACCCTGCCAGATCAATACAAAATCACTAATTCATTGCTCTGACTGTACTTGTCTGGAGTCTTACACATTTTAACAGATCTCTGACCTATAATGGATTCAGCTTTGCTCTTTGCACTGTATTTTTTAAAAACTTTTTCTGGAGAGGCTGGTGAGGAGGGGACAGTGCTAAATAATCTACCAGGGATAGCACAGAGATGCAGGGGGCTTAAAAACAAAACAAACCCAGCAATGGAGTGGACACCAAAAGCAAAGGGTACTTGGGAGAAGAGAAGCACTTTGGAGCAGAAGGCAAAAGGTTGGTGGATTGTAGGGTGACCAGATGTCCCAATTTTACAGGGACAGTGCCGATATTTGGGGCTTTTTCTTAAATAGGCTTCTAATACCCCCTCACCTCCATCCTGATTTTTCACACTTGCTATCCGGTCACCCTAGTGGATTGGCACCAGGTTTGGTATTAACAAAGGGATTCTGTTCCGTACTGTACCATTGGCTTGGGGAAAGGAGTGGTAGGGTGAAGAGGTTTACAATAATAAAGTCAAACCAAGCACAGAGCAATCCACAGAACTGAGGCCCCCAGTCAGCAAGGTTCTTAAGAACGTGCCTAACTTCAGGATCATCAGATAAGAGTATTCGCTTGCTCAACGTGAGGCCCTCGCTGAACCGGGGTCCAAGGAAGCAGGTGCGCCAATTCAGGATTTTGGTGGGGGAGGGGCAATTTTCAGTGGAGGTCCATCCCTCTCTTCCTGGCCACTCATGGAGTTGGGTGGGGGACACCACCCTATTGTTCAAGCTGGGGGACTTCCACTGGGTGCTTGAGCCCCCAGCTGGTTGCTAGAGTCAATGGAGTTCGAGGAGGCAGTTCTCCAGATCCTGTGCCCCGCCCGCCGCTGCAACCAGCCAGGAATTCCTGTGTCTTCCTGCTGGGGGTGGGCAAGGGAGGGAGAGTCCAATCTCATGCCCTGAGGGGATTGTGGGAAAGGCATGCAGGAGTCTCGCATTCCAGAGGAGTAAATGTGGTATGAAGAACGGGCGGAGAACTGCATCCCCCTCCCCCAGACCTGAACAGCACCTCCACGAGGAATTAATATTGTTTGTGCAGCCCTGGGGAGCCAATGCCAACGCACAGAATAAAGAATCAAAGTCTCAAAGGTCTCGTCGTTTGGACTTGTAACAGGTTACCAAGGAAGACAATCGGGGGCCATCACTGAATATTTTCAAGAGCTAGTTTGATAACTCATGAGGGCTTCGTCCTTTATTCCTTCCTGGCTTGGGGAGTCACCAAGACTGAAAAGGGGCTGCTTGTGCCAAGAGGAGAGGGAGGATTAGACCTTTTGATTGGGATGATGAAGAGACGCAGCCTTCCAAACCAGGCCAAGTGACGCGCATATTCTTTTCTGAACCTAGGTCTATCTATCTAACAGAAGTGAGGCCAGTACTCCTTGGAAAACTCAGTTAGTAGATTGGGACCTTACAGAGGTCTAGGGACAGGAGAGATGCCATCAGATTATTTGAGATACTGCCAGATATCGGGGTGCTCCATAACTTGAGACTTAGTTGCAATGGAAATGGCAGAAGCCCCCTTAATTGAGCCATTCAAACAGGTTGAGACAGAACACCAGATCTCCTCACGATTCTCCCCACCACCACCCCCTCCTTTGGAGCCACAGACTAGGTGACAGGGAAGATCTTTCCCATCTCTAAGAACTATGCCTGTGAAACTAGCTCAAGTGTAGAGAAGAGGGGCATATTAAAGGGCTTTAAGGAGGAACTTCTTTATTCTATACATCATCTCCTTTGTAAAGAATCAAAGTCTGTTAGAGTAAACTGCTAATAATGCTGTTTAAGGTAAGTATTTTGAGGAAAAACTATTAGTATATAGTAAAAAGATGAAATGGCTGGTCACGTTGGAGGACCAGCACTGATAATGGATAGTCCATGTGTCTCTCTAGTGTGCCCAGTCCTCATTATAATAGTGGAACTTGCAACAAGCAATCTGAAGGGGGGTATCATTCGTTAAGTTCACTTCACAAATTACCTCATTTATCAGGAGACGTCACACGAATTAGAGCAGAAATGCAATGAAAACGAAGCGATGCCAATGACAAGTGATATGGTTCTGGTCCACAAATCACGAAGAAGGTAAGTGAAATCTCTTCAGATAAAATAACTGACCATTAATTAGGGAGGGGCACAGACAATACGAAGCCCACCCTTCGTATGAAAATGTGACTATTGGACAGGTTGTAATCAGAGCCCAGAAACATTTAATTGAAATGGAGCTTAACTGACTGGGATTACAGTACCAGTGACAATTTGGCTTTTTATAAACTTTGCCGTGTGTCTGTAGTTTGGTGTGAATAAGCCCTGCCCTCCTTAAAAGGACCTGTGAAATATTTGAATGATATATTTTAAAAAAAATCCACTGAGAACACTGCAAAGCATCACTGATTGAAAAAAATGTTTCCATTCAGGTATATTCAGGCGAAGAAAGCATTCAGCTTTTTAAAACTATTATATAAAATTTGTACTACTTTCTCTAAATACCTACTGTAATTAAAAAAAAGGATTCATCAAATAAAAAAATCATAATCATAATTAAAAAATCTTTTCCCCATGTTGATTTTCTCTTCAGAAGAGTTCAACATGGGAATTTTGCACCCTAGACAGTTACAGTATTTCTGGAATAAAAAATTGCAATCACACAGAGAAAATAGTATAGTATTCACTTAAAAATATCTTTTGTTGTTGTTGTTGTTCCCCTCGCCCCCAAGTAGAGGGATGGTGGGATTGAAAAAATGCCCTGGAACGGGAATATTCTTTTAAAGGAGCAATACTCTTGAAACCAAAAATGGTATTACATATACACCACCTGTGATTTAACTCGAAACAAAGAAGCTTCAACACAGAAATAAAGAAATGTAAACCTTCACACACCAAAAAAGATTTTCTGGAAATGTCTCAGACCTCTAGCTTTGCCATCAATGGAGGTGGAAGTGTCTCCTTGCAGTGAGAACTCTTAAGCTAAACGGTGATGACCTTGCTACGCTCTCGATTTCCTGTGGTGTTATTTCTTGCCACGTACTTACAGCAGAAGGTGACATAAAACGTTTATCAGCGGTTCCCCGAATGCACCAAGTGAGTCGAACAATTCTCAGCTAAATCACAACAACAACATCAACAAAAATACAAAGCACCAAATCATCTTTAGAAAAGCGCCAGTTACAGGTTATTACTGTTTGAAGATTTTATCCTACTTTTCTTTTTTGTTTTCCTTTAAAAAAACAAAAAAACAAAACAAAGAATGCTTTACAATCACTTTAAGGCTCACGCTGAATGAGACATAACAGGCCTTACACAATATTACAAATAATACATGTATGCCTTTTCACAGCCTTAAAATGATACAATAGGTCAAATTATTTTGCCAGTCACCAATCAAGTATTGTGCCTTTAAATTGACTTTCTTTTTGCTACTATGCTGAGTTTTATTATTACTGAAATATTGGATTAGATATATGTAAATCTAATTTAGTATTATATTTTTGGTGCATAATTTAAATAATGCAGATTCATAATTTTCCAGAAATCAAAATAGAGAGCCTTTTTCTGGGCTCACTCACATCAGCGTGAATCAAGAGTAAGTCCACTGAAAGCAATGGAATTACACTGTATAAAACTGATGAGTGAGATCAAGTCTGGTATTACTATGTGAATTTGGTGCAAACTGAGTACAGCTGACCATCACTTATGGCCCATTTACACTAAGGAAACAATTTTATCAGGGGATTACATTTATAACATGGTTTGGTCTGGCCAACATACTGGGGACCAAGCTATGTTTTAAATACATTGCCAAATTGTGTTACAGCCCCGATCGTCTCTTTCAGCCATTTGAGATTCAAATTCTTTTTGGGCTTTTCTGCTTTGCTTTCTCATCGTTAGACGTTTTTCTTGTTCACCTGTATCCAATAAGAGCAGCAATACCATTTGTATGTTTATTTTTTGTTGTTATTCTTTTCTCATTTCTTTTTTTTTAAAATCTTTTTTTTTAAAGTTTTGTATTTAGTTTTTTGTTTGTTTTTTTTCCTGGCATAAAATCACCCAAGAGTTTTGCATGAGAAAGGTGACAGTACTTAATGAAACTCAGCACCTAAGGGCATAAGGCAGTTGTAGGTTTGTTTGTTTGTTTGTTTTTATTTTTCAATCAGCACCAATCCCATATATAATGTTCTACACTTGGTGTAAGGTATAAAACTCTGATGTGGAGACGCCTCTTCTCCACTTGTGGATCATAGGTGTGGAAGTTGAAATACTGTTTCTTATGTGTAAAAAACAAAAGAAAAGTTTTTCTTTTTGTTTTTACTTATAAAACATAGAGATTATCTTTTTTTTTTATACATACAGCAGCCAGAAAGAAAGCTTATCTGAAGGTGTGTGTTTCATGATCTGTGTTTACCATAAACAAAAATAAGATCCCCTCTTTTATTTTTTTTTAAAGGAGCTTTAAAGTGAAGACTCATATTGTAGCAACTCATACAAGAGAGGTCCGTCTCTATACCTAATACCTACAGCTGTGGGGGTGACATACTGGAGAATGTTGATAGTTCTTCTTAACCGCCTGTCTACAAAATGGGCATCCCATGCAGGGTATCTCTTTCTTGGGATGTCAATCTTAATGAGAGGGCCTTCTGGGTAGTAGGCTCGCCCAGATGGAATAGATGGCACCATTGCTCTCACCTGGAAAACTGGCAAGCAAGTGTCAGCTGTGAGTTCCTCCTGTTGCTCCGTGACCGCTCTGGTAGGCGTAGCCTGGGCCCCCCGGTACCCAGGGGTTTCGGGTGCCATGGGCTCAACATCAGGAGGCAAAGGAATGCCCCAGAGCAGCTCGGCGCAACAGGAGCTGGCAAAAATCTTAGCTCTCGGCCCCGTGGGATGCAGCACCCCATAATAGAAGAGCATCAAAGCTATCCCAGCAGCAAAGCTAAGAAAGACACAACACAGTGCTGGCACGGCATATGAGTCAGTAGTTGTAGGATCTCTGTAAAAATACCAAAGGAGCGTCAAGGCAGCATTCTCTGTCAAGACTACAGTGTAATATGCAAACATTCTGTATCGAGTCCGCCCTTCCTTGACATTAAACCAGCAGAAAATGTACACAATCCCTACCACCATGTTGAAGAGAATCTCCTCCCACTTAGACATGCAGAAGTCAGTCCCACCATGGATGATCCAGAAAGCCATGGCACACCAGTGGACCACTACAAAGATCCCAAAGTAGAGCTGGAAGATGGAAGCAAAGAGGGCAAAAGAGATAACTCTGGATGAGATGGTGAAGAGGCGCCAGAAGAGATGCATGAGGGCCCCTCTGTAGCTCATACTCTTCTTGTCATCCCTAGAGTCCCGAAGAAGCTTGTGATAGGAGGCTAGCACCCAAGCCAGGGACATCAGGGACGCCACAGAGGACACACCTGCCAGAAGACACAAATCCACAGAGTCAAACAATAGCATAGATAGAGAACGTCACTCACTCGCTACTTTAGTGTCACGGGACAGGTACGGTAGCATGTAATGGACAACACATTACAAAAATCTTGAGGAGTAGAGCAATGCAGAAATATCAATATCAGAACCATAAATGAACATTTCTTCTTTATCTATCTGACACCGGCACAGGTGTATTTTATATTAGTGATAAGCCTGATCCAGAACCCCCCAAAACTGAATTACCCCCAAACTTTCAGAGCGAACGAGAAAGGACTGGAATTTGAATGTGTATCCACATTTCAAAAAACGCCTCCCTCCTTATAATGATCTATGCCACACTCCCAGATCCAAAACCTTTCGGACATTTGAAATCCAGATCTAGATCCAAATTTTGTAGCATAGACCCATCTCTGCTCCAAATTGTTAAGGTGTCTGCTAGATTGTAGCATCATATAGTTATAGAAAAATATTTAATACATGGCAGGGCTGTTATGCCTTAGATACGGGGTGAGCAAATTTTGGGACAGAGAGGGTGACCAGTTTCGAAGTAATTGGGGTATGTGTACACTGGGATTGGGAGGAAGAATTTTCAGCTCGCACCAACTTTGATTGAGCTAGAATGCCAAAAATAGAAGCGTAAGCCATAGTGGTGCCAGCGTCGGTATGGGCTAGCCGCTCCAAGCATTATCTCACTTGAGTCCCTAGGTACATACGTATGTGGCTAGGCCCCTTCTGCTGCTTAAGCCGCTGTGGTTACATTGGCGCTTTTAGTGGATTGGCTTGATCAGAGCTGGCATGGGTATGTCTGAGATTAAAGTGGCACCTTCCAGCTCTGGCGGGCAGATCCGCACCCAGCGTGCATATGATTTAAAACCCCAAATAAATGTACACAGCCCTCGGCATATTAACTTGTTTGACTTCACCAGCCGTGAAACCGTGCAGCGGATCTGTTTCGTGCTCAACCTGTGACCCCCCAGAGTTAGTGAACCCCAGGGTCACTGTGGGTTACTGAGCCATGGTAGGGGGCCTCTTCTCTCAAGATGCGCGTGCACCTAACGCCGAGTGAACCCAGCGGGAGTTCACGGGGGAGCGCTAGTCTGACATTGGCACACTGCGTGCTGCTCAGTGCTTGCTGGGAGGCGCAGGCGGCTTGACTGGGGGTGGGTGGAAGGCTGCCAGCACGTTGCAGGATTTACCTGGTCTGTGGGAAGACAAGCCTTGCACAGGGCTTGTGAGAGATCTGTCATCACCACCCGCCTCTTTCTGCAGGCACCAACCTCTGTCCTGAATCAGCCCTTGGCATCATGTTCTGCATAGCACAACACAGGCCCCAGTGTTCTAGCACCCGGTGGGTCTCACATAGCACCTGCTTCCTTTAACACCTTGCTCCTCCCAGATCCCCGCTGGCCACTCCTCACCCGCCACCCTTCCACTGCCATAGAACATCCCTTTTTCTGTGCCCCTTCCAAGCCGATATGCTCCTAGTGGATTCAGCAGGCTGCCTTCTGCTGACTCATGCTGGCTAAGCAGTTTCCTCACAGATTTAAGCTCCTGCCCGACCCGTCTCTTCAATAAAGGGGTGTAGGAAAATTCCCCAAGCCCAGGTTTATGGATCTCCAAAAAGAAGAGTGAAGACACAAGATGTTCTTCCTGGACCTAATCCTGTACCATTACAGTCAATATTTATCTTGTTAATTTATTTGGATTGATAAACTAACACCCACCCAATGCTCTGGGTGCCTTAGATGTATTTTATTAATACAATAGTAAACAGACCTACCAATTACCCCAGGACCAAACCAAATAACCCTGAAAACAAAGATTAATAGATCCCATCTGCCCACCAAATCGCCAAAGTCTCATACCACCACTGCCCAGTCCTACCCTGTCATCATCCCTTTATAGGCCAGGGTAAAAGGTGGACCAAGCAATGTGTGGTGAAGGCTGGTAGACTCAGACTGCTAGGAGCTGAGGAGTTTTGTCATTAATTTCAGTGGGGGCAGGAGCAGGGTCTATATTTTCCAAAATAAAACACAAGCTGAATTAAACAAAACACCACAAACCAAAACTTTCACGATTTCCTTATAAATTCCAACCTCCTCCCCCTCAATGCCAGCAGGAGGCAAAAAAGGCACCATCCATTCCCTCCTTCCCCTTAAAAAAAATCAGATGAAATTATACAATAACAACTCCAGGAGCAATTCTAATATTTGTAAAGCTTATGTTCCCTGGTGTTTTTACATGGTCTACGTGAAAATGAATTATTTTATATAGATCTTGCCCAGGATGACGTTACCTCAAGAAAAGCTCATTTGGAGGAGAACTTCGTTTGGAGGAGAACTGAGGCGGTGCCAGCAAAAGTCTGTATAAACCACATTGCGATGCCAGGGTCAAATGCTAAACGGTACTCCATGTACACCAATGAAAAACACTGGGTAACATCAGGATGGTGTTAACACAATAGGGGAGTTGTATATGGAAATTGTATCGTAATTAAAAGATGGTGGCAAAACATTGCACAAATTTAGGGAGAGCGGAGCATGTTACATATATGCTGAGGAGGGTCAAATAACTTGTTAACGAGAGGAAACGACAGACTAAGACAATTAAACATGGAATCAGAGACATTATAGAGCCAGACCCTCATGTTTTCATACTCCATCTTCCTGCTGGATTTGGCTGTGTCTGTACCCCATGGCAGCAAATGGGAAACAGTCCTACCAGAACTCACTCTCTGCAACACATTTCTACTCCCCTTTAGTGGCTGTTTCACTCCCTGGGGCTGGACGGGGGCGTTATGAAGCAAATCTCTGTTCTTCCTCTCCCCACTCCCCTGAGGGTGGGCAGGTGTCTGGTTTTCAACTGGAAAGTCTGGTCAAAAAGGGTGTCTCGTCAGATCTACTGACCGGACACCCCAAGTCTGGTTAGGCGGGGAGGTGCTGAGTTATCACCCACATTAGCCCCTACGGCTGCAGCTCCCAGCCCTGGCTCTGCAGACCCATGCAGGGAGGGAGCAAGAGGGGAAAAGCAGTGAGTGATGGAGGAAGGGGGAAAGAGGATCAAATGAGGGGGGCAGGGACAAGGCAGGAGCGGGGCCTCGGGGGGGAAAGAGAGGGGGCAGGAGTGAGGCCTAGTGGAAGAGGCGGGGCAGGTTTTTAAATATTACAGTGTTGGCAACCTCATCTCTACCCCTCACACCCTATTCCCAGACTTTGTCCATGGCTGCTTGTCTCCCACTGGGGCTGGAGGATTGTTGAATGGGTGTCCACTCCCACCTCCCACACCCCTGGCCAGTTCTCTCACTGGGGCCAGGAGGAGTAGGTGCTGGAGGCAGAGGGAACGAGGTTCAATGAATCTTCACTCCACCCCTGTCCCGGCGTGGCCTCTCTGACTGCTGCGGCTAGGGTCAGAATTCTCCTCCTCTTGAGGGCAGCCTGGCCTAGGGCCTTACCCTTTAGTGGGATTAGTTCTGCCGAATGTGGACACGAATGTGGAGATCCACAGAGGGAGAGGCTCATGCAGAGAGTGAGCAGGCCCAGAAAGGACTGGGCCTCCCACTGTCGCTGAAGCACCGCATCCTGTCAGCCACAGTGAGAGCTGGGAGGGAACCCAGCGCTTGGAATCACACAACCGGGTGCAAATCGCAGGGGTCTTTGAAAAGAAAAAAGGAAAGGTGAAATCCTGACTCCACTCCACTGACATCATTGAGAGTTAAGCCATTGACTTCAATTCAGCTGGGATTTCACTGCAAATTTCCAGCCCTCAGAGTAGCAGAGAAAAGCTTGAAAAAGTGACTCAAGTGCTTTGAAAAGCTTAAAAAAAATATCTGCCAATAAATAAAAAGACCCCAAAAGAATAATAATACCTGCTTCTTATATAGCACATTTCAATCAGTAGATCTCAAACTGCTTTACAAAGGAAGTATCATTACACTGATGGGGAAACTGAGGCATACAGCTGCACAGTGACTTGCACAACATCACCCAGTGGGCTACTGACAGAGTTCAGACTAGAACTCCCGTCTCCTGAATCTCACTCCGGTGCTGTAACCACTAGGCCATTCATGATTTGTAAACCCAGTTAATGATTTTTGTAGTGCTGACTCAAGATTTTTGAATGCTTGGGGCTGGCAATACAGTGCAATTCTTTGTGCTGTTCTGACCTTTCTCATTACCGTATTTGGTATTGGTCATTCATTCTTCTCCTATTTAAAAATGCCAAGTCAGAAACAATGTCATGTGAATTAAGGGATTGCTTACTTTGACCTTGCCTACACTAGAAAGTGATACTGCTTCACCTATATCTATATAAAGCGGTGTTATACCGGAATAAAAATGTGTGTGCCAGTTTAATTTATTCCCCATAAAGGAAGGGAAATAAACTATACCAGTATAAAGCACCTGCCAGTATAACTGCGCCCACATTGGGGGTTGTACTGGTATAACTATTTTGGTAAAAAAATTCACTCCTAGCCAAAATAGTTATACCTGTAAATCTTTCATGGGTAAACCAAGCCTTTGTCTATAAACTACTCATGTTGAGTGCCTGGTTGCCTGAGTCACATGGTATTATTTCTGCAGTCTGATTGGATGAGTAAATTTTTCCCAACAGAGTAACAAATAGTGAATCAGGCATTTTCAGCACAACTGTTTGGATAAATAATCATTTGTGTTAAAATCTGTGAAAATGACAGGATTCCCAGCTATGTTCACACAGTCCCAAGCATTCTCCAAATACTCATGAACTATGACTCTGGGAATCAATGAAACAGAGGCTGGTAATTTAAATAATTCATTGCCTATGCTGTCAGTCCTCTCTGAGTTTTACTCCCATTCAAGTTTTGCCCGAGTAAGGACTCCAGGATGGGCCCTGTGTGAATAAGGTGTTTAGAACCATTAAGCTCGCTCTTAAATGGAAAACTGAGCATTATCTGAGATGTGTGGATCTTTTTGAAAACCAGCTTTAAGCAGCTTTTTAAACAGGTTCCCATTTTGCAGTGATGTGATACGTGACCCTGGCTCCTCGTCTAGTAAGTTGAGGGTTCAAACGCCACCATGAGGCTTGGGTTCGGACCATTGCTCCCGCTGCAGATAAATCCTAGGGGGGTGCTCTGTTGTTAAGAGTGACTCAGGAGTAGCTAAAGGGAGGAGCTTTGGGATCTGGGGCTCACAGGCAGAGACGGGGCAATTTGCCCAATGAGAAATGTCAAGCCCATCAGAAAGGCTGGGCGGAGGCAGGGGGGAAGATTCCCTCTGGATCGTGGGAAAAAGAAAAAGAAATAGTAGGTGTCAGTAGGGAGGAATATGACTGAGAAGTAGAATCCAGCTGGGGTGTTTGAGGGAGGAAAATCAAGGAGTGCTGATTGGGGAGCGGGGGATGAGTTAGAAGAAGAAGTCTGTGTTGGGAAGCCTGATTTGTTTTGTCATCCTGGGAAGCCCCCAGTTTTAGGGGACGGAAGCCCCATTTCTCTGAATCAATGCCCGGAGTCTCTTGTCCGTGTGTCTCTATTGAGTATGTGCCAGCATCTTAGTGCAGGATTGGGAAGAAGAAACACCTCTCAACAAACTAAGGTTATCCCTTAGTTGTCCACTGTTGGGTTTCTTGCTCCCTTCTATTGGACACTCACGGAGAAAGGACACCAGCTTACTTTGACCACAGCTATGGCAATTCCTATAGCCCTTATAAAATGGAAGCTGAAGATTCAGTACCACTTTCTGAGTGTTACGTGAGATCATACCTTGATTTCTGCAATGCTACCTACGCTACTATCCCAGAATCCTCTTCTCAGTCACTTCACTCAGACTCAAACCATGTGGCACATCTAAGACTTCCTTTGCATGGCTTTTCACAGACCTTTTTTAGCTGACTAGTCATGTCTCCCTTCTACAGGAACTCCTCCCTTTAGCTGTCTCCCTTCTACAGGAACTCCTTGCATAAAGTCCTCCCGGTTAACGCTGTTTCATTGTTACCTTGCTGATCAATTAGGGAACATGCTCGTTTAAAGTTGAGCAATGCTCCACTCGCACGTTGTTCGGCTGCCTGCTTTCTCCACAACAGGCAGTATCCCTACTCTCCCACCTTTCCCCACAGCATCCCCACAGCAGATGCCACGGATCAGTGACATTCCCCTCCTCCCCGTCTCCTCTTGCCCAAGGCAATCAGCTGGCTTGCAGTATTTAGGAGGCAGGAGTGAGGGGGTAGGAGAGAGGACTCGGCCTGCAGGCTCCCCCTCTCTCCCCTGCCTCCTGCCCAGGGCAATCAGCTGGCTTGGCACGTTCAGGAGGGAAGGGAGGGAGGAGCAAGGAAGCAGCCTGCGAAGTAAAGGAGGATGAGGTGGGGGAAGGGAGAAGAGGCTATTTTACATTGTTATCAATGACGTGGAAAACACAAAACCATCACTGCTAAAGTTTGCAGATGGTACAAAAACTGGGGAGGGGGGAGAGGTAAATAATGAAGAGGCGAGAACACTGATTTAGAGCAATCCGGATTCCTTGGTAAACTTGGTGCAAACTATATACATAACTACATGTAAATGTATAGATCCAGGAACAAAGAATGTAGGCCAAACTTATAGGATGTGGGACTCTACCCTGGGAAGCCGTGACACTGAAAAAGATTTGTGGTCCATGGTGGATAATCAGCTCAAAATGAGCTCTGAGTGTGATGCTCTGGCCAAAGAGCTAATGTGATCCTGAGATGCATAAAGAAAGGAATCTCGAATAGGAGTAGAGAGGTAATTTTAGCTCTATATTTGGCATGGGTGCAAACATTGCTGGAATACTGTGGCCATTTCTGGTGCCCACAATTCAAGAAGGATGTTGATACGTTGGAAAAGCTTCCGAGAACAGCCACGCAAATGATTACAGGATTAGAAAATGTGTCATATAGTCATAGACTCCCAGAGCTCAAACTGTTTAGTTTAACAATGAGAAAGTTAAGAGGTGACTTGATCACAGGCTATAAGTCTTTACAGAGGGAACAAATATTTAATAATTAGCGCTGCAATCTAGCAGAGAAAGGTATAACACAGTCCAATGCTTGAAAGCTGAAGCTAGACTGGAAATAAGGCATACATTTTTAACGCTGTGGGTAATTAGCCACTGGAACAATTTACCAAGGGTTGTGGTGGACTCTCCATAACACGAAATTTTTAAACCAAGGTTGGATGTTTCTCTAAAAGACCTGTTCTAGGAATTATTTTGGGGAAGTTCTATGGCCTGTGCTACACAGGAGGTCAGACTAGACAATCAAAATGCTTGGTGGCTACTGGAACTTCATATAGTACTACTGGTTTTTAAATCTTCTTCTGAAGGTTAGTTAAGCCAACGTCTTGGGTGAGATTCTCAAAAGCTCTCAGTGTTGACCTATCTCTGTTCCTTACGAAGTCAATGACTTCAGCCAATGACTTCAAGCCAATGAGTTCATTGACATTGAAGTCAATGGCTTCAATGGGAGCACTCAGTTCAAGAGTGAGCACTTTTGAAAACACCACCTCCACTGTCTCACAGGTCAGTCTGGTGAGTTGATGAGTACCCCTGTGAGACACGAAGCACCTTCCGCATCTCATGAGCTGCACTGAATAACTTACAAGAGGGGTTCAGCATCTCTCAGCATTAAGCTCCTATCCGGATATACACAGTTACTTATATTACCCCATTCACCATAGTATCTGAGCACCTCCCATGTGAGGTATCCCCTTTTTACAGATGGGGGCACGAAGAGATGATGGGATATGCCCAAGCCACTCAGAAAGTCTGTGGCTGAGCAGGGAATAGACAGATCATACACCTACATTACACCGACTTTCTTGGATCAGTGCATGCCGACTTTTTAACCGTAATTCTAGATTTTTAGAGCTGATAGATTTAACAGCCTGAAATGGAAGCTCTCACAGGCAAATAGAAGCATCACAGGTATTAATAAACAACAATAATGAGATAAACACTCAAGAAAGGACTATACAGTCTACCAGGAAAAATGTCCAGGGAAATCTGTCAGACTGTGGAATGGACTCCCCTAGCAAAGGGGTAGAAGCCCCATTGCTTGGCACATTCAAAACCTGATTGGATGAAAACACCATAACACGTACTATAGGGAACGGCCCAGTACTGGGTAAGGAAGGAATAGTGAGTGAAATTCACTGCTGTGCAGCCTAGTAGCACAAGGCCAACACACCACTTAAGTCCCATTTAGTCCCCTCTGCACTAGGGTGAGTTTAACTCTGAATGACTTTATTGGTTTTCATTCTCCAACTTCAATGAATGACCAAGGCTCAGAGGAGACATAATAGGAATCTAACTAAGACCCAAGGACTAGTGGAATTCTCTCCTGAAAAATCAACATTTGCAGGTGAGACCCAAACCAATTTACTTTTCTTAAACAAAAACGAAAGGCCAAATCACAATGCAAAACAAAAACAACATATTTGAAAAGCGTTTCACTTGCATCTGGTCTGTATGGCATGCATTAAGCAATTACCCTTAACTTTACCACTGCTCTAACACCAGTGAGTTACCAAATTACTGATTAAAAGCTAACATTATTTGTAGTTGGTCCCAGTGCTCTGCGTTAGTCTGTTGAAGAAATGTAGGAAGGGTTCTTTGAAAAGGATACGTACATAGTTTCATAAATATTCTAACAATTTGGTTATTTTCTGTAAATAATTTTAATGTACTTACCGTATCATATTCCCTAAATACTTACTGTGGTGTCTGTCCCTTTAAAACTGAAAAAGATGCCTATCAAGTTGATGCTCTATTTCCTTTTTTCACATTAATTCTCTTGAAGACTGTTCTAAAAAAATGGGAAGATACAAAACATTCTCTCAGGTGAACTGGACACCACAGTAAGTATTCAGAATGCGACATGACCCTCTCCATCAAGTACCGCATGATGGAATTGCCTGCTTTATAGTAAAGTGCTATTTTTTTGGTTACAAGACATCAACTCTTCAGAAGTTCAGCCTTCTTTGCCATGAACCTCTCCTCATTTTTTCCCCCGGTGACATATTCATCCACAGAAATCCTAAAACTTATTTGAAATCTGTATCAGCAGCAGATTTTTTTTTTATCCATAGAAAATAAAAAAATAATATTTGGGGCCTGATTCTGATCTCATAATATCACAACATGTGGGTGACTCTATCGATTTCGGTGCAGTTATTCCCCATTTGCACCAACATACAGGCAATCAGAACCAGGCCGGGTATCAGTTTTTCATTTGACCCGGAAAGATTTTTTTATTTATGTGTTTTCCTTTTCTCTGTTAGGAAGACTGCTTTCCTCCTCCGTCTTTGAGTTCTATTCACTTCTGACGTGAAAGAATACAATTCATAAACAATAAAGAAGTAACTGGACAAAGTATGGTGCAGTGGTGCCAACCCTTTCATCAGTATCTCAAAACATTACGGACAATAATTAACGTGGCATCTCATCACCCCTCTGCAGTAAGTAAGTAGCATTACAGCTGTGATATGGCTGTCTCTGAGGGTCAGTCCTGCACAGTGCTGACTACATCAGTATATTGAGTGACCTGACCTCTCATATGAACTCAACACCTTAGAGGAATGCTCATCTCCTTGTGAGATTAAGCCCTAAGTGACTTACTCATGACCACACAATGAGGCAAACCAAGGAGTCCTGGCTTCTACTCCTGTGTTCCAACCACTCTTATGTTAAAAGTTACATCCTTGAAAGCACTTAGTATTGACCTATCTCTGCTCTCACTACATTCAGATGTGGGGGGGTTTATGCTGCTAGGACACTGAAATATATAACATTACAGCCACATCTTCAGAGCAGAAAGGATCCCTGTAACCTGAAATCCATCCTCCCTGAACCTGCTCATAAATATTGTTTTGGTTCAGCATTGGATCCAAAACCCCAACTAGGCCTATTTTTCTCATCTGATTCAGATTTTGGTCCCAAATGGCAGAAATGTCATGAGAACAGCAGCTCTAGTGAGATTTCCACTATTTAGGGCAGGAAATATCAGCTGATCTCATGACATTTTGGCCACTTGGGGAACAAAAGCTCATCAGAACTAGTCACCAGTGTGTGGCATTTGTCAAGTCTGATCCTAATATTAGTCTCTAGACTTGAATCTAAACATGGCCTCCTGGACCATGACTACTAAAGAATAAGAGATTCCTGTCTGTGATCTCCATACGTCTCTTTCTCCTTTATGTAATACAGACATTTGTAAGTCTACTTTGGGATTCAAACTTGTGAGGAGAAGTTGCAGCACACACAATAAGCACAATCCCAAGACTGCAAAAGGTGGGACCCTGTGTGTGAAGTGTCAGTTCTGAGCCTATTTCTAGGGTTGGTTCTCTAGACAGAGATGGGTGGAACTGGCAGCATCAAGAGAGAGTGTTAGGTACAGCAATTGAAGTCCTGTCTCTACTGAAGTCAATGGCGAAACTCCCATGGACTTCAATAGGGCCAGGACTCTAACCAACAGATGTAGGCAGCCAGCTATGGGTGCACCTCTCAGAAGGTGCTGAGACCACCATGCATATTCCTATTGGCAAGCAGAGGCCAAAAGGAGGTCCTACACCTGAGGGTGAGATCTAGGGCACATTTGAGAGCAACTAGGAAGCCAAATCCCGTCTTTGTGTAAGGCACCAATACGTTAAGGGTCAGTCCATAACACCAAAAATATCAGCATCACACATGTAGGATTAGTGTAAATAGGGATGGGCTAGCGCTGCAGAATTCAGGTCTGGTTCTGAACTTTTCCAAAATTGGATACAACTTGAGGCAGGAACCCCATTACTCTACACCATCAGGACAAGGACATCACGTTCTTTGACCTGAATTCCCAGTGTCACCTCCCAATTTGCAAGTGGAGTCAGGAACCAACAGCAGAGGGAAGGGGTTCTGTTGGAACACCAAAGTATGTGTCTGCGTATGGGAACCCGGCAGGAGTGTAGATGGAATGACTCTTCCATGACCCTAAAGTTCTAGAATAATCTTTACCTCCCTTTACAGGTAATGATCAAGTGATCTCTCTCCTGCCATCCATCTCCACCCTCTGACAAACAGAGGCTAGGGACACCATTCCCTACCTATCCTGGCAAACAGCCCTTAATGGACTTAACCTCCATGAATTTATCCAGTTCTCTTTTAAACCCTGTTATAGTCCTAGCCTTCACAACCTCCCAAGGCAAGGAGTTCCACAGGTTGACTGTGTGCTGTGTGAAGAACTACTGAAATTCTCTCTCCTCCCTGGCAACAAACTTCCCCTGAGAAGTTAACCAGTTCTTATGTCACATGCACCAGGGAATCAGCTAGTTTCCTAAGGATTAAAGTTATTAGCCCCATACTAACTTTCAGGGTGCGATGCCAGCAAAAGAGATAAAAACTGCCTGCTAATTACAGGACCGAGATTTGCAGTAGCTGCAAGGAACAATTTGTTATACAGGAATTTTCAAAAGTTGCAGTGTGGATGGGCCGAAGAGGTGGCATTCAGATCACTCATCCAGATCAGGTTCAGGCTAGGATTTGGATTCAGGATTGACGCAGACTAGGGTTTAGCTGTGGCTTCGGCTTCAGCAGGGCAAGGTCTCACAAGCTCTTCTTGTGAGATTCCTGAGCTCCTTTGAACTTGACATATAGCACCATGATCAGTTCCTTTGAAAGGCACAGATAGATTAGATAGAGCACTGCAGGGAGATAAGTAGATTGGATCTGGAAAACAGAATCTTTCTGGCTTTGGATTCAAACCAGAACCAATAGGGGGAATTCAGATACAGGGATTTGAACCCAAACACCTGACTCCCACTTGGACATGAGAAAAAGCTCAGATCTAAGGTTCCACTTTTGCTCCAGCTCTATTTTAAATAGCTCGTTAATACAAGGCAAATTATATGCAACTGTGCTATGAATCTCCATCCAACTCCCTGAAAGCACCAGAGAGGAAGTAGAAAATACTTATTTAAGCCCTATTGTCTTTGAGAGCAGGGTACTGAGCACTGAGGGACTCCCCCATTCCCATTCCTTTTCCACTCCCATGCGAGGGGCAGCTGAACAGACCTTTTGTAAGGAACCAGTCAAGGCTGCTCTGATCATCAGCCGTGGAATGGGGGTATTATTCACAGGCAACACAAGGATGTTTCCATAGGTTTAGCACAGGGGTGAGCAAACGTTTTGGCCCGAGGCCACATCGGGGTTGCGAAACTGTATGGCGGGCCTGGTAGGGAAGGATGTGCCTCCCCAAACTTGTCCATGCCCCGCGTGCCTAAAGATGGCTTCGGGTGACTGACTTTGGACACACGTGCTGGAAAAGGCTGGCCTAAGTGACATGCCCAAAGTCACCCAGCAAGTCTTCAGCAGAGCTAGAAAGAGAACCGCAAGCCCAGCTATCATATGTAGTGGAGGGTGACAGTGTGCGAGAGTGGGGTGGTTGGGAAAGGAAGTTACTGGACACTTGATATCTGTTATAGCACATTGGCCCGGATAGAGCTTGGTATTATTTAACTATCTACAAAAGCAACTTAGAAGCACTTATCTGCACAGCACAGAGTGACAGGAGCTCGGCAAACATGTGCGTAAAGTCCCCACCCCCGTCCCTCAATGGAAGCACTCCTGGTGCCAACAGAAGGAGGGTAGTGTGAACAGTAAGAACAGAAGAATGGCCATACTGAGTTAAACCAAAGGTCCATCTGCCGACTTTGGCCAATGCCAGGTGCCCCAGAGGGAGTGAACCTAACAGGTAATGATCAAGTGATCTCTCTCCTGCCATCCATCACCCACCTCTGACAAACAGAGGCTAGGGACACCATTCCTTGCCCAGCCTGGCTAACAGCCATTAATGGACTTAACCTCTGTGAATTTATCCAGTTCTCTTTTAAACCCTGTTATAGTCCTGGCCTTCACAACCTCCACAGGCAAGAAGTTTCACAGGTTGACTGGGCACTGGGTGAAGAACTACTGTGATGGCTGTAAGTCGACCTATGTTAGGGCTGCAGTGTAGACATGCACACAGACTGCAGACCCAGAGGATGCCTCTCTTTGGAGGTTGGCCAGAGGCACAGAAAGGATTCATGCCTATTACAGAGGCAGCTTCAGTCATATGGTCCTGGAAATGCTTTTAGCTAATTTCAAAGAAATCTAAGAAACAAACAATGTGATTCACATTCATTGGCTAATGTAAGGGTGCTTCCCTCAGTATGTTTAGAGGACACATGTCAGCAATGCTCACCTTAGTCACTTTACTCTTTATAAATCTTTTTTTTATTTTGTGAGCTGGTGCAATGTCTCAGTGTAATTGCAGGTAAGGGGAGTTTCCTGCAAAGAAGAAGGAAGCAGTATCTCAGCACCTGTGCAACAGTACAGACAGCTGGAATCATTAACTAAGACTGGCAAAGTACTGCTGTGAGGACTGTGACATGGTGACTAAGCCTTACTTCGTGCAGCAGGTGTTGTCTTGCAATCTAATAGCAGCAAGCACTATAGAGCTCAAGTACCAAAGATACATTATGAACCTTGGTTTTTTCAGGGCACAATACACGCTGCAGTGGTTGAAATGACTTATATCAGACCAAAATTCAACTCCGCTAGATCATCTAGAGTAAAGTCATACTTGATTTTTCTCCCAGCACTTTTGCCTTCCCAGAAATTCACGTGTACAGGACTGAGTCTGAGACAGGATCTTCAATATGTTAACAAACGTCACCTTCCCAAGTGGCAGGCAGGCTCGTCCTACAGAGATCAAAACATGCATTAGTTTCCCTATTGCAAATATCCATTGCACCTTTGAGCGGCTCATCAGCTGGCTTCTGCAATAGGGAAATGGTTGTGTCATGAGAGCGTTCCCACCAATGAGTGCCCATGTGAAAACATGAACCTAGAGAGAGGGCTCTGAGAATGAAATCCTCAGCTGCCATTTGGGACAAGTTGTCTCGGCCACACACTTAACTAGCTCAGTACCGTTGCAGCACCTGAGAGATCAGGATCCTCCCTCAAACTTTCCCACTGCGCAAACAACTGAGCAAGTCTCAGAAATTGCTTGTTGAATATTCCGTCAATTTTAGCTGGATTGCTTTCAAGGCAAATTGTTGCAACTTGAATTCTTTGCTGACTGGCCGGCAGCAGTCACAGAAATATACGATGCAGTCTCTCTTCTTGCACATCTCATTAGTAAAGATGTGTTTGCTGATCCAGAGTAACATGCTTTACTGGTTGACTAACCTGAATACCAGACCCGCTTTCTAGAGCAAGTGGTGGACTCAAACAGATTAATGTTCATATACTTTACCAACCAACGAGAGGCAGCAGGCATAGTAGACTGTATATTGGAACAGTAGCCAGGCACTTCTGAGTTCTAATCATGAATCTGCCGTAGTGGGACTTTGGGCAAATCACTCCACTTCCTTATGCCTCCGTTTCCCTATTTGTTGCTCATAGTGTTGCTGTGAGGATCACCTAGTTAATGTTTGCACGGTGCTTTGAAGATGTAAAGTGCCAAAAATGATTGGCATCAAGAGCCATAGATTACAAACTCTGCTACCGATTTCACTCACTTCACCACATGTTGCGGTTGTTTTTCCTGCAAAGGATGTGTCACTTTAATATCGGTGGGTCGCATGAAATATTCTCAAGAGGTGAGACCTCAGCAAAAAGGTCCTCACCAGAGATGTAAGAAAAGCAAATTTTGATGGAGAAAGCTGCTGGACGGACAGCCTTGGGGACTGATCCAAAGCCCATTGAAATCAACGGAAAGACACCCGCTGACTTACTGGTCTTTTGTCCACAGAATCGGAGCGGCATAGCAATGTAAGCTTCCCCCACGCTGCTTGCTGCCAATGTGCCTCAGGCCTGACGAACTCTAAGAGTGAGTGAGCAGAGCATTCTTCATGCCCATTGTCAGCGGTGCTGGTGGCTTTTAGATATGGACACCTGACTACTGGGAACTGGATTGAGACAACTCATTCTAAACAGGCCACCAAATAGCTCTCATTTACTATTGCCTGGGTAACTGGGTGGTGGACCAGGAAACAAACCAGAATCTAGCAAAGCGCATATGCCCACGTGTAGCTTGTAGCTCCCCAGTGGCCTTGCAATGCGGCTATTTGTGTGCTGAAAGTTAGGCACATGCTTAAATGCTTTGCTGGGTTGGATCCTTAGCTCATTATGGAAAATTTGTATTGAATCAGAGCAAATCTTCAGCACTAATTTTTATCAAAACTCAAGAGTCCTCCATGACTCCTCCCAGAGTTTTCCCACCTTTTGCATGGCACCAACTATACCAGGTGCCTCTTCTCCACCTTACCCTGCAATAAGGACCCACTTCTCTAATCATGGCATATATGACCAACCTACTTCTGCAAGGAGGAACATGCAGGGCTGGGCCCTCAGAGTGGCACCAGCAGGGTCTTTTCAACCCCAGGCCATGTTTTGTGACTTTTTTCCTACTCGCTTTTGTACAACTCAACCAAAAGCAATGTCATCTCTAGAGAACATTAGAAACCAGGACCAGGGGCAAATCCTGGATTGGCAGAAGGATGGACTGGATGATCTGACAGGGCTTTTCCATCTCTAGTTTCCATGCTCTAGAATTGTGTGATACAAAAATTCCTATATACAAAGACACCTTTCTCTTACAGGGTCCCATGAAAACCCACTAGTAAGAAAAATGGAGGGGTTCTGCTTGTGAAGAGCAGGTGATTTATTTGAGTCAGCTTCGATGCCTTGACAATCCTGGACTGGAAGTGACAGATGATCCATTGGATCTTAATTTCAGAACAGTAAAGCTAATCTTAGGGGTCCTCTATAGCCAGCTTTCCTTAGTTATGGGTTGACTAGCATAAATCAGGATGATTTTGCAGAGCGAAGTCATGGAGATGCATTAGTTTTGCAGATGCAGAATGGGTTTTTGGCTCTTTTTTTTTTTTAAAGCATTCTTGGAGTTCACCAGATTATTTCCCTCTCCCAAAACAGATCTTGAGCCTGGTTTGGAAGGCAGACTGTTGCACAAAGACTTCTGCCATTTTTCAGTATCTACTTAATGTAATTCACCGTCACACTCATCCCTTCATACCAGAAGGCATCGCACAGCTCTTGCTCCTGAGTGTCTGCGAGTGTTTGGCTGTTGATGAGTGGTATTTTCTAAAGTTGTTGGCCTAACTCCCTTCCCATTGGTACAGTGGGAGTTTTACAGTGGGAACAGAGTTAGGCCAAGCCTGAAAACTTCTGAAAATCCCACCCAACAGCAAGAAGTTAACTCATTTTCAAACTTGGCTGTCCGAAGTTAGGTATCCACAGCTGAATTTAAGGACCTAACTGGAAACTTGGCAACTAAATAGAGCTGATTGCAAATTATCCATTAGATTTGGCTTGTTCTGAGATCACAAAGCTGGCCAGTTCCAGAATAAATCCTGCTTTCTGGCAGTGTTAGGGTGATCAAATAGAAAGTATGAAAAATTGGGACAGTGGGTAGGGGATAACAGGTGCCACTATAAGAAAAAGCCCCAAATTATCAGAACTGTCCCTATAAAATCAGGACATCTGGTCACCCTAGGCAATGTATTCCCTGTTCTATGAATTTACCAGCTAGTCTAAGCCAATACATTTCAGCCTCTGGATAGTTTGTAAATGGTTCTGTTCCACTGTTCACTATTGTGTGTGATTGTTTACCTAAGGATACGTCTACACTGCATAAGTCCCCTCACCTCCACCCTGCCAGCAGTCTCAGAGCCTGACTTGGGCTGGTGGGACTTTCTCATAGATTCATAGACTTTAAGGTCAGAAGGGACCATTATGATCATCTAGTCTGACCTCCTGCACAACGCAAGCCACAGAATTTTACCCACCCATTCCTGTAATATACCTCTCACCTATATCTGAGCTATTGAAGTCCTCAAATCATGGTTTAAGGACTTCAAGGTGCAGAAAATCCTCCAGCCAGTGACCCATGCCCTTGCTGCAGAGGAAGGCATAAAACCTCCAGGGCCTTTGCCAATCTGCCCTGGAAGAAAATTCCTTCCCAACCCCAAATATGGCAATTAGCTGAACCCTGAGCATGTGACTTGCATTACAGGGCTATAAAGATCAGTGCAGCTGTCCTGGAGGCGGGGCTCTGAAACTGGGTGAGGATGGTGGGCCTCACTGGGAACATCTACACTGCTATTTCCAGCCCTGAAGCATGAGCTCAGGTCAGTTGTTCTGAGGTCCATGACTCACTGCTGTGGGGGAGCGGTTTGCACTAGATGTACTCAGCGGGTATGTCTACATTACCCGCTGGATCGGCGGGTAGTGATTGATCCAGTGGGGATTGTATAGACACAATCCCCGCGCGCTCTCCCTGTTGACTCCGGAGCTCCACCTCCGCGAGAGGCAGAAGCAGAGTCAACAAGGGAGTGGCAGTGGTCGACTTGCCGCCATGAGGACGCCCAGGTAAGTCGACCTAAGATACGTCGACTTCAGCTACATTATTCGCGTAGCAGAAGTTGCGTATCTTAGGTCGACTTCCCCCTCCACGTAGACCAGGTCTAATTCACGTGGCCTGGTTACCGCATTCGGGGAGGATGAGTGAAACTTTTCAACAGGAGAACAAGGACTGGCAAAGACTGAAAAGAGACTAGCAAACGACTACCCTGGTTTGCAGGCACACATGAAGATTTACAAATAACAGCTATTACCCAAACATTCACGAGAACAAAGCCACGGTTGCACAACTGTTTGCAAAGAGGGAAGGACAAGGCATGTGAACAGACTTTTGGGAAAATAAGTTTGCGACCACTTTATCCAGCATTCACCCAGCTCCAGTCTCAACATGCAAGGATCTAGTTTTACCACAGGGTTAACTTTGGCTTGATCTGCACTTAAAACTTCTACCAACTAAGCTATGTTGGTCGGGGCAGGGAAAAAAACAAACCTTTGATGGACAGAGTTCTACCAACAAACCCCCCAGTGTAGCTACAGCTATGCCAATAGAAGAATGCTTCAACTGACATAGCTAATCTCACTGGGGAGGTGGTGTCCCTATGTCAGCAGAAAAACTCCTACTGTAGGTGTAAGCTGAATTTACCCTATGGGGCTACGTGAAGATAGCTCTACTGGCATGGGCTCTGTACAGCAGACATAGCCTCTGGCTCTGACTTGGGTATTGCCCCAAATCTCCCTGTCATTCACACATGAAAACCTCTCACCTGAGTTTACTGGTGCTTCCAACCCAGGCTAATTGGCCCGGCTGGGGATGGGCATAAGACGCTGGGAGCTGCTTTCATGCAGGCTGGTAACCACCCCCTTTGCAGTGAGGACGCAGGCTAAATCACTCAAGTCCCCCAATGCCTTCCCACTGTTCCCCCCTGTGTGCTCAGAGGGACAGACAAGTTCTCCCACAGTTCACTAGCAAAGAACGATAAAGTGGCTCAGCTGACTGCAGTGCAAAGAACCATGGGATATGTCCCCAGGAGTCCCAGTGACACACGGGGAGGAGTGCAGCACCCATGAGCACTTAGGGTCTGTCTACATTATAAGTGCTACAGTGGCACCCCTGCCTCAATGCTACTGTAGCGCTGTAGTTTAGACACTACGGTGACAGAAGGAGGTTTTCCATCACTGTAGTAAATCAACCCCCTAGAGAGGCAGTAGCTAGGTCAACAGTGGGGGTTAGATTGACCTAAGTACCTCATGCAGAGCAAAATTTTTCACAGACCTGAGCGAGGTAGTTAGGTGAACCTCAGTTTTAGGTATAGATCAGGCCTCAGTCACTTAGGCGGGGCTTTGCAGTGTGGCTGCACACACCTGGGCTAGGCTAATTCGAGTGCAGCTCACCTGGGCTGACTCTGCAGTGAAGACATACCCACAGTTTAAATGCCTAAAAAGTCATTTAAATGCCTAACTTTTGGCATTCTGGTTTGAAAAGTGGACCATGCCCTTGCTGTAACTCTTGCTGTTCACTTCTTAAATACACATTAGGTTCTATACTATTTTTTTTACAGGAGAAGTATAGTGCATGTACCACATAATGTCCCATAGATTTCAACAGGGCGTTGCAAAATTAAGATTTACATTGAAAATCTCCTTTGGATAAACAGCAGCCAATTGTCAGAGTTTTGCAGGATAAGGCTACCCTCACTAGACGTACAATGTTACTTGTATAGAATACAGCAGCCTTGGTCAAGCAAATTCCCAGCAAAAAGCTTACATGAAGCACTCATGACATCAATGGAAGGGCATCAGTGGTTTCTCTAAATCCTATTAAGTCGAGAGGAACCACATGAGAAATTAAATATAAAACCTGCTTAAGTGCAAATTTGCTTGGAAAGTGTCTATATAGAAATGTCAGCATCTTCTCTTTATCCATTCATCCATCCAGATGCTAATATAAACCCCATCGTTGTAGTAGCCAAAAACCATAATAATTCTTATGTTACTGTGGGTTTATGTGTTTATGGCATTTCAGATGTTTACGTGGGAATCTGAAAGGCAAGCTGGGTTATGCATCACCAATAATCAAGGAATTTCAGACTAAATCTCAGTTTCAGCAAATTTAGTGTCAAAACCCCTTTCCAATGTGTCTTCAGTCATATCTGCTTGCTCTACTGACTATAAGTAGTTGTTACTGCCTTTACCTGTTATTAGCATTGTACTATCAACACAGCTCACAGAGAGTGAGCTAGAGTCTCTTCTGACTCTTGCATTGACAACCTCAGCCTTCATTAAGGGATAAATCCTGGTCTCATTGAAATCTACAGGGGTTTTGACACTAACTTTGCTGAAACTGAGATTTAGCCTGAAATTCCCTGATTATTGGTGATGCATGATCCAGATTTCATGCCTTTCAAATTCCCAGGTCAATATGGAAGGTTGGAAGCTAGAAAAAAGCATGATTTACAGTACTTCTAAGTGAGGTAGATCTGATATGGAGTCATCTGAAATGCCATAAGCCCACAGTGCCATTTCTGGAAGACACCTTTTAGAGTACCATGGCACTTTCAAGTACCAGTGGTTTGGCTGATGCCTGAAAGACAGAAAATTTAGCACTGATCTTATTGCTGTCCCCTCCGCTTGGCCCCACTATGCTCAGTTATTGCTGCACCAGTGATAGGGAAGATCCACTCCACTTTTGCCAGGCTACTTAGACATTATAGGGTGGGTTACAGAGTGGCAGGATGGAAGCCTTCTAGGGAGGCTATGAAGTAAAAAGGGACTCGGAAAATGGCAACATCTTATTTTACATCCCCTCTGCAGATATTCCATCTGTCTAAAGCCCTGTGCAGAGAAAAGGGTGTGGCTAGGCCAGGGAGGGTCCTTGAACCAGCTGGCTTCCCTCCTATATGGCCCAGAAACGACTTATTACCAAAACAAGAGGCCAGATTGCAGCCATGGCCGAGCAGCTGATCCAGCTAGACTGCCATTTCAGAAAAGGACGGAGTGGACCTTAGAGAAGCGTGGAGGGAGAATCCTTCCATGTATCTTGTCAGGAGCGCACTGGGATTGAGTCAGGATTTCCAGTGGGGTCACAGCCTACAGGTCTAATCAAAGCATGGCTCCCCCAAAGCCACACAGGTTTGGGAGTAAGTGTTCCCCTCTCATGTGATTTTAAATGGGAGGGGGAAACAGGGGCGTTTGCTGACAATTTTGTTCACGGGCCCACAGCAGAATCAAATCCAGTTTACCCTTCCAGAGCTGGCTTGGGCCTACGGAACTAACAGCAGCAAAAAAAACTGTAGTCAGCAGATAGGAGTCAAAGGCCCATAGGGAGTCAATACACTGAGCAAGACAATGATCTTTTCTACACAGTCAGTTTTTAATATTACCTCCCTTTCCTTTGGTTTTTGTCTCTTTCAGAGAAATCTTGGGCGTTGCTTTCTTGAGGGGTTCTCTTTGTATTTCATTCATTTTTGCATGGCAATGGACTTGAGGGGGAAAGGTACATACCATTGGATTGAGACAGTGCTAGCCAATCCTGTACCTTAGTAAGGAATGTGGCATGTTTAGCAAACGTGTTGTTCACCAAGCTTTGCAGTGCAGATGTGAGCAAAACATGCAGCCCATTCAATGCAGCGTGCTGGTCACTGGAGTTGAACCGTTTATGCCAGCGGTGAATTTGGTCCTGCATCTACTAAGGCAACTAAGTGTTGCTTAAGACAGGTTTTGCTGTCTGTATATACAAGGCTTGGCATGAAAACAGCAGCACTTGCTGATGATTAGCACACCTGGTGTCTGAGATAATACAGTTTTTCCCTATTCTTAGACTGTGGTACCAAGAAGTATGTTTGAACTCATGGCAAAAGTTGACTTTTTAAGGGTGACCACCTTGTCTGTACCTCTGAAAGGTAGAACTTTATATAGCACTTTACACAGTCCAAACATGGCACAAACATTTACCACTTAATCCACACAATGCCCCTCTGAGGCAGATACATGTTATTGTCCCCACACTGCAGGCAGGAAGACGGAGGCAGAAAAAGATGATGTGATTTGCCCAAGGCTACACAGCAAGTATGTGGCAGCGCCGGGAGTACAGCTAAGGAATTCCTGGTGCCCAGCCTTGTGATCATTCCTCACGACCATGCTGGTCTGTAAATGACAGAAGTAGAGTATTTTTTTTCCAGCAGCATAAGCAGAAATTTACTGAGCACGTGCAGCATGGCGCTGAAACGAGTTTTGTCCGAAGTGCCAGCACCTTACACGACAAGTTATGCAGCGTGGTCAGTCAACAAAACATCCAACAGAGGCTGAGGCAATGGACGCGGGCACGAGGGCCACTTACATGGTAATGTTTCTGCACGGTTCTTTTGGATCATTATGTAGAGCTGTAGCACCAGTTGGGGCGCGCTCTCCAGGAAAGTCTCCAAGAGGCGCAGCATGTTTACGTCTGCATACTCGTACATCATAGCCCAGTAGAAGCGCCGCTGGTGTTCCTTCCGCCTCTGGCTCTGGATCCCCAGGTACATGGTTCGGATATACCTGCAGCACAGGGAAGGAACAAGCCAACCATCAGTCATTGGTGACAAAAACTGAGGAAGGTTAGATAACAACAAATGGAATAAGAGCCAGTAGGCCAGTAAAGGACAAAAGCTCAAAGCAGGATGGCGAGAGCTCTATATACAGAGGTTTGTTCCATGCAGAGCTGTCTCTGGGGCCAGTCCAAGCCTGTGAAACAAACTCCCACAAGATCTAAGAACCGCCTCCAACATCACCACTTTGTGTACAGCCAAGTCTTCAGTAGCCAGCGCCCAGCCCAGCAGACATAAAACAAACCTGTCCCAAATAAGTCCATTCAAACAAACAAGCAAAAAGAAACCTTGTGCAGTTTTCTCCTTGGAGAGGAAAGTGTGAGAGAGGAAATCACACATGGCAAATGCTTGTCACATCATTTAATGCATGGCTGGCCGTGCTCAGATATTGTGGTTACCAGCACAAGAATGAGAACAGAATCGAATAGTCCTGGCAGAATCCTCCCCTTCTCTTCAGGCAGGGAAGTCCTAATATTTGCGACTGAAAGCCACCTCAGCCACTTCGCAAGAACCCAATGAGCTGACCCAATTCCCCTTATATGTAGCAGTTCAGCCACATTCAGCTTTAACTCAGAGGAGTGGCTTGCAAAGACTACAGGGCATAGCGTGCCCGGGACTTCAGGTCAAGATGCAGCTTTGGATTAAGACATAGCATCACATCCGGGGACCTAGATCCACAGCAGGCTGCACCTCCATGTTAAATGTAAGAGCTGCTGCAAGTCACGCTGTAGAACTCTGCTGGCCAACCCTGGTCTTAAAGGGAGGCTAGAGACAGATCAGCAGAAAAAAACCCCATTAAAAACGAAATGCAAATTCTAAACTACTCGACAGTGCCTCTTACAATCATTTGAAATGTGCCACCTGAAAGGGGTTTTTCCTTCCTTATATGTTTTGTGGCTAAACTTCTACAATGGTGCAGGAGTGTTTATTTTCCCTCTGAAGGGAAACCAAATCCTTGGAGAGAGAATAGTAGCGGAAGTAATGGTGGGGGTTTTTTGAGGAGGACTGCGTGATAGACTTGGAGCTGATTGATAATAACTGGTGAATTCTGTATATTGACCTGGTTATTGAGAGGAAATATCTATTGGGTGAATATTTTGGTTAGTATAACAGGGCGCTGTAGGGAAAAACAAGCAGGAAGGGGGAAAATGGCTTAAACATAAGGCATTTTTCAGCACTTCTGAGAGTTGTTAAGAGAGGAAGCCAGGACAGGAAAAGGCCTGTGAATACAGAAGAGCAAAAGAACGGTGGCAGGTTTAACAGGAACACTCTCAGGGGACAGAGGAGGGGGATAGTAGCTGTTTGGAGACACAGATACTCCTGTGGGTATCTGAAGAAGGAAGGCCTGCCTCCGGTCAGGGGCTGGCGACCTTCTAAGTAAGATGTGTGCAGACTGTTGTTTGAACAACCTTTTCCTTCTAACAATCTAAAAGATTTATTCCTACAGCTAAAATAGACAACAATGGTCTGACCTAAGCTCTGATCTAAGACACCCAAAGGGAAGAACTGCTGGTGCCAGAACTCAGATGTGCAGGGTGAGGAAGCCTGGGAAGCACTGAGGAATGTCACCTCAGGAAAGGCAAAGGCATGAGGTCTAAGACCGGAGGGGGTGCACTCAGAGGGTGTGTCTACATAGCACACTAGACCTGGTCTCTTGACTCAGGTTTGGGCCCGAGGCTCCCTTCTGTCCACACACAAATCAGTCTGACTTGAGTCAGCAAGCACCCAGGTCTTAGGACCTTGCTGGGGGTGGAGGTAGGGGTGGGAGAGGGGCAGGGCAGTCAGAGCCCAAGTCTTGCTGTGATGTGGATCCAAGCCCCGTTCATCTGCAATGCGCAGGCAGCTCAAGTAGGATTGTCAATTTACTAATCACACAGAACCAAACACTCTTGCCCCTCCCGCTTCCCGGAGGCCCCTCCCCTTCCCAACCCTTCTGAGGCCTCACCCCCCCCCCCACACACACTCACACCATCCCTCTATTCCTTGCTCTCCCCCAACCCTCACTCACTTTCACCGGGTTGGGGTGTGCAAGGCAGTGAGGGCTCTGGCTTGGAGTATGGGCTCCGGATTGGGGCCAGAAATGAGGGGTTCAGGATGTGGGAGGGGACTCTGGACTGGGGCAGTGGGAGGGGTGAGGGCTGATTCCAAAATACTTCAGGGAATATTTCATTTCATTTATTTTAAAATTGGTTTCCCTGAATTTTGTTTTAGTTCCATAAATCCATTTCTCTTTATATTGGATCTGGTAAAACCTGTTCTTTGTCTGCATATAAAACCTCTATCTTTTGCACTGACACTAACTGGTTAGGCACCTTGATTTTGAGTGGTACGATCGTAATAAGGACTGGACTACCCTAAAAAGAGTTATACTGGTATAATTATATCAATTATGGATGTGATTTTTTGCCAGCATAGAGTTACGCTGGTAAAAGGCCTAGTATAGATGCAGTTATACTGGTATAGAAGGACTTTTTACTAGTGCTGCTAATTCTCTTTCTTGAGCCAGAATTAACTATACAATTAACACTGTTATACCAGTATAGCAGGATCTACATATGTTTTTGGAAGGGAGAGGTGTTTCCTGTTTTGACTATACCGATATAGTTAAAGAAACCCAGAGAAAAGAAAAAATAACCATGTAATCTCACCCCAGATGTGTTATTGGCCTAGATTTTCAAAAAAAGGGGCCTAAAGTTAGACTCCTAAATCTATATTTAGGCACCAAAGTAAATGGCCTAATCTTCAAAAGTGCTAAGCACCATGAAGCTACAATTGACTTCAGTGGGAGCTGTTGAGTGTTCTGCACTTTTGAAAACCACGCTATTTACTGAAGAGCCTAATTATGCAGGAATCTAACTTTAGTCTCCTATTTTTGCAAATCTTGGCTAATATTTTAAATACAGGCCCCAACAGGGCATTGTGCCATATAACTAATTGTGGAGAGGGTTTAGAGACAACTTTCTTTAACACAAATAGGGCTGGCTGTTCGCTTGGCTCTGGCAGATGTCCCAGAATTCCTGTTGGCACAATTACCATGATCATCACTTTACTGCTTAAGCTGCAGGAGCACCATAACATGCCAGGCAAACTCACTGCAGTCCTGCCTCCAAAGAGCATTTTTTAAGAGTCAGAGCCATAGGCCCTGAACACCAGAAAGTTAGTGAAGCAGCATTTGATTGGCGCTCCAAGACAGCTCCATAAGGCAGAGAGGGATTTTACATCCCCACCGAGGTGCCTTCTACACATTCTCATAACTAAGCAGGGCCAGGACTTGGACAGGAGACCAAGAAGTATCAAATTCTGGTCTCCCTTCTCGTGTGACATGAATAGGCTGAATTTTGTTCTGGTACACTGTTGTCAGTCTGGAGTGACTCTGTTAGCCACAAGAATCAGAGAGGTAGCCGTGTTAATCTGGATTTGCAGAAGCAACAAAGAGTCCTGTGGCACCTTAAAGATTAACAAAAGTATTGAAGCATAGGCTTTCGTGGGCTAATACCCACTTCGTCAGATGCATGCAGTGGAAGTATCCAGAGGCAGGTATAAATAAGAAGGCAAGAACCAGGTTAGAGATAATGAGGTTAGTTCAATCAGGCTGAACCAGCTTGTTATCTCTAATCAGGGAGGATGAGGTCCTCTTCTAGCAGCTGATCTGGAGGTGTGAACACCGAGAGAGTAGAAACTGCTCTTGTAGTTAGCTAGCCACTCATGGTCCCTGTTCAACCTTGAGTTGATGGTGTCAAATTTGCAGATCAACAGAGCCAGACATGTACCCAGAAGCCTCCTGCTGCAAGACAAGCCCAGGAAAGAAAACAACACCACCTCTTCAACTCATCATCAGTGATTTACAAGCCATCCTGGACAATGATCCCTTACTTTCACAGGCCTTGGGAGGCAGGCCAGTCCTCGTCCACAGACAACCCGCCAACCTCAAGCATATTCTCACCAGCAACAGCACACTGCGCCATAACAGCTCTAACTCAGGAATCAATCCGTGCAACAAACCTCGATGTCAACTCTGCCCAAATATCTACACCAGTAACACCATCACAGGACCTAACCAGATCAGCTACACCATCATCAGTTCATTCACCTGCACATCTACGAACATAATATATGCCATTATGTGCCAGCAATATCCCTCTGCTATGTACATCAGCCAAACTGGACAGTCTCTAAGAAAAAGGCTAAATGGACACAAATCAGATTTTAGGAATGGCAATATACAGAAACCTGTAGGAGAACACTTCAATCTCCCTGGACACACAATTACAAATTTAAAGGTCACCATCCTGCAGCAAAAAAACTTCAAGACCAGACTTCAAAGAGAAACTGCAGAGCTGCAATTCATTTGCAAATTTGACACCATCAACTCAGGGTTGAACAGGGACTATGAGTGGCTAGCTAACTACAGAAGCAGTTTCTCCTCTCTCGGTGTTCACACCTCCAGATCAGCGCTAAAAGAGGATCTCATCCTCCCTGATTAGAGATAACAAGCTGGTTCAGCCTGATTGAACTAACCTCGTTATCTCTAACCTGGTTCTTGCCTTCTTATTTATACCTGCCTCTGGATACTTTCACTGCATGCATCCAACGAAGTAGATACTAGCCCACGAAAGCTTATGCTTCAATACTTTTGTTAGTCTTTAAGGTGCCATGGGACTCTTTGTTGCTTCTGTTGACCACATTGGAGTTATTCTGATACATTAAAGGTAGGATCTGGCCCCACAGTGCAACTGTGTGTGTAAGGCGAGCAGGATTTGGTTCCCAGTGTAAGGGAAAGCCAGGTGTTGTAGGAAATGATGCAGGTGATGTCCCATGCAGCTGACAAGATGACTTAGATAACATGGAGACAAGTGCAGCATAAACGCTTTGAGACTAGATTATATAGATGGCCAGTTTATGCAGATAGACAGGTGCTCTGAATATCCGATTCTATAGTCTTTGCTCATGAGTGGTTCTTTCTCAAGCAAGTGGCTTCAGTTTAAACCAGTAAGAATTCCCGGTATGAATAAAGGTTGAGCAGTAACGAAGCAGCGCATCGGCACAATAATAGTATCTCTTTGGTAAGACATACCCCTCAGGTCCTGACAATTGGTGATAATTAGCTCTCCCATAGAGCCCGAAGCACTGAACACGTAAGTCTCTGGAGATTAGGAATTGCAGAGGCCCTAAGAGAACTGGATGTGCCAGAAACCTTGCAAAACATTCAAGCCACCACCTGCAACACTGACCCATGACCCCGCTATCTCGTGAAAGGGCAGCCCAGAACAACGGTGGCCACTGCTAACGGAAATGATCGTCACCCCTTTCAGAGCACTGAACTGGCCTTCCTCCCTGAAAAATACTAGACCTCGCCCAACCCTGAAGACATCCACACTCAGTGAAGAAGATCTGTCCAGCTGCTCCCTCGTTCTCCAGACTCCCACCCCTGTGCAAAAATCAACCAGAAAAGAGCTTCAACACGTAACCTCTGCCAAGTGCCTGAGGCTTCCCACCTGGGCTTCAGACTGTGGAACAGCATGAAGACAGCCTTGGTCCCCCCTCACATAGGAACTTCTCCTGGCACTAGATAAAAGCCATATCCCAATGATCACACTACTCTGTCCCTGTTCCCATAAAGCCTCTCCTGGGGGGATCCACCCTTCCTCCCCTTCCCTTCAGTATATACAAGAGCGCACTTTGAGCGGAGGGGTGGCAATGTAGGCCAACAGTACGTCAACGACTTCCAGCAGTTCATCTCATTTTCCACAGACGCAACAAGCGCCATCCCGAGGCGGTCACATAGCCTAGAGGAAATCAGCGCTGGGATGAAGAGCAGCTGGCTCAGACTAAACCCTGGCAAGGCAGAAGTATTGCTGATCTGAATGGGGAACTAGCCAGCACTATCACCTCTCCTTCCACAGAAGACTGTCCTCTTCAGCAAGGAATTCCTCCAACAGAGCATCTACGAAACAGGGACTGGAGGAGGACAGCACATACCCGGAAGTCCGATATGGCCTTCACCATGCTATTTACCTGGAAAATTACATGCTAAGAAAACCCTAACACAGACAGAGACACAAAGTGCTACATTCCACTGTCTGTCATTTATTTCTACTTTGTCTTACCAGGGGTCCAAAGTCAGGGAGGTTTAAAAGCCTTCTATATGAGTGCCCTGAAGGAGAGCACCAGTGACAACTAGCAGTCCCCATTTGATGCCAACCCAAAGTATTGAAGAATCATAAGTCAGCAACCTTCCACCCCCAAATAATGATTCACTTGGAAATCATGAGATTTTAAATAATATTTTAGTTGCTTTCTGAGTTTTGAGCCTAAAGTTGTCACATTTTTAAGATTTTCTCCACAGCCATGTGAGCTATAAATTTACTTTTTTTATTTAAATGGAAGCTGAGATTCTCTCATAATCCCATGTCTCCAGGAGCTGGGGCTTTAAGAAAACACAAGACTGGTCATCAAATCCCGAGAGGCTTGTGGAGTCTGGCTAGAGTTAATTGCAACTTTCAGCCCGTACTTGCTCGGAACTTTCTTTCTCTTTCCATATGACTATTACTGCTGTTCTTCCCACCTACTGATCATCTGTCGTTCGCTACCGAGATGTCGACTCTTGCCTTTGATAATGCCAGCCTCCATCACCCACTTGTTAAATTTTCAAACACTTTTGTGCCTTTTACCATACTGTCCCCCATCCATCAGGCTTCAGAGTCTCCCCGTAAACATCTACAAGTCACCTCATTGTCTGCCTTTAAATCCCACCTCAAAACTCTCCTCATTCATAGTGCCTACAACAAACTTGACAACAGTTAGGCTGCAGGGGCGCTGATACCACTGCTCATCATGCTGACCAATATTGTCCAATTGTTTCCTATACTCCCTTATGTATCCATCTGTTGTCTCTTGTCTTATGCTTAGAAGGCAAGCTTTTAGGGGTAGGAACTGTGTGTTTGTATAGCACCTAGCGCGATGGAGTCCTGGTCCATGACTCCTAGGTGCTATGACAACACAGTTATATAATAAATAACAACAACAAGGCTAATAAAACCAAGTCATATTTGGAATACAAAGAAAGAGAACAATAACAGGAATGAAATTGTGATCGCTACCTAGGACAGCGATCAGTATTTCTAGGAGAGAGCCATCACATGAGAACACGGTACATTTCTGTAGCAGCTTCACTTGTGCATCAGCTGATCTATTGGTAAGGGAGGCAATCAGGGGCCCGACTGTTAGCTGCAATATTCTTACTTTTTAAATAAATGAATCACAAATTTCTATTTCTGGGGTTGATAGTGGGGGCGTGCAGTGGGGGATGGGCGTGGAGTGGGGTATGTGTTATTCCACTGGTAATTAATTGCCATGACATCTCATCAGCAGATGCTGACGCTAATGCTTGGAAAGCATGATTATCCCTGACTGCAAATAGCAAGCTTAGGAGCTCACTCTTTCTCCAGGGATCAAAACGGAGGCTGCCCAACTCCATCTTTATAACAGGGTTCCACTATATTTGCATCTAATAGGTTATTGGTCTAGATTCTCAGCTGGGGTGAACTGACTTCAATGGAGCTACATTAATTTACATCCCCTTAGAATTTGGCCCACGGTTTATCATCAGGATGAATTAAAACAAAGGCTAATAGAAAGATATGGCTACAGGGAAGCAAGAGGGTAAATTAAATAATTACTCTACTTAAAAACAAAATCAAAGGTACAATGAATATGACATGCAATGTGGACATTTTGTGCATGGTTACAAAGCTTTGACCAATCCTTAATTAGTCTCAGAGAATCACAGTTTATTATTTTTATTATTGCACCATCTCGTGCCCCAGTCATAGATCGGAACCCCGTGCTAGGTACCGTGCAGACACAGAACAAAAAGACAGAGATATCAGAGGCTACTGATATTTTCAAACATACAGTTCTCTGCCTCTCCCGCAAAATCCATCCATATTAAAATAGCCAAAATAATTGTTTTTCATTCCATCCTGAACTCACAGCAATAGGCCTGGCTGCACTGGGTCGGGTAGTTATTTCCGAACACTGTAATGTTATAACAGTGTAACAGCTCATAAGCCATAAGCAGGGCCGGTCTGAGCTGCCCAAAGAATGGCCGGAATGCCGCCCTTAGAATGTGCCGCCCTAAGCACGTGCTTCCTCGTGTGGTGCCTGGAGCTGGCCCTGGCCATAGCCACTGATCTCTAGAACTGTTTCGATGCCTACACAATCCTCTGTATTATGCGCACACTTCTGTGGACATCTTGTATCGCGGCCATGTCAAAAACCAAGACAACATAAGAACTTATGAGGGAAAGCATGTGCAGTGGACAATTTCCTCCTTTAATCGGATACAGCTTCCATATACAGTAGTCAGCACGGCCACAATTTTCAAAAGGTGACTAGTGATTTTGGCTGCCTCATTTCTAAGTGCTCCAGTTCTGCACCCAAAAATGGAAGCACCCAAAACCATTGGGTATTTGAGAAAATATATTTTCATTTAAAAATTAATATTTGAACTCCAAAACCTCAACAAGAAGCCTGTTTATTGCGCTTTATAAATTCATCTGACATAGTCCCTCTCATCTATCCTCTGTTCTGTACTGCCCAGTAACCATGTCTAGCTTCATAGTATAATTACCCTTAGCTCATTTAATTGCTTCAATCATTCATTACTTAAGAGCAAACAGTGAATAATCATAGAATCACAGGACTGGAAGGGACCTTGAGAAGTCATCTGATCCCATCCCCTGCACACAAGGCAGGACAAGTATTATCTAGACCATTCCTGAAACATGTTTCTCAAGCCATGTTTAGGTTATTCATCCAGAATACCACTGAATAGAAAACAAGACTGGTTTATACTTTAGAGACTCTGAGGGTACATCTACACTGCAAAAATAGCCCCATGGCCGCAAGTCCCAGATCCAGGGTTAGCTGACTTCGGATCCTGGGGCTTCAACTACAGGGCTAAAAATAGTAGTGTAGATGTCCTAGCTGAGGCTGGAGCATGGCTCTGAAACCTGTCACGGGGGCTGGATCTGAGAACCCAGGCTCCTCCCAAGTGAGAATGGTTAACTCCATAGCATGAACCCTGGGAGCTTGAATTATTTGTGCTGGGTTCTGACTCTCATTGGTGTGGGTTTGGTTGGTTGGTTGGTTTTTTGCAGTGTAGATGTCACCGGAGGGGTTTAAATCCTGCAAAACTCAAATGTTCCTCTGCACCTTCCAGGACTGGATCTGTCAGTTACTCAGAGCTGGATAGCCACATGCAAAGTTTTGCTGTGCGCTGGATATTATTTTCTAATTGCTACTGTTTATTATTTTACAAGTGATATTTTCAAGAGAGCTCAGCATTGGCCAACTCTGCCCTTACTGAAGCCAAGGAGAGAGCTCTGTTAAGACAAAGCTGCAGTTTTTCAGTCTATGTCCTAGAGATGACAAAATCAGAGGTGAAAACATGAAATGAGATATTTTAGCAGGAATGACTATTTCACTTCCATTTGTTTTCCAGAAATATTAGTTTCAATCTATAATCTGGTTGAGATAATATTTTTCTGATCCACTGCTGTGGAAGCAGCGAACAGAGGACAGGCAAACAGAGAGAGTTTGCCTGGGAACTGTCTGAGAGGCGCTCTGGTGAGTCTGTATTAGGGGGGCTCTGTGGTGAGTTGGTGGGGTGACTATTCCAGTGTTTGTCAGCTGTGACCATTTGTTTGACTGGAGCTAGTTGCAGGGATTGTTTGACCGTGGGTTGGTTTGTTTGAAAACTGTGAACTGGGAGTGCTCTGTTCCAGGTGGGCCTTGAGTGGTTGATTGGAGGGAAAGCTTTGAGCCTCAACTGCTTTGAGCCAGCAGCCAGGGCCATCCCTACCAATTATTGTGCCCTACTCAGCCCGAGTACCTGCACCCCGCTCCTCCCCATAGAGGGGCTGGGCTCAAGGCCTGCAGGACTGGGGAGGCTGGAGCTGTGGGGGGTCGCTTTGGGCTGCCCCACAGGCCCAGAGGATATAATGCAGACAGAGGTAAGAAATAGTTTTCAGGTTCTCTGCACAAGTACTACAGCAGAGAATGGTTTGGAAGAGTCATCTGAGGGAAGAGATCAGAAGAAGATCCCATCGACCGGAAGACATAGGATGCATTGTCCTAGGGATAGGGGTTCAACGACCACTGCTCCCAAGAGGAGGAGATGGATGGTGGTGGTCGGGGACTCCCTCCTAAGGCGGCTGGAGTAATTTATCTGCCACCCAGACCGGAAAACTCGAGAAGTGTGCTGCTTGCCTGGAGTTAGAATTCAGAATGTGACAGAGTGTCTGCCAAAACCGATCAAGCCCTCGAACCGCTACCCCTTCCTATACCTCCACGTGGGCACCAATGATACTGCCAAGAATGACCATGAGCGGTTCACTACAGGCTACGTGGCTCTGGGAAGAAGAATAAAGGAATCTGAGGTGCAAGTCATGTTCTTGTCCATCGTCCCTGTGAAGGAAAAGGCCCAGGCAGGGACCATTGAATTGTGGCGGTAAATGTATGGTTATGCAGGTGTGTTGGAGAGTGGGCTTTGGAGTCTTCAACCATGGGATGTTGTTTCAGGAAGAAGGATTGCTAGGAAGAGTTGGGATCCACCTAATAAAGAGAGGGAAGAGCATCTTCACAGGCAGGGTTGCTAACCTTGTGAGGAGGATTTTAAACTAGATTTGCCAGGAGGTGGAGACCTAAGCCCAGAGGTAAGTGGGGAAGTGGGACACTGGGAGGAAACACAAGGAGGAGGGTGCAACTATGCTCAGTTCTAGAACCATGGGCTGAATCTTAGCATTGTTCCATCTGATTGTTTCATTCTCACGAGTAATTTAAAGATCAGAGCAACAGTAGCCACTAATCAGACACACCGCTGCTGAGAGCTCGTATTTGGGAAATGGGAGTATTAACAAAGCCATGTATGCCTTGTGCATTCCTGCCCCAGGCAACCTCTCCTGGCACAGAATCTGGGTTTCTGATTGCTTTCCTTAATAGAGCCCTTACTATAAAAAGACTTTGATTTGGGTGAAACAAAGACACATGGCCAACAGTTGCTCTGTCGCTTGTTTCAGAGTTAGTGCTCAAAGCAGACACGTAGCTCTGCTGAAACTTTCATCTGCAATGTTCATCTTTGCTTAAAGGCATAATACTGTGACACATTCATGGAATGGCCCTGTGCAGATCATGCAACTTCATGGCACAAGAAGGAGGAGGTGGGGAGTAGGGGAAGATAGAATTCAGCTCCTCTTTCGCTAGAAGCACAAGCCTCTCCCAGTGGAATTAAAGGAGAATTCACATTAGCTGCCAGTAGCGTAGGGACTAGAACTGGTTGCTTTTTTTTCCATCAAAAAAAATTTTGGGGACCAAAAGAAAATTTTTCCTGGAAATGTTTTGTTTTAATCACTCTTTTCCAATGAAAACAAAAAAAATGGGTGGGTGCAGTTGGCTTTTCTCCGCCTCGTTCAGTGGGGAAAAAGGGACTGAAAGGGATGGGCGAGAGACAAAAACATTTGTTTTTGTTCCCTTCAGGTTTGCCAACAAACCTGAAAAATCTCATGACAAGTTACACAGTAAATGAAAATATTGCGGTTCTTCTGAGAATTATCACAGAAACCCTGCCCATGTTTCTCCCAGCCCTAACAGGGACCATGATGCATAGTTTAACATTTTTTATTTTGGACAGTAGAGGGCAGCAGAACACAACTCAATTCATTATACTTTCACACTGTTGGCCCTGAGTTTTCAGTTCAGGACCTTCCATTCCAAAACACACCTGCCACTTGCTTAGCTGAAGGAGTTGCTCTGTTATCACACACTGGCTGTCTCCACACTAGGGTGACCAGACAGCAAGTGTGAAAAATTGGGATGGGAGCGTTAGTGGAGGGGGGTGCGTCGGGGGTAACAGGCACCTATATAACACAAAGCCCCAAATATCAGGACAGTCCCTATAAAATCTGGACATCTGGTCACCCTACTCCACACTAGACTCTTGGGGGATAACATGCACAAGTAGACATACCTGAGATTGCTTTGATCTAGCTAGCTCCAGTACCACAGAATGAAGCCCGAGAACAGACTTCTGCATGGGTTAACTGCTGAGTAATTACCCAGGGTTTCAGGTAGGCTTGGACACCCCCCTTTCCCCCCCACTCAAGATTGTGTTGCTGCAACTTCACTGCTCCAGTACCCAGGCTAGCTAGATGAAAGATGGCTCAGGTACATCTACACGGGTTCCAATTGCTCCCCATAACTGCAGTGTAGACATATTCTTAGGGCATGTCTAGACAGGAGGTTTCACTCCTGCTTAACTCGAGATAGCTAATGTGTTTGTAAAACAGTCCAGATACTCCATGGTGTTTGTGGTTTACACTCGGCTGAGTTCCAGGCTAAATCATGAATGCTTGTGTCCAGATCCTAGGCTAAATCATGAATGCTTGTGTCCAAGTCCTAGGCTGAATCATGAATGTTTGGGTCCGAGTCCTAGGCTAAATCATGAATGTTTGGGTCCGAGTCCTAGGCTACACCATGAATGTTTGGGTCCGAGTCCTAGGCTACACCATGAATGTTTGGGTCCGAGTCCTAGGCTACACCATGAATGTTTGTGTTTCGGAACAAATGTTTCCAGCGTGTCTAGACTAACCTTAACGAACATGCTAGCCTACTGGCAATCAATTTGCCAAAGTTAAAACAGGAGCAGAACCTCTGGCGAAGACATAGCATTAAAACAACATTCTTCTCTGCTAGCCATGTGACCTATTTAATCTCCGATCGAGTTCCCTGCCTGGGCAGAGAGCTGCCTTTTGCACTAGTTGGAGCTCCTTACACGCAGGCAGAGCACGCAATCAGTCCCGCTCACACAAGCGGAGAGGATTGTCAGTCCTTTGGAGAGACATCACTCCTATATGACCTGCAGGATTTCTCAGACTCCAGCAGAGGGCGGTAGATCACACATGCCTAGGCTAATCACGTCCCTTCCCAGCACAGGTGACAATAATGCTCAGTTTCAAGACAGGGTCGTCTAGGGTCCAAGCGGAAACGGTGGGTGTAGGGTGACCAGACAGCGAGTGTGAAAAATCAGGACTGTGGAGTGGTGGGTAATAGGAGCCTATATAAGAAAAAGACCCCAAAATCGGGACTGTCCCTATAAAATCAGGACATTAGGTCACCCTAGGTCATTCTGTAACGATCCACAGCAGCGTGCCACTCGCCTTGAGGCTGCCGCCACCCACTCCCGCTAACAGCACATCACCTTGTTAGAACCATCCCCTAAACTGCAGACCTCTCTCTCTCTCTCTCTCTCTCACACACACACACACACACACTTTTGTTCAGCAGCGATGGGCCAAATTCATCCCGGGGGCCAGGCCACTGAAGTCGGGGAGTTCCACCGGCGCTGACTGTGTCCCTGTATTTTGCCAGGTCTGTAGTATAGAGAAATCAAAGGGTGCGACTGGCTGTAAAATCCTGGAAGGCCAGGCTCAGATCACAGCTATTTTTAGTGTTGCAGAAGCAGGACGTATATTAACAGAGGCTTGGCTCATGCGCTGGAGTCACACAGCGGAGTGAGGAGCATCCTTCCCAGAGAACCACGGCAAGTCACAGCAGGGTTAACCCTTGATGTCTTAGGGCAGCGGATAGCACCATCCCGAGCCCGTCTTGATTTATACCGTGCAGAACTCAAAGCAAGCCAGGGGGCACCCTGGGGTGCAAATGGGAGGAGAATTTGTCTCCCGGGATTTTTGTTTACGTTCACACTTAGAAGAACGAACTGTGGCCTTGCTCCCCATGGCCATTAAAACAGGCACATGGCAGCATTGCACGGGGCAGCACTGAGATTCCCCTATTCCGACTGGAGAGGCAGGGATAATCTACTCAAAAGGGTGGGAAGACGGGCCGTGCCATTGCTGGGTTGGGGGGTGGGCAGACATACAAGCACCAAAGTGGAGACTTGTCCCTTGGAGGTGGCCAGTGCTGACCTGACCACTAGGTCTTGCTGTAGAGGAGCCATTCTTTGGGCTTTGAGGAACACACAACATTTCTGGGCCCTACTGTTCCTCTGCCATCAGGTTTTCTAGCAGGTGCTTAAGTGCTGGATTTTGATGCTTGGACTGCAATCAGCTGAGTGATTCTGCAATACTCTGGGATGGAAGATGCAACACAAAAATAAACGGTGTGATAGGGTGTCCGGTCCCAGAGATATTTGTCACTAAGCAAAGCTTAACCACTGAGTTTGTAATGGATAAGATTGTCTTCAAAACAGGGTGACCCAACAGCAAATGAGAAAAATTGGGAAAGGGAGTGTGTCAAGATTTCCTCCCCACTCTGAACTCTAGCGTACAGATGTGGGGACCCGCGTGAAAAAGAAATATCCCCTGCCCCAAGCTTATTTTACCAGCTTGGGTTAAAATATTTTTCCCCAGAACACAACTTCTTCTGTGTCTGGACTTAGTAGCTGTCACCACCAACTAAGTCTAGGGTAGTTTGGGACCTTTCTTTCCCTTTCCACTAAACCCCCAAACTTCTTCCTTCTCTGGGAAGCTTGAGAGAGAAAAAAACAAACCTCGCCTGCTCCTGCAAGACGTGCCCAATCCAAAACCAGGATCTTACACAATGGAAAACAAGCAGTCAGATTCTTAAAAGAAAGATTTTAATAAAAGAAAAAAGAAAAAAAGAAAGGAATAAATCCCTTATAACCATCAATAGAACAGCATCTACCATAATCAACAAAAGGATTCAGAAACCAAACCTCTCCCCCGAGGCAACTTTCTCCCACTGTTGATATCTCTGCTGAATCTTACAATATCAAGAAGCACCCAGCCAACACTCACCACTGAGAACCCTCCAAGTGATAAAAAGAAGGTAAACTTACTGACTATAGTACTTGATAGAAACTTATAGTTATAGTGAAAGAAATAGCTGTGATTCATCCCATAGCTGAGTAGAACACAGAGAGACCCAGAGAGAAACTGAAACTTAAAATCCTTTGTCTCCTGAGGAATTTCTCATTGGTCAGTTGTCCACCTCTCAGGTTACCTTTAGCTTAACCCCTTACAGGTAAACACTAATTCTAGGCTACTTCATACTTAAGACAGAGTGTGTGTGGAGGGAAAGGGTAATAGGAGCCTATGCAAGAAAAAGCCCCAAATATCAGGACTGTCCCTATAAAATTGGGACATCTGGTCACCCTACTTCAAAAGGAAGGGAGGTGGTTATGAAGTAAAGGACAGCTAACTGGGTTATTTTATCGTTCCAGTGTGCTGAGACCTAACCTGTCACTATTGTGGATTAGGGTGTCCAAATGTCCTGATTTTACAAGGACAATCCCGATTTTGGGGTCTTTTTCTTATATAGGCTCCTATTACCCCTCGCCCCCAAAACCCCTGTCCGGATTTTTCACATTTGCTGTCTGGTCACCCTATTCTGGATTCAGTCCTGCTTCTGGAGAATCTATACTCTTCCAGCAACACAACTCCTATGGAACAAGCGCCCGTCCTGAGTTCAGATATCCTCCCTGAGTCCCGTGCACACCAGACGTCGTCCAGTCGAACCTCAGCAGTATCGATCCTCCAGAGAGATGGTGCGCCTTGTCTAAGATCACACGCCGCAACGTTAAAGCCACAGCTCCACTGCACCTGCACATGCAACAGGGCAACCCTGCTTGGCGGGTGAGAGTCCGTGAACTATCGTTCTGCCGGCCTGCAAAGCAGACTCCAGGCATAGAGTTAAAATTCAACTGTGCCCAGGCCTCTATGGAGAGAAGGACACACTCACACGGCTGCAATGAAGATGGGTGCAAGCCAGGGCATGACAACACACACTTGCCCCAAGGCATTGTGCATTTCAACATGCGACGAACAGCAAAGAATCGCAATGTTCATTTCTCAGCTGTTCTCTTTATTTAGAATAAAAAGTCTTTGTGAGAAGCACTCTGTGGAGCTGTACATCTTACCGTCCCCCCTCCCCGCACGTCAGCTCCATTGCCCCTGCCCGCCAACCTTTGCCAGCTCTTTAATATGGATCCCTTTGCCTCTTTACGTTGCTCATTGGCCAGCCCTGACTAGAGGAACGATTGTGTAGGGTTCCAAAGCACGCACATCCTTTGTTCATTGAGTCAGTTCGAAGTACAGCGACCCGTTCTGCACATGCACACACACAGACACAGAGAGACACTGTGTTGCACGGCAGCATCATAGGCCCTTTGGCTTTTGAGTCATTTGGTACAAGCTAATCATAAAAGTCTGATCAGACCCTGAAAACATATGACCTGATTTTCAAAGGCCGGTACTATATAGTAAAGCACAAAGGACTACAGCTGGCTGGAGAGAAGACAACACTTTTCTACATTGTATGGGCTCTCAACTTAGCCTAAGTGTGCTTAGGCTAGTAGAAACATCTAGTTCACATCGGGCATACTTTGAGAAAGTTTAACACAGACATTAGACTCTGCCGAGCCAGCATGGGATCGCCACTCTCAAACTTGTGAGTAAAAGACCAGATGTCTGCACGAAGATCGCAATGATCTGTACACTCGCAATGTATTTTTCAGCCACTGGGTGCCTGTGTGTGCAGCAGAGAGTTTCAGACAGGGCGTGGACATTGGTAAACACACAGGACAAAGCTGGAACTCATCCTGTGCGGGGCGGTTGATAGCTGTAGTTGTAGCTATTTTCTTTAAAAGATGCCTCTTGGGTAAGAAAGAGTGGGAGTCTCTATCTCATGACACAGATGGACACTTTCAAGTGCTCATGGGTAGAAAACAAAATCAGACACTTAGGTTTAATTGACAAGGAAAGGTCAACCTTGCCTGGACATATAAAAGCCTTGCAGAGATCTTGTCTTTAGCAAAACCATTTGATGGCATCTCTTTCCCACCATCCATTTGGATGTAGCTGATTTTCCTCTCTCGCAAGCTACAGTGGCCAACGCGTGCAGTTTATCTAAGTGACACAAATACAGCCACAGGACCTGTACACCAGCCGAGTGAACAGCATCTGAGCTAAGAGAGGGTGTTGAATCCCAGGGTTTCGCCCAACAGGCTAGTGTTCATGCACAATTAGCTGCACAAATTGAGGCAGAGAGGTTAAGTGACTTGCCCGAAGCCACTTAGGGAGTCAGTATCAGAGCTGGGATGGGAACTCAGAAGATCCTCAGCTCCCTTTCTCATGCTTAGATCAGTCCCCTCTCTATTCTGAAGGGCCTGATCCAAATGACAATATATCTTTACTTTTTTGCACATGCCCTCTTGCCCTCCTGTTAATTGAACTGCCTTCCCAGCTCAGTCAAATGCTCAATGCATGTTAGTCAGAGGGTTTATGGGGGAATTTTGTGAGCTGACCATAGGATTTTTGCAGCCACAATGACTAGAGTAAGTGCTTAGACGAGGTACATCCCTGAAACACTAATAAATTTCTGCACCCATTGACCTGAAGTCACCACTAAATAATCTTCGTTTGCTCATTGTCCTTTATGCACTTTCCACTGGCTTCACCCTGGCAGAGATTCTGGTTGGATGAGCAGAGGACAGGAATTCTCTTACATCTAAAGTAAGGACAGTTTAAGTGACGTGAGTGGACTATTGATTTCCTGAATGAACGGATCTCCCTCCCCTGAAGAATGACAGACACCTCCGCAATTTATTCCCTAAACACAGCTCCAAAATACAAACTCAAGTCCTCTTCCAAGTGGCGTTAGCATCTGACTCCCCTCTGGTTAATGCCTCCTTTGGTCCTGTTGTCTGCGACATGCAGACCACCTCAGGTAGCGTATGGACTCTTGTTTAGAATTGACACACTCCCAAGGCAATGAGAATGCAGTGTGTCCCCCAACACAAATCCACTTTGCCAAAAGGATAGCTAGCTTAAGGCTGTATGAGTCCACAGAAGTTACCCATTTTGTTTGCCTCAGGCTCTTCGTCTCCCTCACCCCAGCACTGCTGCAAACAGAGACTTGAAAGATATCCCTTTGCGTTAGACTGATGACAGAAATCGGCTTGTCCCTAGAGCCATGACGAATGGGATCCTCTGTCCTTTTAACCTAGGAGGCTGCCAACTCCTCTTGTGACCAGTAATGTAATTTGACAAAGATTTCAGTGTTCTGCACTTAGTGGAGAGTAGCAGCATGCAAAGCAGCTTTGAACAGCTCCTCTGTTCTGGTAGGTTTGTAGATACAGAGCACTGAGTATGCTATAAATACCTAAACTGGATTACACCACTCTGAAGAGCTTTGTTTAGTAAAAGTGCAAAGGGGCAGGTCTGTGAGAATTATCAGCAGAACTAGCTGAATTACAGTAATGCATTTATTCCAGGATTTCCCTCCGTCAAATATATTATTCATGATATCTGACCCATTCTATTGGATGTCAAATAATATTCAAATGAATTGTGCACACTCATTTCCACCCAATCAGTCCTAGAGTAAGTTATTCACCAGCACATTCTTTTCATTCACCCAGTTCTAATGATCAGTATTTTGCAGATGGGTCAATCTAGCAAGAGGTGAAAGCCCAGATTGTCAAGGGTATTTAGGCATCTGATTCCCATTGAGATCAATGGAAGTTAGGTGCCCAAGTGTTTTGCTCATGGTCACACAGCAAGATAGAGAGAACAGTGGCTAGAACCCAGAATGAAATCAGAGGGTAATTTTTCAAACAAAACATTTGAGTTAGTGATGCCAAACATTTCATGCCTGGGGGTCAATTTTGCCCAAGTGTTCGTTTCAAAATCCCCCAAATCGACAAAAGACAAAATGTTTTGTTCGGACATTTTCAAAACAAAAGGTCTCGATTTGTTTGGTGTGAAAAGCCTTTTTATTTCAAAATGGCCTTTCCATTTCATTTTGAGAAATTAAAGAAAAACGTTCAAAATGGTCAAAATCAAAACAAAATGTTTTGATTTCGTTGACCCAAAATGTTTTGTTTGACCAGAAATTAAACATTTTTCAACTTTTTGATTCCCTCAAAAGTTTTTGTTTTCAGGCTCACCTGAAAAAAATGTTGTTTCCTCCTTTTCAAAATTGCATTCAATTGGACAATCCATTATTGACCCAGCTCCACCCAAGAGTACTGGCTCCTACTTATTATTATCATTTATCTTTACGGTAGTAACCAGAGGCTTTGGTTGAGATCAGAGCCACATTGTTTGAGACATTGTTCATTCACAGTAGGAGACAGTCTTTACCATAAAGAGCCCACAGTCTGAATAGACAAGGATAGACAAAGTGGAAGAGAAAGGAAATGTTTTTGTTTCTATTTAAAAGAAGGGAAACTGAGGCACAGAGATTTGACGTGACTTGCCCAAGATCACACAGGGGGCCTACATCAGAGCCAGCGACTGAACCCAGCTCCGTTGGGTAACTCTCCTGCTCTAACCATTATAGGACACACGTTTCCACCTGGAATCAGAATAGGGTTTCTAGTGTCAGACCCATGGCACAGACAGGCCCAGGCCAGCCCTGGAAGATGGACACAAATGTAATTACATTTGTGTTCAACCATTTGCATTACACTGAAGGGGGTCGTGTGCGGTCTCTGCCGAGAGTTAAAAACCAGCTGATTGTCAGGGTCATTGTGAGATGTTTATGTGGGCAATAGTTTGAGAGATATGGGAATATTAGGTTGCAAAGCAGTTCTTTGGACTGGCCAAGTGCTGCAAGGAAGAACCTTTGGGCGAGAGATACCTTATTAGACAGGAAAGCAACTTGTTAATAAGGATCAGCTATAATTTGCATCTTGTGTTTTGCTTTTACCTGTGACCTTATGTTTCCAAAACCTTCTATGTGCCGTTACTTGAATTTCGGTCTTAAGCTCTGCCAAGTAAACGCTGACTTGGTTTGACTATAGACACACCTAAATGCCTTGTGCCAAACAGAGTGCTGGACAGAGGTGAAACCAGTGAACCAGGGAGCTCTGGTTCCCTGGAGGCAGTGGATCGGCATACGTTTCAGGGGTCCAGAAGATAAAGGGTGGGATGTGACAGAGTCAGAGGGTGTGAATTGCTAGCCTGCAGAGGGAACGAGTTCAAGGAGCCTGTAGCAGGTGCTGTCTTGCGAGCAGTTGGTGGCTGGGGAGAGTGACCCCTGGTGATCACAGACAGAACTCCCTCCCACTGGAGTGATGGTGGTAATTAATCCCCCCAGACACCCTGGGTAACCCAGAACACAGCACCAAATTGCTGTCCGGCTGCTTACAGATAGTCACACAGGCTCCATAAAAGCTAATTCAGCAGGTTCAGGAATCCTATCGAAGTCCCCCCACCCCCTTCTTATTTATACAGGACCGACGAGATGAACACACTTTGTGGTAATCGATCAGCTACTCTAGGGGCCTCGCTGGGTTTTTTTGTCTCTTTCATCAGAATTATCAAGGTGACACTCTGCTCCTGGGTTCTTTCTGCTCCTAAATCATGCTGCTTTCCACAGGCACCTCAGACGCCATCTTGCTGTGGGTGTGATGATCTCTGGTCACATATTATTGGCCAGTGGCACAGTTTGGTTTATCCATTGCTCCCAATGTCCCTTTCCAGGTTCCATGTTTCAGGGTGACTCATCAGAGCTGGAGGTGACAATGATTTTGCCGCCTATGGATCAGGTGTAATAGAACTGGGATTCCCTGGAGTCACAGGTTTGAGTCCTGGCAGGGTTAACTCAGCTGAGATAATAAATTGCCTGGGATTCAGCTTATCCACGTATTTAGGGAATGAGACCTTAAAAAACAAGATCCTGCATGGCAAGGTACTTCCAGGGTTTAGTCCAATATGTCCCCATTGCCAAAAGCTGCCTGCCACCCTCTCACTCTGGGGGTGGGTGTATCTCAGCGGTGCGTGGAGGTCAACACTGCAGTTTGTAAAGCCATTGGGGGCAGCGGAAGTGACGTAAAAACAAGACATTATGAGCGGGGTTGCTTGCAGCAAGAGTAATAAACAGCGTCAGCATCCGTGCCACTCCAGGTTCTCCCCGCACTCAGAACATTCACCCCCCCTTCACCTTTCACGCTGAAAGTTTCCATGCATAGCCTCTGCCCCAAGGGAAATGTTGAACAAAATCTCATCCCCCACCAGAGCTATGGGAGAGCAAGAAGGACGTGAGCCGTGAAGAGTTCAAGCCACATGTTCTTCAACAGAGCTCCCCTAGTCTGAAATGTGAAACTTAGCCTGGGCACGGTCCCGGACCAAATCCTTGAGCCAGCATGAAGCCTGAATAATGGAGCTGTTTTTTCCTAGGCTATTGGGTTTCTCTGTGGGAGGTGGGTCTACAGCCATCTCTGAATCTAGAGCCCAACAGATGGGCTCCATCCAGACATTCAAAGCCCTCCATTGGATTGGCCCCGGCTACCTCAGCTCCTTCGTGCATCACCATGAATTCCCATGACAGCCTTGGTCCTCTGCTGCATGAAACTACTGACCAACAAGGAGAGGCTCATGAGCGTCTGAGACAGACTTTTCTTCTGGAGCTAGAGTATGGAACGCATTCCCGCAAGAAGCAAGCGCCAACATGGAACCAACCACCTTCAAACTGAACATTTCTTAGACTCGCCCTGACCTCACTAATTCCACTACATACACCTCCCCCAGTCCCTTTCACACGCGTACACCGACACTCCACAGCCACTGAGTCCAATGAAAACAAGTGAAACTTTTCCAAAGTTTGTGGAAATGTCATTTAACTTGGTTCCCAAGTGGCCAATAGTCCCTACAATCATTAACGTAAACAAAACCAAACACAGCTCCTATAAACCAGTCCAGTTCTTCCAACAGGCCGGGAAGGAAGAGAGAGAGAGGTGGCTGTTACTTTTCCTTACAGCAGCGGTCCCCAAACTTTTCGCACTGCATCCCCCCTTACCCTGTCCGCACCCACACACCAGGAGACACGGTTGGGAACTAGGGAAGGGGGGGATGTGGACAAGGGTAAGGTGGTCAAGGCTGTGGCCAGGCCAGGAGCCAGGGGCAGAGGCCCAGGCCACAGCTGGAGCCGAGGCTGGGAGTGGAGTTGTGTGCTGGGGCAGAGGCACATCAGAGCTGGGGACAGAGCGGGGCTCGGTGGCACACCCCACAGATCGGGGACCACTGTCTTACAGATGTTTGAAGACACTCAAATACTACAGAGAGAGTGTGTGTGTGTAAATAGGTAAGCCGTAGATAGATGCTAACTGAGCTGAGGTAATTCGCTGGGACATGAACTCAGACACCAACTCATTTTACAAAGGCCACCAAAGAGCCTTGACTCTCCAGGGACCAAGCGGGGTTGGATCGGAACCGGTACCAGAGCTGTGCAAAGCTTGTTATTCCTACCAGTCGCTCAGCCGGCCAACAATGCTGCACGTCTCTTTGGGACTTTAGAATATGAAGAGCTCACACCCTAAACAGACCTGCCAGACAAATGGCGGGAGGGGAAACAGAGGTGCAGAGACAGGGAGTCCTTTGCCCACAATCACACAGCAGTTCAGTGTCAGAGCTGGGAACAGAAGTTGTTTGCAACCCAGTCCGGTGTCAGATCCCCCAGACTGCACGGCCTCCATTGGGTCATAGCTCCTCCGCCCTATTAAGTAAAAGACATGGGGAAAAACAGTACCTGTGGAGAAGAGGCTAAACTATTTTCCCTGTTAAAATATAAACAGTGACTCTAGTAATCAATAGCTTACTCTCGTGGAGACACCCAATGTCCTTTTGTAGCTAAAGACATATCTACACTGCAGTAAAACACCCATGGCAGTGAGTTGCAGAGCCTGGATCAATTGACTTGGTTTGTGGGGCTAAAAATAGCAGTGTAGACACTCAGGCTTCGGCTGAAACCCAGGCTCTGAGACCTCCCCCTCGTGGCATCATGGAGCCTGGCCTCCAGCCCAAGCCTGAACATCTACACTGCAATTTTTAGCTCCACGGCCTGAGCCCCGGGAGCTCACGTCAGCTGACCCAGACCAGTAGCAGCCATGCCACCCATCTTTTACTGCAGTGTAAACATACCCTAAACGCTCTCCATTTAAGCTTTACTACAAGTGAGCGTATGCAGCCAGACCAAGAGGGAATTCAAGCGATCTGTCTCGTTTCATCTTCTCCACGCCGCTCGTCATGACAGAAACAAGTAATTCCCTTGAATGATTTGTGCCCGCTCAGAGCGTCCACACAGGCAGGATATGGAATGCAAACAACTGCACGAGTAACATCCTATTTACAGAGGAGAGCAACTATGTTAGTTACTGATCAACTCAAGTGCTTCTGTCGTTTTTTGATAATGGGAAAGGAATGTGGTTACATACAAACACAAGCAACCTGAGTCTGATCTTTCAGTGGCTTTATGCCATTTAAACTCCATTGTCTTCAACAGAATGACGCTGATTTACACCAACTGAGAGAGCTGGCCCTATTCAAACATGTGCATTAGGCCTGCTTCTGATCTTACTCTGGCTTTACACAAATGTCACTCTTGCACTCCTGACTTACCCCAATGTAAGCAAGATCAGAACCAGGACCTCTCTCTATACTGTAGATGTGTTGAATACCCACACATACAGTCTGCGTTTAAAAAGTCAGCAAGACATGAATGCAACAATGTTCCCGCTGATGACTACTTGCATTTGATTTGACATCATCAGCCTCTTCTGAATTGGAAACCTGCTATTGAAAGCTGAAGCCAGTCTGATCTGGAGCCCGGGACTCCCAGTTCCCAGTCCCAAGCTTTCACCATTAGACAGCACTTCCTTCAAAGCACGTGCAATTCTTCCCAAAGAAATTCCAACAGCGAAGTGCATCCAAAAGAGCTGTCTCCGTCTGATGAACCAGTCCCTGAACACGTGTGGTGGGGGAAAGCATTTATTCGGGCTAGAAATAGATTTCATTTTTAATTACCCATGCAGTTATTTGGGAAGGTTCTTAGATACCACAGAGAGAAAACCTTATCTCTACTTAGACAGATTAAAAAAATAAACTACATGGAAACAGCAGGACATATATTTATAATCCAACCTACGATTCCATTCAACATTGTTCTGTGCTTCCCAAACACAGGGAGGAGACATCAAGACCGGCTGCTTTCACTACCTGCCTGAGCCTGGCTTGAGATAAATGCACAGGACAAGAAAGAAAAGGGACTTGTCAGACTGCCCTAGATTCACCTCTCTATCCCCTCTGCTTTCAGCCCTCGCTGTCAGCATCCTCTTCCCACTGTCAGACGCATCAAAGGGGAAACCATCTCCAGCACAGCAAAAAAAGAAAAGCATTTAGGTTCCTTACTCCCGAGTTGACTCATTAGAAACTTCCTGCCGCTCTTCCAGTTCCACTGTAATGAGCGGAGGATGATTTGGCTGTGTGCAAGAGATGAAACTCTGCCATTCAGTGGCTTCCACAGGAAACTCTCCCCCCCCGCAACTTCCTATCACCTTAATGAAAACATTTTGTGACGGCAACTTCACCTGCCTAAAAGAACCACGGAGATGGAAGGGCCTGCTCCTAGCTAGCTCCCGCAGAGCCAGCCTAACGAGCGTGTGGAACTAAATGAACAGGAGCTGGCTTCAGAAATGAATCAGAGCACTGAGTCAGGGTTCCTAAATGACTGGTGGATTTTATTGGCAGGCTTTATCACTGGGGCCAAGGCCAGTGATTTGAGGGGGCGTGTTAGGGTGTGTGTACTTAGATCTGGCTTACGTGGATGTTCAAGCTGTCATGAGCACAGGCCGTACGGCTGTATTTCTTTACCCCAGGGGGACCCAGAATCCTGGAGGTGCAACAACAGCATAAAGCCTGTCAGCCTACTGCTCATTCCACGCCTTGGGGTGCCAATGTCGCATTGGGTGGCTGCGGAATCAATTAGGGGGTCACAAAGCAGAGACCGGGGCTGCAGGTGGGGCGCGAGAAAGAGGACAGAACAACTCCCAAGAAACAGAACTCATTTCCACACCAGCACCCTCAGCGGGGGAGGAGGAGAGTGCTCGAATACCCATGCGGGGTGCAAGGCGTAGCCGTGGCTCTGGTTGGACTGCCTGCCGAACCTCTGGATCTAGAAGCACGAGACGCTATTGCTTGAGCTAGAAAACAGCTAAATTCAGACTGCAAATAAGGTGCACACTTTTAACAGTAAGGGTAATTAACCGCAGGAACAATTTACCAAGGGTTCAGGTGGCTTCTCCATCACGGGCAATTTTTAAGTCAAAACTGGCTGTTTTTCTAAAAGGTCTGCCCTAGTTCAAACAGGAATTAATTCAGGGAAGTTCTCTGGGCTGTGCTATACAGGAGGTCAGGATCGGTGATCACAGTGGACCCTTCTGGCTGTATAATGTATGACCTGCTCCATTAGTTTGTAGGCACTAGCAGACTCATAAACCTCAGTCACAAGAGGGAGACAAAGTGCTGCACAGTGTCTGTGTGGAACGGTTTCTAAACGGAACGCTCTCCAACATGACCAATGAGATGTCAGAAATCGCTGTAGGCCAGGGGGTTGTCTAGTGGTGTCAAGACAGGCTTAGAAGCCAGGAGCTCCTAGATCCCAAGAAAGAGGACAGAAGAACTTCCAAGACGTTCTTTGTGGTGTAGCACAAGTTACTTCATTTCACAGCTTCCATTTCTCCTCTGGGAAGAGTACTTTACGATTAGCACTGCCTGGGAATTTTTCAGCACAACTTTTGGAAAAGGTCAGTTCATCGACACTGAAACCTCCTGTGGGAATGGGTCAGTTTTCAAACATTGTTCCCTTTGGAAAAAAAACAAACCAACCCTGGAAAAAAAAATGTTAAGATTGGCGGAACATCCTGTTTGGGCATGTTCCGGAGGAAACACTTTGATTTTCATTTCCAAAGGTTTTTGGCCTTTTGAAATTTTAGTTCATTTTTAGTTTTAAAAAGTTACAGATCATTTCAAAGTAGGAAATCAAAGGGAAACATTGTTTGGATTGTCGGTTCCTGAACATTTCTGAGTTGTTTGACTTTGTGGCTCCCGTTCGAGAAGGGACAGTTTTTTGAACTCTTGAAAATTCTCGTGGGACAGGAAAAACATTTTCTGCCCCGCACTGTTCACAACACCCCTGAAAGGTAGGTAAGCCTGCAAAGTTCCTTGGGAAAGAATAGGCCCATGCAAGTAATAACAGCTATTCAGGCTCTGGTATATCTCTTAGGAGGTTTTCCCTGAACATCTCAGAGCTCAGTCAGTCCTGGGGGATTACTTGTGTTATGCTAAGACACAGTGACGTGGCAAGGCATTGAGAGACATATGGAGAGCAAAGTACAATACAAATAAAAATTACACATCCTATTCTCCAGCATCTCCCATCAGTGAAACACCGACGGCACCCGCAGCACAATGTCCAAACCATTCCAGTTGACTTTGCCTTGAAGGGACACTGTCAAGTAGTTTTAGGCTTATAATTCAGGGTGATAAAAAATTTAGGCAATTTCATCTAACCAGAACACTTTTTGTGATTGGTCTATAATATAGCATAAATGAAGAAGTCATGAATTAATCCTTTATTCCCTTGGACCCAGAGTATACAGGGGGCTTTCCCCTTTCCCTGTGAACCTTCTCCACCTAAAGGCATAGATAAAAACCCTACGCCACCCCATCCCCACCCCCACCCCACCCCAGCTGCCTCGGTGCTGCACTTAATTCACCCAACAGGTAAACAACAAGAAAATTGCATTGGACACAGTGTCTGAGTGATCACGGAGCTACAGGAAAGACCAAATGCAACTCAGAATGCTTTTGTGCCATTCCTTGCTCCACCACTGACTCAGTGTGTGTGTGACCTTGAGCAAGTCACTTAAATATTCTGCGCTTCAGTTTCCTTATCTGTAAAATGTGGCTAGTGACACTTAGATCCTAAAGGGCTTAGCATAGCTACGAGTACAAGTGCTAGATACAGACTGAGAATCAGAGAAGATTAGGATTAGAAGAGACCTCAGGAGGTCATCTAATCCAACCCCCTGCTCAAAGCAGACCAACTCCAACTAAATCATCCCAGACAGGGCTTTGTCAAGCCTGACCTTAAAAACCTCTAAGGATAGAGATTCTACCACCTTCCTAGGTAACCCAGTCCAGTCCTTCACCACCCTCCTTGCCCGGGTCTATACTAGGATTTTACATCTGAATAGTTACTTCTCTCAGGGGTGTGAAAAATCCACACCTAATGCCAGTGTAGACAACACTAGGTTGATGGAAGAATTCTTACATCAACCTAGCTACCTCCTCTGGAGAGGTGGACTGCCTACGCCAATGAGAGAACCCCTGCCATTGACACAAGTAGCATCTACACTGAAGAACTACTGTGGCATCATTGTAGCATTAAAAGTGTAGCCAATCCCTCAACTATTATCATCAAATCAAAATGAAAATGCCAATGTTTAATGAGAAATCACCTGTATATCCTATCTCGCTCTCTTTGGATTTTGAGATGTTGCCCTAAGTGAACTGTTGGCAAGCTCTGGGCTCACCTACACCCAGAGGTAATTACGTTCACTGGAATAAAAATATTTGTTGTTTGATTTACAAGCTCCGGTGTGGTATTGTGAACCCAAACATAAAAGTCTATTGCTTGTGCATGTGAATCAGAGAGTCAAAATTACTAGTCTCGTCCCACTGTCCAGGACAAGTGAAACGCAGAAAATAAACCACATCAATGATGAAAGTAAATGTGATATATACGGACAAGAATATAAGTTACCAAAAGTCAAATGCTATACACGTAGCATGTGTGTTATATTTAGGTCATGGATGAGCTCAACATATTGACTGATTCATATATTTAAACGCCAGATTGTGATCTTCTAGTCTGACCTCCGCCATAATACAGACCATGAATTAATTCTTGCTTAAATTCAAGAACTAGAAAAAATATTTTAGAAAAATCAAGTAATCTTGATTTAATGATTTCCAGCAATGGTGAATCCACCGCCACCTCTGGTAAGGTCTTCCAATGGATCATTACCCTCACTGTTAAATATGTACACCTTATTTCTAGTCTGCATCTGTCAAACCAGCTTCCAGCCATTAGATCTTGTTAGACCTTTGCCTGGTAGATTGAAGAGCCCTCTGTTATCAGATTTCTGTTCTCCATTCAGGTACTCGTAGACAATGATCAAGTCACTCCTTTGTCTTCTCTTTGATAAGCTAAATAGATAGAGCTTCTTGACTCATTCTTTTGGCTCTTCTCTGAACCCTCTTCAATATTTCAACATCTGTCTCGAAGTGTGGACCCCAGAACTGGACATAGTATTCTAGTAATTGTTGCACTAATACCAAATACAAAAGTAACATAACCTTCCTACTCCTATTCAACATTCCTGTTTACATGTCCAAGGGTCACAATATCTCTTTTGGTACTGCATCATACTAGGAATTCATGTTCAGCCATTATCCATCATGACCTCAAGTCTTTTTCAGAGTCACTTCTCCCCAGGATAGAATCTCCCATCCTGTAAGTATGGCCTACATTCTTTGTTCCTGGGGGTATGCCTTTACATTTGATCTGTGAATTAAAAGGAGAGTGTCGCCACTGATATATATTAAAATAAAAACAAGGCATATACATGTTAATGAAACAGATATGCCCTTCACACACGGATTAAAAAAATTATTTCAATTCACAACGTTGTGTGTTGTTAACAACACAAAGAATGGAATATTTTTAAATCTATTGGGGCCAGATTCTGGTCTCACTTACATCTTAGTGACACTGGTTTAACTCTATTGGCTCTGGCGGATTTACTCACAATTTACACTCTGGCAAGCAAAATCACACTCTGTCACATGGTTTTTATGTTGATGGCATCTCATTCCAATGCTATGGATGAGCTTTGACATTTCATACTAGCCTGTAATAACAGCAACCAAAAATAATAGAAAAACAAGTGTAGAGCCAGATTCCAATTGCAGTTATAACAGCGTAAATCTGGAGTAACTTGAGTTTCATTCAATTACTTCGAATACACACCAGTGTAACTGATCAGAATCTGCCTTGTTGCATTTAGTGTTTCCCTTAAGGGTAAGAAGCAGCTGATCTGTGTCTGGTCCCTTGGTTGTTAATAAAGGGGGTTGCGAATATGCAGGAAGGGGGAGAAGATTAAAAGCAATGCTAAATATGACCCCAGATCCATGAAGCCCCCTTATGGTACAACTGGTGCAAAGGGGGACACAGAACTAAAAGATATTAGACTCTTGATGTTTGGCAACAGAGGAAAGAAGCGGATATAGAAGGAACAGAAAGTTGCATATATAGAGGACTGTGAAAGGGAGTATAAATCCCACACTGGAAATGAAGGGGTTAAGGAGCAGTTCTGGGCCCAGGCTAGGCCATCTCCCTTTCCCCCCCCATCACCGGCAGAGCCAGCTCCAGACTAGAGGAGGAGCTTAAAAGAGAGTTAGGCCATTCAGAAGTGGGGGCATGCAGAGAAGGAGACAGGCACTGGACCTATCCTGAGAGCTCCTGAACAAGGGTACAGCAGAAGCCGGCACTTTGCCTTTATGTTAGGACACGTTGACACTACAAACTTTTGCTGATGAAAGTCACGTCGGCATAAAGTCACCCCAGGTAGAATATTGCTTGTGTGCACACATACTGGTGCTTCCGTTGCTGCTCCTGGACTCACAAAGAGACCTCGTTTTGATGCAAAGTGCAATGAGCCATGGTTAGATATCCCAGTGTGCAACTCATCACTGTCCAGTGCGCTGTCTTTTGGGAAGTTTTGGTGGGGCAGAAACAAGTCATGCAAGTGTGATTGGGACTGCGGGGTCACGTTCCCATCATACAACCTTCTCCACCTCATAAAGCCATCTCTATCCCATAATTTGTCAAGTCTCTTTTGAAAATCCCACAAAGCTGCCTAGAGTTTGTCATAGTTCACCATCTCCGATAGATGCAGGGAGCACGCACAGCTCTGCGCTATTGTCATGACCGTTGAAAGCACAGGATGCGTGATCCTCTGGCATTCACAGAGCCGCAGGAAATGTGACAATTTCTTGGAGGTAAACGTTGCTGTGGGACTTAGTGAGAACCAATGTAAGATTGTTGATGGCATTCACGGAGCAGCTGCCGACGATGGAGTGCGGCTTCTGGGCCCAGGAAACAATCACTGACTGGTGGGATCGCATTATCATGTGGGTTTGGGATGAGGAGCTGCAGAACTTTTGGGTGTGCAAGACCACGTTCCTGGATCTGGGTGCTGAGCTCACCCTGGCTCTCCTGCCAGCCGGGGTCTCAGCCCGCGGCTAGCCTGGGTTCCCTGCACCTGGGCTAGCAGCGCGAGCTGAGTGGGGCAGGCAGCAGGACCTTGGCTGTCAAGGGGCCAGCAGGGGAAACCCCAGAACACTGGCGAGCTAAGCACTCAGCCCACTGCTGCTTTGGGGTTTCCCTCCGCAGGCTCCTGCCAGATGGGCTCCCGCTGCCTGGCCCACTCAGCTCGCGCTGCTAGCCTGGGTATAGGGAACCCGGGCTGGCAGGAGCTTGCAGCAGGGGAAACCCCAAAGCGACAGAAGGTTGAGCACTTAGCCTGCCGCCACTCTGGGGTTTCTCCTGCTGACCCCTTGGGAGCTGGGGTCTCAGCCCGCTGCCAGCCTGGGTTCCCTGGGTTCCAGCGGGAGCTGAGTGGGGCAGGCGGCGGGACCCCGGCTGGCAAGGAGTCAGCAGGGGAAACCCCAAAGCAGCAGCAGGCTGAGCCCTCTGCCACGTGCCAGAGGAAATATGGTTGCCTGCCAAAGGTGGCACGCGCGCCGTAGGTTGCCGACCCCTGGTGTAGACGTATCCTGAAAGGCCCCCAGGACAGGGGGAGGGGGGAGACTGATGGCCCTTCCCATTGTAAGGACATGGGCCTCTGTGTATTGATTGGGACTCCGTTACCCTGGACGAGGGCGGGCACGTGAGCTAAACTGCAACTCAGCCAGAGGCCAAAGGTGGGCTCTCACGGTCTTAGAGCAGTTGCCGGCAAGAGACATCAGAGATGGGGGCAAGTGGAGGCCCAGCAACTTAAGCAACGGCAAACCCAGCTCCCTGTCCCAAAGCCTGAGAAGTAATTGCAAAGGAGAGAAGGAATGGATCCTAATGGCTGGAGTTGGCGTAGGCTTGTGTGTGTG
>ML677411.1:5753636-5786426 GCA_007922305.1 Dermatemys mawii
GCCTCTGTATGTGTGTGGGGGTGGGTGGGTGTGTACATCGCCTCCTGATCATCAAGAACTCCTCTATGCTAATTCAGTTGCCCACACTTTGAGGCTAGCGGCTTCCCAGCTTTTGTGCCATTTGTTTCCCTTTTTCATATGGAAGGAAGGGAACGTGAATTAGTAATTGCCAAGGAGCAGAAAACACGGCAATCACCTCTCCCAGGGAATAACTAAAGCAGGCAATAATAATTGGCAGGCTCCTTGTAACCGGAGCTCCTTTTCCCTGCTAGAAGCTTACCTGTAACACTGGAGGAGCTGTCGCTGCAGGAGGAGGGGAAATCCACTCTGACAAGCGTGAAGCTGGAAAGCAGAGGAGGTGGGAAAGGAATTGCAGCCGGAAGAGGGTAAAATTCATAAATCAAAACATTTTGCTGCGTCTAATCAAATCCATTAACCTGTTTGCTCACGTGTAATAAAATCACGCCAGATCAACAGCAACAGAGGGGAAAGGAAGCAGCTCCCGCTCGACATGCTGGATGGTTGGCATCACCCAAACTGCTGCAACCCCGGCTAAGCGAGTCTTTACGAAAGGCTGCAGGCCCTGCTTTCACTCTGCGCATTCAGCTTTTTAAAAAAAGAATCTCATCTTCGCTGGGGAAAGCAGCTGGGAAAGGAGGGCGGCGATTGTGGCGGCAGAGGGAGAACTGGGAAAGGTTCTCTGAGGACACGAGCCATCAGCAGGTCCAGCGAGCTCTGACCCCCGAGGCATTTCTTCTCTCCGAGATCCTAGGCCGGGTCTACCCTACAGACTCTTGCTGGCAAAGCGGTGTACATCGGGGTTGTGAAAAGGTGGGATCTGGGCCCAAAACGGCTGTGCTTGCCAAGCTGTGCAAACCCTGTTCTACCAGCAACGCTGTGCTGGGAATAAGTTATCCTGCAAAACACACAGCACTGCTGGGATAAGCTGCGTCCACACTAGGAGCCTTTGGTCAGTATAATATAAGAGGAGACCTATGGCAGCAAACTGCTTCTCGTGTAGACCTGGCCTTTAATAAGGGAAGCGACCTGATTAACTTCAAACTCCTAGCAACAGTGGCCAGCCTGTCTTCTCTATGTCTGGCTCTGCTGTAAGAGCTCCAGGCTCCACTGCTGTGCACCTTGAGTGGGCATTCACATGTTGCAAAAGGGAGAGCAAAACACCCCCACTGGGGTGAGTGATTTGGTATCCAGGCTCTCCTATCACCCACCCCTGTGGCAGAGGGGGCATAAACCTCCCTTCCACCTGTTCTCAGAAGCAAGGAGAGAGTAGAGCTGCTAAAAGCCACAAAGGAAGGTCAAACCACGCACAGGGGTCAGGAGATGGACTGGAAGTGCTTCCTATTGTGAGGACATGGAGCTCTATACATTTCTTTGGACTCTGTTACCCCAGAAATGGTGGTGGTGGGGAATTAAATTGGTGACCTCGCCGGAGGGCTCTTAATTATAAACAACAAACACCATGCACTTTGCACTCACCTCAAATGATCGCACAAATTTCAAGGCCGTGGAGAATCAAGCCACCTGTTTTGGCTTTTTGTCTCCTATCTCGGTACTGATCCAGCTACTCCCTGTGTAACTTATGAGATCCAAGCACAAAGCGGTGGTAGCTGAACTGCAGAAAGGCATAACAGAATGTGCAGGGTGGACATGTCGATTTCTACATCCTCCCTTGAACATCACAACCTCCCTTGAAAGCCTGGTCCAGAGTGTAACTACCCTTAGGGTACGTCCTCACTACTGCGGGTAGCCGTCGATCTTTTAGCTATTGATTTCTCGTGTCTTGTAAAGACGCGAGAAATCGATTGCCAGCGCTGCCCGTCGACTCCATAACTCCAGCTTGACACGAGGCGTAAGCTGTAGTCGACGGGGGAGCGTGCCGCCGACTGCCACCACCATGAGGACGGCAGGTAAATCGGCTGCAGATACACTGACTTCAGCTACGTGATTCACGTAGCTGAAGTTGCGTGTCTGCAGTCGATCCCCCCCAGCCCCGTGAAGACCAGCCCTTAGAGTCAGAACATTTTGCCTAATATCTAACCTAAACCTCCCCCGTTTCAGATTTCACCCATTGCTTCTTGTCCTATCTTCAGTGGACATGGAGAACAACTGCTCACAGTCTTCGTTAGAACAGCCCTTAACATATTTCAAAACTATTGCCAGGTCCCCCTGCAGTCGTCTTTTCCCAAAACAAAACATGCCCAGTTTTTTTAACCTCTCTCATAGGCAAGGATTTCTAAACCTTTTGTCATTTTCACAGAGGGACATTTGATTTTTCCTTCCCAAGTGTAACACTTTGTACTTGTCTTTATTGAATTGCATCTTATTGATTTCAGACTAATCCTCTAATTTGACACGGTCTTTTTGAATTCTAATCACGATCTCCCAAGAGTTACCACCCCCTGCCAGTTTGGTGTCATCTGAAAATTTCATTAGCATCCTCTCCACTCCCTTATCTATGCCATTAATAAAAATATTGACTAGTACCCTGCCCAGGACTGACCTCTGTGGGACCCCACTAGATACTCCCTCCCAGTTTGACAGCCAACTCATTGATAGCTATTCTTTGAGTACGGTCTTTCAACGAGCTGTACATCCACCTTATAGTAATTTCATCTACACCACATTTCCTTAGTTTGCTTATGAGAATGTCACATGGGACTGGATTAAAAGCCTCACTAAAATCAAGCTATGTCATGTCCACAGCTTCCCTCTATCCATTAGGCCAGTAATCCTGTCAAAGAAGGAAATTAGGTTGGTTTGGCATGATTTGTTCTTGCCAAATGCATGCTGGTTATTCCTTATAACCCTATTATCCTAGATGCTTACAAACTGATTGTTTAATAATTTGTTCCAATATCGTTCTACGTAACAAACTTAAGCTGACTGGTCTACAATTCTCTGGGTCCTCTTTCCTCCCCTTTTTAAAGATAGTGCTATTTTGCCCTGCTCTAGTCCTCTGGGACCTCACCCATCCTCCAAGAGTTCACAAAGATCATCACTAATGGTTCTGAGATTGCTTCAGCTAGTTCTTTAAATACCCTAGGGTAAATTTCATTAGGCCCTGCTGACTTGAATACAGTGAACTTATCTAAATATTCTGTACCCTGTTCTTTCTAGATAAAGGATCTTTATTGGAGGTTAATGTTTTTCTAGCAATTGTATTGATTGCCAATAGAAATCTTCTCAAGTGTTTGAAAAAGCAAGCTCTGGAGGACCATATGCAGGTTACTACAATTCAGCACAAGGTTAACACTGTGCAAGTTTCATTCAAGTGATAAGTAGGGTGTAAAGTGCCTATAGCGGCTAAGTGCTTAACAAATAATTTCTTAATGATAGAAGATTCATAGCTTGTAAGGCCAGAAAGCACCATTGTGGTCATCTAGTTGGACCTCCTGTATAACACAGCCCAGAGAACCTCATCCAATAATTTCGGCCTCAAGTCCATAACTTCTGTTTGCGTTAGACCATGTTTTTTAAAAAGACATCCAGTCTTGATTTAAAGACTGCACATGAAGGAGCATCTATCTACTCCAGGGGTGGGCAAACTACGGCCTGCGGGCCACACCCAGCCCATGGGACCGTCCTGCCTGGCCCTTGAGCTCCCGGCCAGGGCGCCTAGCTCCCGGCCCCTCCCCTGCTGTCCCCCCATCCCACAGCCTCAGCTCACTGCACCGCCGGTGCACCACAATCTCCCCTCCTGGTGAAGGGAGGAGGTGTATCCTGGGAATCCCTAGCTCTGGTACATCATAGGAGATGGGAAGCTCATCCTGGCCTAAAATACATAGAAATCAAATCCTGTTCTACAGTGTCCCAGTATGGGCCATGCAGACAACAAACGGCTCCCCGACCCTTGGCTTGCCATGAATGTCCTTTCAGTGGATCAGCTCAACTTTCAATGGGTTGCAGCCATTCCTGACCCTCCATTGCACTGGAGTCTTTGACCGAGATATGGACAATGCAGCGAACATTCCCTTTCACAGTGCATAAGATGAACCGTGATATGCCTGGTACTGATAAAGCTGTCTCTGCCACAGACAGCCAAACTGTGAGCAGGTAAACAGTCAAACATGGGATGACACACTGGCTAACACTTATTTTATAAACTCCTGGGGCTCATTGATCCTGGCAGCAGCGGAGAAAAGGCAGGAGAGGGTTAGTCACTGGAGCGGCAAGGAGCCACAAAGATGAAATTCATTCTTCCTCTCTGATGAGATTCCACTTTTGGTTGATAAAGTATGTGCGTAGATGTCAGGTACTTTGGTTGTTGTAAGGCGTGTGCCTTCATTAGGGTGACCAGACAGCAACTGTGAAAAATTGGGACAGGAGTGAAGGGTAATAGGAGCCTATATAAGAAAATGACCCCAAAATTGGGACTGTCCCTATAAAATCGGGACTTCTGGTCACCCTCACCTTAGTCCTGCACGACATCCTGATTAAAAAATTGGCACCATACAATAGCAAGAAAGCACATGCTAAATGGATTTAAAACAACCAAACAAAACTACCTGACCGATCTCAAAAAGTAGTTACAATGGGGAATCATCACTGAACTGAGGGGTTTCCCTCAGGAATCAGTCCTGGGGCTGGTGTTATTCAATATTTTCCTCAGTGACCTGGAAATGAATATAAAATCACTGCTGATACAAGCTGCACCTGGACTGGTGCAATGACACAGAAGGATGAGGACAGAGCAGTCAGACAGAGCGATCTGCATTGTTTCAGGAACTGGGCCCATTCCAACAGGTGTTTTAATACCGCCAATTACAAAGCCAGGAACAAGGAATGCTTCCCGTCCCTACAGAACGGGGGACTGTATCCTGGATGAGAAGGATTTAGGGGTCATGGAGGACAAGCAACTCAACATGAGCTCCCAGTACAATGCTGTGACTTTTGGATGTATAAAGGACGTGAGGAGGGGGCACTGGGGAGACCAGTCATCATCATCATAATGAATAATAATGCAGTTCTGGTGGTCACATTTTAAAAGGAAGTTGAAAACTTGGCCAGGCTGTAGAAAAGAGCCACAACAATAATTTGAGGGGTGGAGAAAATGCCTCCCATTGAGGTCTTACCGAGGTCAGTCGGTTTAGTTTAGGGGAAAAGAAGATTGAGTGGTAACTTGAGTACAGCATTTAAATATCCTCAGGGGTACTAAAGGGCTCACCAAACTAGAAGAGAAAGGCACAAGCGAGAACCAATGACTGGAAGCTGAAGCCAGACAATTCAAAGGAGAAATTAAGCACACATCTTCCAAAAAGCTCAGCATCCAATAACTCCCGCCTCCAATGCTGATGGCCAGATTTCCAACAGAGCTCAGTGCCCCGTGTTCTCTCTCCTCACCTGCCCCATTTGTTTGCTTCGCTCCTTGGTTACATCTTGGCTTGGACTGTGGTGGTAAGTTCTTTGGGGCAGGGGCCAGGACTGGGCAGGACATGCACAACGCTGCCCCTTCTCCAGAGGAGGCAGTATCACCTACTGGATAGAGCACTGGCCTGGGACTCCCCTAAACAATGCTGCTGTTCCAGACAGGCAATGAAAGAGAAGCCTGTCACTAGGGAGGCTAATTATTGAAATAGGAATTAAACCAGGCTAGCAGGGTTAACACCCCTCCCGTGTTGCAAACAAAAAAAGGGCCATGGTTTAGCAGAGGGCTAAGCTGCATCCCCAGCTGCTAGCCACCTGATGGTTATTAAAGCTAGTTCGCTCTTTGTTGCGAGAAAACAGCTGTAAAGCAGAAGGTGATGTCACCTATTCAACACTCCTGAATTCCAGCTCCCGGCTGAGCGGGGCCTTGGTTTGTGTTATTAACAGTCTCTTTTGACACATTCCGAGCGCGGAAGATTTCTTGTAACCCCTCTTTTCTCTTTCTCTGTGTAGTGGCTGGGCTCCTGAGAATCAGGCTGATTAAATGTCTATGCCTAGCAGCTTCCCCGGAGGCCACGTAGTTTATGTAAATCGGAGAGCTCCGGAACGAGAGGTAAACCAGAGCATTAAACCGCCAAGACCCATCTGATTCTCTATCACCCACTTCAGAATCACAATATTTTATGGAACCACCCCCCGCCAGAGCAACTGGGAATCAAATGAACAATTGTGAAGATTGGGAAATGCAAAGGGTTGACCTCATGCCACCCCCCACGCTGGCGTTCGCCCCTCCACGAACTGAATAAATACACAAAACCAATTCCTGTTTGAGGGGACGTTGGTGTTCCCACTCCGACTGCATCTACGGGGCTGCTATTCATGTAGAACTATGGTAGATCCCCTCCAGATGGAAACAGTGCAGGCTATATGCCAATGGGCACAGCGATTATCAGTAAGACCTTCTCAAACAGCTGATCTCTCTAGGCCTTGGGTCACCTGGATGCACTACTGCCTCCAGATCACACACTTCCTGGTCCCAGTCTCAGCTGGGGAAACCAGCCAGCTGACCACAATGGCCCAGCTTGCACTAATGGGAGCATGACACGAGCTCTGATGTATTAATCATGCAGGGCTATTAGCGAGCCTGGTGTTTTACAGCACCTGAGTCTGGGGACCAAGAGACCCACCTCCCATGATGAGCTGTCCCATGGAAATGTGCATTCAGGGTCTATTCACAGGGGTGAGATGAATAAGATGTAGACCAAGGATCCTTCCAAATGGAGCTCACGGCGTAATAGAGACGGGTTCCAACCACAACTTTCAGATGCAGCTTGGGAATGCAAACGCACCAATATTCAGAGTGTGGCTGGGGAGGGCAGTTAGACTGGTCCATTGTAGAGTTAGGAGTCAGCGAGGAGATCTGAATCCAGGTGGAGATTTTTAACTCCCTGAAGGCCCAGGAGCACTCCGGTCAGATGAGATGGAAACTGCACAAAGAAATGCCAGCCAGGCTTGCTGGAAGTGTGGTGATTTGGACACAATGTCGAGGGATCCTGGGATGGACATTTGGTGGCTTGGGGATGGATCATTCAAACCTGAACCTCAAGGGCAGAGAATCCATGGATCTTGGTCCAACCAAAACATGAGAGCTCCACAGAGCATATGAGCAGGGCTGCTATCTGGGAGGTGTCAGTCCAGGAATGGGCAGCAGTTCATGTCCACACATGCACAAGCAGGTACCGAACCTTCCCAGCCTGAGCATCGGTGACTGGACTGCAGCACTGAGCTACGAGTCAGGGGCTGAGAATCGCCTTGGCTACAAATTCTAGACTCAAGATCAGAGCTTGAAGGGCAACTGCCCTTGGAAATGTCTGCTGCCGCAGTATCTCCGTCTATCAGATCGAAGCGGGAAATGATGGCACACTGAGTTTTTAAAATACATACAAATCCAGAAATCTCAAGTGCGCAAACACACAGATACACACACACACCTTCTTCCTTGCATGGCTTTTCAGTAACCCATTTAAAATGAAAACCTGTAGCCTGAATATCAATCTACCATATTACCAACTCCAAACATTTAAAAATCACAAATCAGGAGATTGAAAAATAAATTAGTTGGGGGTTCTTTTAATTTGTCTTCTGGTTTCTAAGCCTTTAGGGAACACTTGGGTCACTTTTCTCCCTGACTGTGAGGGCTAAAAACATACTGTCCTTTCAGGGAAAGCCAAAAGTCTCACACAATAGCATGATTTGAGGAGCTGGGGCTTTAAGAAAGGTATGAAAAATCATGAGACTTGCGATAAAATCATGAGAGTTGGCAACAGTGAGTCTATCAGGAGAGATAGGAACAAAAGACTGGCCATACTAGGTCAGACCAATGGTCCATCTAGCCCAGCAACCTGTCTTCCGACAGTGGCCAGTGCCAGGTGCTTCAGAGGGAATGAACAGAACAGGCAATCATTGGGTGATTCATATTGTCTTCCAAGCCTAAAAACCTCCCAGGCAGATTTCACACACCAGGAACTTCAAGTGCCCAGTCTGCCTGCCTGAAGATGGCCCCCTCCAGGCCACTGTCTAATCACACAACAACTTAGCATTTGTGGCTCTAAGATTCCAGTTCCAAATAGTGTCCCACTAAAGGTCTGATGTAGTCACTCAAGGGAAGCTAAGCTAATGAGGCTGGTGGCACAGCAGGAGCTTGATTCAGACGCTTGGTTCCTTCATGGGTCCAACTTTCAATTCAGCTCTGTAACACTCCCTCTCTCCCCAGATGACAATAGTTTTATCGATGGAAAGCGCCGGCGTGAACAGTGCTTTGTCGGCGGGAAAGCTCTTCTGTCAAGAAAACTACCTCCGCTTGTTGGGGGTGGAAGATTTTGGTTAGCGGCAGAGCTGTGTCGCTAAAAGGTGCATAATGTAGACACAGTCTGAGTGAGTCTATCCCACTGCATAGACAAGGTGGAGTCTCCTTCCAAGATCAAATGAGACGTGCAGCTGCTCTCACCCTTGATCAGAGCCAAAAGGCCAAGACGTCGTGACAAAGTGTCTGAACTTCCGAACTTACTGCAGAAACGCTCTACACCGTCTGAAGTGTCTGGTAAATAATCTGTGCATCTGAATTTAAACAGAGTTTGAAAGGTCTTTTCCCCCACTCCGTCCCATCTCATGGATGCATCCTTCGCTGTGCTATCACACTGAAGTTGATGATGGTCCTTAGGAACAATTTATGCTTAGGAAAATAATTATGATCATTAATGGGGCTGAAAGCAGAAGCTGTTAGAAATTAGGAGCAGAGTACCGACACCAAATCATGCATGCGGCATGATTGACACACATGGCAATTAGGATGCTCACATGATTAGGCACGCTGACTAACTCAAGTCAAGGCCCAGAAGGGAGCCAATATGTGATATGTCTAAGGAGAGCAGTGGGGATGTATTCCTGAGGCCTAAAGGATCGAGGTGGGAACAACATAGGCCAGTTGACTTCGCTGGAAAAACAAACAAGCGATGGGAATGATGCTGAGTGGTGCAAAACACCCGACACCCTCACTGAAACAACCAGAAAGAGGATGGGAAGTTAATCTTAAGATCAGGCCCTTTGTGCCTACAGTGCATAGGCACAAAATCTATGGGAACATTTACTTACACCTCCATCCCTTCCCGTACATAAAACAGTGAAGTCAAGTCAGCTGCAGAGCACATGTAGGAGACCACAGAGTGGTATAGTCACATAAACACCTGGCAACACAGGGATTGCTCGAATTGTGTCCGACTTGGGGGTGCAAGGTGACACCTTGGCTGGGATCAGACAGTTGTGCCCAACGTTCCTCCTGCAAACCACCACCGTTCAGTAGGAACAACAACAATAATCACCCCTAGCTCTTGTACAGCAATTTCTGTCAGTCAGCCTCTAAGAAGACATAGGAAAGTCCACCAAGCGAGTGGTCCTCGACTTTCTACTGCAGCTGCCGACTTGGGGCCCAAGCCCGGATTCTTCTAACCATCCCAAACATCAGACCCGTGGGTTTTGGTTGGGCCCACTGTAAAAAGCAGCCCTCAGCTGCAACATTTCTATCTCAAGCCAGAGTCCGATTTCAAAACCCCCTCCCTTCCGCAGCGTTAAGTCCATCTCTAACCTGCTCCTCTCTGTGCCCCTCACCATTCCAGGTGGGCACTTTATTTCTCACTTGAATTTTGCTGACTTCTTTGCCTTTGCCAGGTAGATTAAGGAGCCTCCAGGAATCTCCTCCTCTCATAGGAACTTACAGAGCACGATTAACTTGCCGCTTAACATTCTCTTTGATTGGGTCATCTCAGACCATGAACCACCTTTATGCCCACCTCTGTGATATCTGCCCCATGGATAAACAGGAGACTTCGCTCTTCAGGGCTGTCCAGCTGCCTTTTAAGAAAGAAAAAGAACAAACAAACTCCTGGAAGCATGGGCAGTGGGTACCATAGGCTGGAGGAGGCTGTGTCTCCCTAAACAGCCAGGCGTGGCCCTGCCTATGCTCCGCCCCCAGCCCCTCCCACTTCCTGCTCTGCATGCAGCTCCAATCCCCCTGTGTCGGGGCTAGCCTGGGGCAGGGGCCAGTGGCTGCAGTGAAGGGGTCTCTGGCTATGGCGGGGAGCAGGCGGAGAAGGGGTGGGGCTTTGGAGGGAAGGGGCAGGGCTGAGGATAGCCTCCCCCAGCTGGTGCTTCATGCACCGCCCATTCCTGGAAGGGCAGCGTAGGAGGCGGTGAAGAGGAGCAGCAGGCTTAAGTCCCTACTAAAGATACTGTCCTGTCAAACTTCACTGCAAATCCCGATCGGTAGAGTTACACAAAGCATTAAATGAATTAATTGTCTGGAATTGGAATGTGCCATTCGCAGAGAAGTTACTCTTGGGGGTCAAAGTACAGGGCAAGAAACCACAACACAGTGAGATCAGAGAAGTGTAACTTCCTAATCCGTCCTCCCTGATCCAGATCGCCATGGATTCAGCTTCTTACACACACACAGACACAGAGTCTCTTACTACAGTCAGGCTGAAGCGGGGAGGTGTGCACGTCAGGGCAGAATTTGGCAGTGTTATGTTTAGGGGGCAGCAGTGCAGGCGTGCCAGATTCAGGAGCTGCCAGGGGTCCTGCCGACATGCAGGTGGAAAGGAGCCAGTGACTAGGCGTTCCAGTTGGCACTCAACAGACCTGGGTTCGATTCCTTACTCTGCCACAGACGTCTTCTGTAACCTTGTACAAGTCACTTAGTCTTCCTCTGTCAAGTCCCTGATGATACACTAATGATTAACAGCAGCTCCTTCACTCAGGGGGGCGTGGTGAAAGCAAATACATTAAAGACGGTGAGAAGCTCTGATCCTTGGTAACAGGGAACGTAGAAGTACCTCAGATAGGCCCATTGCAACAAAGTAGCTCAGTTGGGTTGGCGCTGTCAGCCGTCACTCAGGGCATGTTCATTTCCTACTGGCTGATCTGTGGGTCAGGTTCTCCAGCTCGCTCAGGGAAGTGGTGGGCAGGTGTCTGCAGTAGGGAAAAACATGGCAGCCCCTGTGGATTGGAAAGCTGGGCGAGTAGCAGGAATTATCAGTGCTCATGCTTCAGGGTTTCAGCTGGCATCTGAGAGAGTCAGGAAGGAACTTTTCCCCCCAATGTATTATGGGAGGTTGTTTTTTTCCCTCTCCCTCCTCTAATGCATCAGGGCTGGCCATGGCTAGAGATGGGACATGGGGCAGTGAGGGCCAGAGCTCTGGGGTGGCACTGAGCATTCGCTTTCTCAGGTGCTTGGATGGCTGGTTCTCGTTCCCATGCCCTGGGTCTAATCAATCATCATGTGTGTGGTTGGGAAGGAATTCCTCCCCTCCCCACCCCCCCCGGCCACCCAGGTCAGATTGGCAGCGATCTGGAGGGTTCTTCACTTTCCTCTGCAGTGTGTGGGTGCCAGGATCATCAGGGTCTACCCCAGACACGCTGGTGCACCTGGCTCCCGCCTCGTCTCTGCCTGTGGTCTCCTGCGGGCTGCCATGCTGTGCTCTCATTTCAGTTGTTGGGCTCAGCCTGCCGGTGCTGGGTGGCCTGTGCTATACAGGTCAGTCTAGATCGGGTGATCCCTGCTGGTCTTAAACTCTGCGACTCGTTGGATGGCCCAAGGGTGCACCACGCCGGCAGATTAAGGCTTGAGCTAGATTGTGGCTTGAAACCACCCCCCTTAGGCAGTGGGGATTGCAGTGGGGTGTCAGCATCACCCCCAGAGCAGACACAGCGACTCGGGGCGCCCCCACAGCAATAGCACGTGCTCCGGTGCAGCCCATGTGCCTCAGGGCCAGCCCAGCTCTGCTGTCTGTGGGGTGGGGAGGAATGTCCCTCTGCACCCTCTCCAGGGGTCCTAATGCCAGTGTCCCAGCTCCATTCCCTGGACGAAGACTGTGCCTCCTCCGGGGCTCCTGCTGCGGGTGGAGGAAAGCCTCTGTGCCTAGCTGTTTCCCTCAGTAGCGCAGCGTGAGGTGCAGAGGCAGGACGACTTACTTGTTTGGGCTGCGAGTGCATCATTTGGCTACAACCGGGGCATTTCCAAGCACAGCTGGAGTGGGAGGAAGGGAAGGCAAGCTGCAGACGTGGCATGCGTGCGTGCGTGTTTGTGTGTGTGTGTTCGTGGGTGTGTGTTCGTTCCCTTTAAGGAGCAGGCTCAGTTCCTCTGTGCTTCCCTGTGCCACGCCTGTTCAATTCTGCTGCCTGGTATATTGCGAGGTGGCAGCAAAGTTCTGCCTCTTACACCAGCACACAGCCCAAGTCAAAGTCTAGCTCCGAATGACCGTCTAAAGGCAAGTCTGTCACCAACAGCCGTTAATATTAGCAAAAAAGTCTCATGCTGAATTTTCATCTGCTCCTCTCTGTATATCATCAACAGGCCTGAGTCTTCAACAGGCAGATGCAATGTGGTCTAGTGGATAGGCACTGGCCAGGGAGTCAGGGAAGCTGGGTTTTATTCCCAGCTTGCTACTGGCCTGCTGCATTAACCTGGGCACTGCTGTGTGCCTCAGTTACTCCATCTGTAAAAAGGGAATAATGATACTCAACTCCTTTGTAATCTGCCTTGGGATCTACAGCTGAAAAGCCGTCTATAAGAGCTAGGTGTTAGTACCCCAGGCCCAAGAATGCAGCTACCCATGGAAAGAAGCGCTGCAGTTCCTGCGATATGGAGCCCTTAGGAAATATTAGTAACATGACCATCACCAAATCTTCAGAGTGATCCTCAAAGGGCTAGATTTTCCCTTTGCCACAAAACCTGACTGAGAAAGCCTATATTCCTGTCATCCTCATCATCAGAATCATTTCTCCAGGGATGCTAATGTGAAGAGATGGCTCTCACCACAGCTTGTTTGGAAAGTGACAAAATCCCTATTCTATCCTAACATCTTGAGGATGAAGCCCATTGCTCAAGGACGGCCGCTGAAAACGCCTGACTCCCAGCTCATGAGAATTTCTTCCTGGGCACAGTTAGCTCCAGCGTCTTGAGGAGCACAGCCATCTTGATAAGTTACAATCATGGAGAGAGGTAAATGATCTAACAGGCTTTTCTCATCTCTAATGTCTATAATTCTGTGCTTTAGAAATCCTCGTGTGTTTTCCCCTTCCTCCAGAAAGCACTAATTCTCAAAGCCCTGTCCCTGCACTCACTGCAATATCTGGGCTGAATTCTCTAGGGAACCCATCTCTGCTTCCAAGCACCGCCTTCAGGAAAATGAAACCACCCAGTCCCCTCTTCAAACCCAATGTGCATGGTCACTCAAAAGGAGCGTGTGCCGATCTTTATAATGTAATCCTTCCTCTCCCTGCTTTAGTGAGCAGGGAAATAGTTAATGCTGACACTGAAAGTATTACCATCGGCATCTAAGTGTGTACCTGGGACGGGTTTGGTCACAGAGACCCCCTTGGGACTGTCACTTGACGTGCTGTAATTACCTCTGGGACTGTTTTTCCTGCCAGCTTGGGACTCCAGAACCCTGTCTTGTTTAGCCAGACATGCTAGCCTGCTGCCACCCAAACCCAGAGCCTGGTCCACTCCCCCAAAAGCTGCAGACTTAACTGAAAACCACTCAGCAGATTACCTGTTTCCAGCACCCAGACACCCAGTGGGATCCAAACTCCAAATAAATCCATTTTACTCTGTACAAAGCATCTACAGGGACAATTCATAAATTGTCCATCCTCTATAACACTGATAAAGAGATATGCACAGCTGTTCCCCCCACCCCAGGTATTAATCACTTACTCTGAGTTTATCAATAAACAAAAGTGATTTTACTAAGTATAAAAAGTAGGACTTAAGTGGTTCCAGTAATAATACACAGAACAAAATAAGTTACCAAGCAAAATCGAACAAAACATGCAAGTCTGAGTCAAATACATTAAGAAATGAATTACAGGTAAATCTTACCCTCAGCGAGGTTCCAATAAGCTTCTTTCACAAACTAGACTCCTTCCTAGCCTGGGCCCAATCCTTTCCCCTGCTAGAGTCCTTGTTAGTTCCAGCAGGCATCTTAAGTGAAAAGCAGGGGTGCTCTCATGAATGGGCCCCCCTTTATTCTGCTCCACTCCCTTTTATAGCTTTGGAACAAGGTGGAAATCCTTTGTCTCTCTGAGTCCCTACCCCTCCTTCTAAACGGAAAAGCACCAGACTTAAGATGGATTCCAGTATCAGGAAGGCTTGCAAGTAAATAAACCATTTATAACCAATTGCCCTCATCAATGGGAGCCATCAAACACCATTAATGGCCCACGCTTTGCATAATTACAATAGGACCTCAGAGTTATACTTCATATTTCTAGCTTCAGATACAAGGATGATACATGCATACAAATAAGAGGAATATATTCAGTAGGTCATAACCTTTGTTATGATACCTTACAAGAAACCTTTTGCATAAAGTATATTCCAGTTATATCATATTCATACTTATAAACATATTTCCATAAAACATATGGAGTGTAATGTCATAGTACCCACTGAATGGGGCAGTGAACACCTCAGAGCTACTGTTTCAGGCTCTTTGCAAACTCTGGCACTGGTTACACGTGGGTCACATTTTGAAGATTTTCTTCACAACCATAACCAGCGTTCCCTCTAATTTTTGACAGGCCGTTTGTGCAAAAAATTCTTCGGTGCAAATTTTTATCAGGCTGTGTGCGCAAAAAATTCTTCTGTACCAATTTTTGTGCGTACAGTGTTTCGCTGTGTGTGCGGGGTTTAGGATCTGTGTGCGTGCGCACGGCTTAGAGGGAACAGTGACCATAACAGCTGGAGCCTGACTGTATTTACAATGAAAGTTAAGTGCCTGGTGTACAATTGGGCCATCTGTCTTCTGCCCTAAAATCTTGCTCCACATTTTGGGAGGCACCGCACTGAAGATTAACTCCTCTCCCCCAGACTCACTGTGGAGCCAATTCACACATTTTTTGAAACTTGTGGCAAAAAAATTGCTCTTGTCCACAGATTCGGGCACAGCAACAAGCTGTTAGCTTCACACCATGAACCACCAGGCAAGTGACAGGTAACTAGAACATGAAACCTCTGGTAGAGGACTAACAAGGCTAACAGTAAACCCAACCAATGAGATCATCTATAACCAGGTTACCTAGCCACTCACTCCAAGCTGTGAAGAGCCAATTAGCAGCTGACTCTGAGCGTGGAACCAGATTGGAATGTGAGGCACAGGGACAAAGAGAAAATCAGGGCATCAAAGAAAGCAGTGATACTGCTCCAGCTGGCGAACACCAAGTGAAGGATAAGAAACCAAGAGCGCCCCTCTGCTCTCATTTACACTAGTGTAAACCAGAGGGTGACAGGAGCTCAGCTGCCAGCCGCGAAGTTACACTGGATCTACAACAGCGTAACAAGCGTGGGATTTGGCCCAGCGGGGGTGAGTCTAACGAGCATCAGGAAACTTTGCAAAGGAGCATCATTGGGCACGGTAAAAGGGTAGGGCCGCAAACCTCGCTAGGAATGAAATCACTTGCATGAGGAAGGAGATGGCCACTGGGGATACCCTGGGAGATGGAATTTCCTAGCTGGACATAAATAATAGCAGCAACTCAAAGCAGATGATGCCCTGGCAGAATCCAGAAGCGGGTTGCGCAAAGGGCAGCCTCATGGAGTTTGGATCCAGCCAGGTGTCCCTGCATTTCCCTCGGAGGTATGCCATGGCCAGCTGGCCTGTCACTGCTTGGCTTGGAGCATGCTAATGGTGGCTTTGCTAAAGGCGGAAGGAGTCCGACGTCTAGGGAGATGATGGGGCTATTGCGGCTGGCTCTGGCTTGAGAACGTTACACAACACAAATTCTAAATGAATCCCGAAGGACAGAAGAATCTCTACTGCCCTAAGTACCATTAAACACAAAACCACAATTCATTCTCCAGACACAGCGGAGAGCAGCAAGCCCAGGGGGGTGATCGAGTGGAGTCTGATTTGGCAGGGGAAAGAAGACTGTACCTTGCAGTTAGGGAGGGGGCAAACTGAGTCAGGAAAGACAGGCCCCAGCCCCACCTCCCGACTCAGGCTCTTCACACTGAGAAAACCACAGACAGACTGCTTCCGCAGCAGCCCAAGTCTGCCCAGAAATGGGACGCGCTGCAGATCTTGCTCTTGTTCTCGACCAAGAGACTGATTCCACCCTGCCTTCCCCATCTATTGCTAAATTGCAGGCTAGATTAGAGAAGGACTCCGGGAGGAATGTCTGTGACAGAGAAGGCCATTGGTGCCTAGTGGCAAAGGGCTCGGTGCACTTTACAAGCAACTGCTGTCTCAGACCTGACAAACTCACTACATCTAATACACCACTTTCATGGTATTTATCCATAAATGGTAGCATGTGAGTTCTCTACTCAAAGCTTGTAACTGATCGACGCTCATAACCATTGCAAGATATGTGGTGGAGTACTATTTAAGGAATAGTGTCACTATATTGAAAATTATGCCCTGGTGGTCTTGGAGTGAAAGTGTATCACCAGGAAATCATACGTCTTGGTAACGGCCCATTCAAGCGGGATGGAGTTGTCACCTCTCCCTAGCTAGCTGGCTATGTAATGTATTGCTCAATTTTTCACCATTGCACCAACCCAGAAAAGTCAATGGAAAACAATCAAAGACAAACAATAAACATCAAAACCACGCGGAAGTGAAAGGGTCACTACAAGCATAAGGGAATGGCCCTGCCTGTGAATATACACAAAAACCTGATTCAGTCTATCACAGTGCGGAAAAAGACACTCTGGATCCATTCACTGAGGAGGTACCCTGATGAGTGGAAGTGCTTCATGAAAACTGGGTCCCAGCTCCTGAGAGCTAGTAAGTGCTGCCAAAGACTGAACTTTGGGGTGAGAATCTACTTTATAGCCTAGGAAAGGTGACTATTACTAAGCACAGGCTGTAGTTCACGTTTTATAAGTAACCGTTTCAATCACATTGGTTTCTAATAGAACTGCTGCTTTCTTAAAATCAGTTTCCATTTGCTTTACTATAATTGCATTCAAGTGCTGTGTGTGATACAGGAGTGATGGGCTACGGTAAAACTGGGGGTCATTGTTCCTTTGAGAATGGAGGATCTGGGATTTCAGTGGTATCTAGTGGTCGGTGCTGGAAACTACAGTGGGGGTTAAAGACCCTGTTGTAATTCATTACAGACAAAGTTTGCAGAGCCACGCTATTTGGAGAAGGATCCATCCACACTTGTGCAGGTTTCCCAGAAGCAAATGCAAACTCAGATCCATTAGAAGGCCTACTCTTGACTGGGCTTAAAATAAACCTGGGTCTTTTATAAGTGATATTACCATTGTCATTAGGGCAAGGAAACATTACACACAGGGAGAAATCCTCTCCCAACGCCTTCACCTGTGGGTGTCACACAATTGCTCACATGAATTGGGGCTTTGTTTATTTTTTTCACCTTCCTCTGATTTAGGAGCAACTTACTTCCCGTTTTGCGTGTACCATAATTACCCGGAAGAGCATGGGGTTATGTTCCCAAGGACTAAGTGGTTGATTGATTAATTATTAGATCTCCATTTTCTCCATTAGTTAATCAGGACTTTGCTTGCAGTCTTCTCAGGGCATGTTCAGACAGGCCCTTTCTGCACTGGATGAGCAATTTGCATAATTCCTACCACTCTGGCCTGGTCCCTAACACATAGTATCATGATCCTGTCAAGCTGAGGAGAGCAACAGAAGAGTAATGTGGACGCAAAGAGTCCCCCAAGTTTACATGGAAAGTCCCTGTGATCAAGGCAGTAGGCCGCTGTGTATCTCTGGTGTAACTGCCTAATTATGCTCTGGTTAAATAAGAAGTCGGCGGCTCAGTGGATGACTCACTGGGCAAAGTTGTATGAAGGGTCAAGCAGACTAGGTAATCCTTTCAGTCCCCTTTGGCCTTGACATCCAGGAATCTCCATAGACTTCAGTGGAGTTACCCCAAGGTTGCATTTGGCCACAAATACACCATGCCTGATGCTCTAGGAATGGAAAGGTCCATTCATCCCATTCTAACAACCCGCTTCCCTCTCCAGCAGTGCACTGGACAGGTGGGTTTTTTTTCAGGACGTCATCACTGTGATATTCCATGCTTCTGAATAGCCCACCTGCATGTCTCCCATTTACCGCAGGTCAGGGAGAGAGGACGAAACACTAGGAATCAAATGGAACAATCTGAGGCAGTGTAGTTCAGTGGGGAGAACACTGGGCTGAGATTCAGGGGTCCAAGATCTGTTCCCAGCTCTGTTGCTGATTCACTTTGTGACCTTGGGCAAGTCACTTCACCTCTTTGGGCCTCAGTTTCCCCTCCAAACCTTTGTAAGCTCTTCGGGGCAGGGGCCATCTCTTACTGTGTGTTTTTGCAGCACTTTGTGCAATGAGTCATAATCCATTCCACCTACATCGTGCTTTCCATCTGTCTTTCTGAAAGCCCTTTACCAAGTCAGGGAAACATCATTACCCTCTTTTAATGGATAGGTACAAATGAGGCAAAGAGACTTCCCCAGGTCACACTGTCAGTCAGTGGCAGAGCCAAAGTCAGAACTCAGGTCTCCTGACTTCCATCCCTGCGCTCTGTCCATTAGACCACCAGGCTTATTGGACCAGTTCCAGGGGCCAGCACAGGATGATGTATTACTCAATGTGCATATTTAATGAAAAGCCAAGATAGTTCATAAATACAACATGGGCTTTAGCAGTATTTAATGTTACACATTAATTAATAATTCTTTAGTAATGTCAAACAGTTGTAGATTTAAAAACTTTATGACCTTTGACAAATTGCTCCTTGGCTTACTAAACTCCTTCAGATTTATACATCTTCCCAAACACTCTCAATCGCAAACAAATTAAATAATGTAGATGGGTTTCAAAAAAAAAAACAAAAAGAGAGACAATTTATTATGTCTTGATTTAATGGGAAATGGGTATATTAAATCACTTCAGCATTTTATTATGTTACTTGATTGATTTCCCTATGGGGCTTTCTTCCAAAATGAAAGCTTGATACAAGGAGGGACAGGAAGCGCTGAGTAAAGAGACGCTGTTGTACAGCTCACATCAAAGTGGTGTTAGCTTTCATTCTTTCATGCCCTGCAAGCTGTGTTTTCTTTCTCTGGACTCTACCAAGTACTCTTTGCTCAGCCTGTCTATGCAGAAGAATTAACTGGCATAACTGTAGCAAAATAAGCTATTATTCTATAGCTAAGCTGGAACATGCCCCCATGTAGAGATGTTATTTGAGAATAAAACCCTTTTTTTCCTGGAGTAGAGTGTTGTGGCGATACAGAGCATTATTCTGCCAGAGGTCTAGTGGAACTGCTTATCCCGCTATGGTTATCCTAGTCAATTTCTCCCTGTAGACAAGCCCTCAGCCAAAACTCCCATGCAAGGCCTTGAAGCCCAAGTTTTGCCTAACTCAGGCAAACTCCCATCAACTTCAAAAGAAATAAGGACTGAGCTGGATGGAAATTTTTCTTGTCCACTTGGCGAGCCCAGACACAGAGCAGAATGTGGGCACTCGAACTACAGTTCCCATGAGGCACCCCAGAAACTCATGAGGACATGGATTAATGTTGAACTGACCTAAAACAAAATGGCTACATTCAGTTCAAGGAACTGAAATACTTTGATGCGGGAATTTGAAAATGTTTTGTTTGGATCCAAAATGAGGAACAGAACATTTGACCTTTCTCAATGGAAATTCATCAGGACTTCCTGCTCTACAAAAAGATGTCAGTCTTTTGACTTTTCATCATGATTTGAGATGGAAAACAAATTTTGAAATATCAGAATTTCTAGAGGGACAGAAATTCCAATTTTCTACCAGCTCTGGTTATTTTATTTTTTGATGGACAGCATTTTCATGGCCATGATTGCCAGAGTAATTTCAGTGCCTCACAAACATCACTGATTAGTTATTCATATCACAGGAGCACCCGTGTTCCCCTGATCAAGTTTAGAGTCCCATTGTGTAAGGCATTATAAACAAACATAGTAAAAACCAGCCTGTCTCAAACAATTTACAATTTAAATAGACAAAGATGGAAGAATGGAAGGATTATTGATCCCATTTTACAGAAGGGTGAACTGAGGCATAGAAGATTAAGTGACTTGCCCATGGTCAAACAAGAAGTCAGTAGCAGAGACAAGAACTGAGCCTACTTCTCCTGAGTCCAGAGGTGTAGTGGAACTGGAATAGTATTTTGACTTTTTTTGTTCCAATCTGGCATAAAAACAAATTTCAGAAATATCAGAATTGTGTGTGTGTGAGTGAGAGAGAGAGAGAGAGAAATTGGTAGACACAAATCCCAGGAAGCAGTGTGCATATGTGTGCCAATATGCATGACTGGGGACAATGATGAGGATAGAGGTAGGAGAAAGAATGCAAAACGTACACTAGTTTGGATCAATGAGCTGTAGGTGGATAAAGATGGTGCTCGGTCTTACCACAACTTTTGTCAGAAGGAGGGAAAGAGACTGTAAAAACAATCAATTTAGAAGAAGACAGAGGCTTTGCATTAACTTGTTAGGTGAATTATTGATTCTCCAATGCCTCGTACAGCCTCCCTAGACAAGATCACTCATCCTGCTCCTCAAATGTATTAGTTATATAAATCTCATGGGACATTCACTAAAGTGTTAGCACTAAATTCGTGGAGGCTGCTCTGCGAGGTGGTAACCTGCCCAAGCCACCAGCGCTTTAAGCTGTTCTTAGATGCTATGGCAGCGGAGCGGTGAAGGAATCCGAATGGCACACACATCCTCTGCAGGTTGGCAAAGGGTCAGCGTTGTCTTTTATCAGCTCCGATAGCCTAATGGCACAGCCAAAATGACTAGGAAAACAGCAGGGCAGAGAAGTCAAGCAAAGAGTGTAATACTGCAGACGCTATGCCAGGAACGGCGAAGATTATTCAGTGCCTCTTTTCTGCTGCAACTTGGCGCTTGTCTTTATGTACTGTGCAGCAGCTGTGCTGCTGTAGCACTTTAGTGAACATATGACTATGTCGAGGGGAGAAGCGTAGTTAATTCGCTTCCCCAAGAGGCAGTTGCTTTGTCAATGGGAGAAGCCCTCCCGTCAACATAGCGCTGTCTACACTGGTATAACTATGTCGTTCAGGGGTGTGAATTTTTCTGAATGATGTCATTATAAGTTTGTAGTGTGGACCTCGCCTAAAAATCTTCCTAAAATGACGGTTCAGTTGTTTGGCAAGGTGCAAAACAGAGCTGGCTGTTTTTGCAGGCAAGCATGATACATACCAGTGGCAATTAGAATGAACTACTAAGGACTTTATGAACAGTTAACTAACTGAGCAGCCTGTAAGCCAGGGACAGTCAGTTATTATCTGTCAAGGTCCACATTTCTTGCTCAAGATATAATCAAGGTCCGGACTCCAGAGAAACATTTTTCATACTGCCAGTGCCCCTGTTCAACGAACACCTACAGTGCTGTGAAATATACCCAGGGCCTATTGCTTATTTGTAGTGCATTCAATGAAAAATAAAAGCAAACCACTGTCTAACCTAAAAATAGCCTCCAAGAAAGAAGTAATAAATTACATTGAGACTTTGAGAAAGTACTTCGATACAATGTTAAACAGATGCAAATATTAGCATTAAAATGTTAGCATAAAATATTAGCATTAAAACACTTTCAGACAACTGGCTTGAGTTCTAACCGCTGATGGAAAGCTGGGGTGGGTAAAAATCCACTCCACCGAATTTTCACCATCCAGCCCGTGCTTCCATAACACGGCTGCAAGCCTCTGGCACGTTCACTCCGAGTCTCCCGTCTTTACACTCCTAACCCAGCCACCTTGGCCATACCCCCTCTCTGGCGCGCACCACCTACCCTTACCGCCGCTATAAGGGGAATAGTCCGGAATCTGTAAATATCCCTGTGGAAGGCAGTCTGCATGTATGTCGCTCCCATGGAAGTGTGTCACCCTCTCCAAGACTGCCCAAAAGTGCAGGGTTCACTCTGCTAGCAGGCCAGTTTAATAAGGCAGATGAGCCCTCCCTGTCAGCATCAGCTCCTTCGGCCATCAGCATCCTGGGAACTTGCTGGCTACCAGGCTTCCTGGGAGGCAAGGCTAAGAAATGGAAGGAGGAAGAAAGTCAATAATGGCAACACAGGCCCAGCAGAGGAAGAATCTGCGTTGGGGTTTGTCACTGGGTGCTATGCAGCATTTGCCAAAGAAGCCAAATCACCAGCAGCAATTATTTCATCTGTCTGCAGTCACTAAAAATACCTAGCGCACAGGGCCTTTCTTCCTTGAGTCAGGAGGCTCTGTGTTCTTCAGTAGGTAGCCAGTGATCATCCTCCACCATATGAAAGTGACAAATTTGGAAGTCAGTTTTCTAGCTGCCGTGGGCAATGCCCTGGGTATTTTGCAGGAGGCTGCAGTAACATTTAGCACAAAGCACCCAGGTTTGGGTGGTAGCTCCCCACAATGGTGGACTACGCAGGCAAAAGGGCTTGCGGTTAAGACCCCGGTCTGGGATACAGGAGAATCATAAATATCAGGGTTGGAAGAGACCTCAGGAGGTATCTAGTCCAACCCCCTGCTCAGAGCAGGACCAATCCCCAACTAAATCATCTCAGCCAGGGCTTTGTCAACTCTGACCTTAAAAACCTCTAAGGAAGGAGATTCCACCACCTCCCTAGGTAACCCATTCCAGTGCTTCATCACCCTCCTAGTGAAAAAGTTTTTCCTAATATCCAGTCTACACCTCCCCCACTGCAACTTGAACAGGGGTCTGTTTTCCTGTATGACGTGGGCAAGTCACTAAGGGCTTTGTCTACACTTAAAATACTTCAGTGACACAGTTACACCATTGCAGCACTTCAGTGTAGACACTCCCTCCGGGGATGCGAAGGCACTACATCCATAGCGCTGTATGGGAAGACAATCCCAGAGTTTCCTCATCTGTAAGGGGTGGGGGGTAGAGCCATGTTTCTTAACCACACAGAGGTGATGAGTAACACTCAGAGATTAGGAGGAGGGAAGTAGATGGCGAAATGTAGTAAGAATCATCTGCATTCAGATAAGGTGGGTTTTAACTGAACTAAACACAATAATGAATAACACATCCAGCGTGGGTATTCCGTGTGTTCTTTTACTACCAAATTCACCACTGCTCTCGCATTGTGAAGATACCATTGAATTTTGCATTTCCGCAGCCATTGTTCTTCCACGGATCCCAGCGCACATTGCAACTATTCATTTCTTTCAGGAGCTTGACAACTCTGATTGGACCCCAAACGCAAGGGTTATAGAAGAAATTCTCCCCAAACTGAAACCCCATGGAACTGACCCCAGGGAATTTAAAACTAAAACAGGAACAGTATTGATGCTATTGTATCACCAAGAGATTAGAGCGGGGCGAAATTTTTCAGATGAATCATTTATTTACTAAAAAATGAAGTACTGGTCAATTCAAAAATGGTGCATGTGACCTGATAAGTTCAGCGGGGGAAATATTTCAGGGTCACCTTCAGAAAACCACACAGGCATGAACCTATAGCCACTGGTCAGGCCACTGCCCTGTGATGTGGGAGACCCCAGTTTGAACCCACACTCCAGAGCAGTGATTTGAACTCAGCTTGTCTGCCTACTCCAGAGGTCCCCAAACTGGGGGGTGTGCCCCCATGGGGGCACAGAGGACCTTTTGGGGGTGCAGCAGGGCCAGCCCCCGTGTGGGGTGGGGAGGGAGCACCACTTAGCCCCTCCCCAGCACTGTTCTGGTCCTGCCTGCAGCCGCATAACTGGCTCCCGGCCCTATGCCTGGCTCCATCCCCAGCCTCAGCACAGCTCCTGGCCCTGCCCCCGCCCCCATCCTCAGCCACTGGCCGTAGCTCTGACCCAAGACATCCCTCCCAGCTGCATCCTCAGCCCCCTACCCCTGTCCATGCCCCCGCCCCGAGCCATGTCCTCACCCCTGGCCCTGGCTTTAGGGGGACAAGGGTGCATAGACAGGGCAAGGGGGGCATAACCCTCAAAAGTTTGGGGACCAAGTGTCCTAACCACCAGGCTATTCGCTATTTTGGGATGGGTGACTCTCAGTCTCTTCTGCTGACGCTGTTCCATTTCGCACAACTGAAATATTCATTGTGCCAAAGAGAGAGAACAACGCTATAGCCTGACACGGGGGATGAGGGAAGATCTTTTATTGGACCAGCTTCTGCTAATGAGAGATGAGCTTTTCCAGAGCTCTACACGCAACTGTGTAAAGCCTGGCATTTAAACTGGGCAGTTGGAGACGTAGATTCAAATCTTCTCTCTGCTTGATTCAGAGGAAGGGGATGAATCCACACTGGCTGCCTCCCAGGGGAGTCTCTTAATCACCAGCCCAGAGAGTCATTCTCTCTCTCTTTGCTCCCATGAATAGATAAGTACAGTATCTATACCAAGTGGATCATCAGCAAAAACTGAGATCAGAATACCCTATAGCCTGGTGGACAGGGCACTCCCTGGTCATACACCAGCTTAGTGACAGCACTCCGGTGGTCTGACTCCTGGCCCAGTGCCCTACGGATGAGATCGGACTGCCTTTAAAGAACTAAGCCTCTCCCTGCAGGGTCAGAACTGACGACATTGCCCCACTGACAATGTGACAATGAAAGTGACTTCATTAGCCAACCTGAGAGAAGCACAAATGAAAAGCATCTACGCTGAGAGAGACACTGGCAATCAAGAGATGATTTTAGTTCTAGCAGGGAATAGCAGGTGTGCAGAGTTGTGTTTCCAACAAATGATTTTTAAGAGGACAGGGGGAAGAGTAATCTCCTCATTTTTATTCACCATCCCAGAGCAACAGGACCCTGTTTGCGCTGAAATGATCAGCACAAAGATCAGGACATAGGCCAGTGACTCCGGGGAACTCACCAGGCAGGAGGAGAGGGAGATGCAGTCAACAGCAGTCAGATCCAGAATGGCCACTTTAGGGCTGCAGCTGTTTGTCTTGTCCAGATTTAAAGGGGCCAACCATTAAATATGCATGCTGGGAGTGCGCCAGAGAACAGGTAATGACAGTGAAATAAGCTCCCAGAGGGGAGTTCTTCACGAGGGCCTGGGATTTGGCTGCTCATTGTTCCAAGCTGGGTAACATGTGGCCTTTCCTTTAATATAATAAACTTCTAAGACACTTTTTGAATGTCAGCTGCTGCCGGTGATTCACAGATTCCAAAGCCAGGAGGGACCATTGGGATTAGTCTGACCTCCTGTCTCATCAAAGCTCTCCCTCACTGAGTCATAAAGCAGGGCTTGAAAATTGTTCCCAGTACTGCCCTCCTGAGAGCAAATCCTACCAGCCCAGGGAAAAATTATGTGGGCTGCTACTTCTCTGGGTCATACCCCTTCTAATCTCCTACCCCCTCCCATTTATCATTTCTGTCTCCCTCCCTCTGATCAAATCAATTCTCCCTCTCACACACCCACCCACAAGTCTAGACAGACATATTTTGGGCTCACCTCCTAAATGTCAGTTCTCGTACACGTACAGTTTGGGCTCCCCTCTGAAATATGAGAAGCCCAGGATCTTCTCCTGCTCTAATTTGCATTCTGGGCTTACTCCCATGGCCTGTTAATGAACGGGCTCCCCCTCTTATCTGCCCTGCAGGAGCCCTTAGAGTTTCAAAGCAGGGATCAGGACCCTGTTGTGCTGTTTGAAAGCTCCTGACCCTGATTTAGCTTTTTGATAGCTCCTTGTGTGTCTGCTTTTTAAACCATTCCGAACGTGACAGAGCGGGACCTGCTAACAGGGAACTCACTTGTGGCAAAACTCTGCCTGTAGGGGAAGGGTTTTGTAATAAAGGGGTGAGAACCAGCCCCAGCAATCTGGTCAGGGCCAGTCCAATTAGTTTCCCTGGAGAACAGTGTGGTTGAGGGAAGCTGGGGCTGATTACTAGACCAGTCTTAGCTGGGGAGAATTAAGGAGCTAGTTAACCCATTCACCAGAAGAGTAATAAGGCAGGACATGCAAAGGAGGTAATGAGGAGAGAGTGGGTGATGCTGGCTAGCAAGGCCAGGATAAAGGGAGACCTTCCCCACTGCCCCCGGAGAAAGAAGGGTAATGTTTGTATGTGAGTGAAAATCGAGTTGCTGCACAGGACTGTGAAGGGGAACTGAGTGGGATAACACAAATAAACTACATGTTGGGGTCAGAGAGTGGAGGTTTACAGCCGTTTGTATGAGAAGATAGGAACAGAGGGCTGTGCCCTGTCCAAGGGTGTTAAAGTCCCACATTGCTTCAGTGCATTATTATTTATGACAGTAGCACCTAAGAGTATCAAACCCCTTGCGCCAGGTGCTGTACATATGCATAGGCCTAATCTACACATCAGCTTGCACAGGCTTCATTGCGTGGTTCTAGTTATACTGACACAAGCACCCTGTGCAAAGTCTTATTCTGGTATAAATGTGGCTTATTTAGCTTGACCTGCTCCCAATCAAGGTAATAACACTACCTAGCTCTCATACAGCGCTTTCCCACAGTAGATCTCAAAGCACCTAACTGAGGAGGTGAGGATCATTAGCTAGACAGAAAAGAGGCTGGTGGAAACCAAAATAAGAGTGTCACATGACTGTTTGCACCCGTTTCACTCAGTTTAAAATCCCCCCTTAAATTAAACCCGTTCAGCTCTGTGTGTAGACGAGCCTGTAGTAAGAGACAGCGCTGCCCCACTGGGGTCACAGTGAGAGGCCCAGTTCCATATTTCATTTGCTTAAAGTTAGGCCCATGTTTAAGTACCTAGCTGAAGCGGGGCCTAAAGAGACCGGGCATTTCATTATCTGCACTTTGCAGCTAGGAAACTCTGAGGCCTAAGTTCCCTCTAAGCTGCGCAGCCGCACAGCAGCCTAGCAAGGGCCGCGCAGGCAGGGAGAGGTGCCCTGGCCTGGCCCTGCCAGAGCTGCTGCGGCTGTTGAGAGGTGCTTCTCCCCGGGCCCCGAGCTGTCATGAGAGAGAGCTGGGGGGAGTCCTCTCTCCCTGCTACAGCCCCGGGGCAGCCTGCACCACAAACCCCTCATTCCCGGCCCCACCCAGAGCCCGCACTTCTCCACACCCAACCCTCTGCCCCAGCCCAGCGCTCACTCCTGTACCCCAAACCCCTCATCCCTGGCCCCACCCCAGAGCCTGCACTACTCTGCACCCAACCCTCTGCCCCTGCCATAAGCCCTCTCCTGCATTCTGTACCCCTCATTCCCAGCCCCACCCCAGAGCCTGCACCCCCAGCTGGAGCTTGCACCTCCTGCAACCCAACCCTCTGCCCCAGCCTTGAGAACCTGTCCTGTCCCACAAACCCCTGATCTCTGACCGCACCCCAGACCCTGATCCCCCACACCCCCCAACCCAGCTGTGTTTGGTTCCACAGCCAGCATCGGGCGGTAGGAGTGCCCTGAGCATGTCTTCCGTGTGCCACCCCAGAACGCTTCCCATCATAGCCCTGCAGCTGCCGGCTGCTTCTCGGCTCTGGAATGTCTGAGCACAGTAGATACCTCCTGCAGCCAAGGGGGTCTGATCCCCAGAAACTTGACTAGAACATCTGGTCAAATAGCTCCACCTGCCCCTGGGATGGGTGGCAGGACCCCTCTTTGCCCCCTGCAGCTTCAGGAAACAGGGCCTAAACATCTCATTATTTGCTGTGGATAGGAGGCCACTTTGGGGACCCACATCTCATTGCTAGTGGGGAGTGGCTGTTGCAATGGCAGCTCGCTCAGTCTGCTCGCTGAGAGCAACTGCAGCCAGACCCCAAGCTGGGTGACTTCTCCTCCCCATCCTCCTGTGCTGGACCAGAGCCGTGGAGGGAGGCGTGATGTAACCCCCGTTTTGCAGGGGGGGTTCGTGGTATTCCAGAGGGATTATCTTGTTTCCCTGTGATTAGGATGCCCTGGTGAGGCCTGAGAGTGACCTGCAGGGCTCGGGAAGCTGCTGTCCTTGGTGCTGACGGGAAGGACGTGCAGCCTGGACAGGAAACCACCTCCTTTCCCAGCGCCTCTCTAAGGCCCTTTTCGCTTCTCAGCAGTTTCTGCTTCTGGGATTGTTTCCTTTGGCCTCCAGGTGCAACACTGAGCCTGGGAGAGCCGGCATGGCCCTGCCCACCCTGACCCCCTCTGCTATCTCTCACTCGGATCTATTATTCTTATTCTGGGGAGAGAGAGCACTGGCTGGTGCTAGACAAGAGCTGAAACTCGGTGATCACAGTGGTCCCGTCTGGCCTTGGAATCGCTGGATCTCTCTTGCCTGTGTCCAGATCCAGCTCACACCCCACTTCGGCACAGACAGCAGGGGCCCGTCTCCCCTTCTGTGCAGCCTGGATCTGGCCTCTGCCTCGCCGCTGTTCCTTGCTTTCATGTGAGCGGCGGCCTTGTGTTTGCCGCTGCCGGGTTCAGATAATGCCCCCGCCGCTCTCCTTTCAGACACGGCTTCTTGTGGGGACCGCGCGATGGCGTTAGGCCGGCCGCTTGCTCCTTCGGATCCCTGGGAACCTTTAGCTGCAGCTCCCAAGGGGAATCCAACCAGGCTTCTTCCCACAGGAAATATACTCACGGCAGCAGAAGTGCTGGGAGGTTTAGAACATGGAGGGGCATGATATGGGTGGGGCAGATGCCTCCCCGTGCTCCTTGAGCCCCTGCGTAGAGCTAAGGGGGAACATGACCCCGGATCACAAGGGGTCTGGCTTGCACAGCCGATGGTACTCAGCACCCTATGGGACGGGTACCTGTGCCCCAGCCCTGCCCCTGGGGCTGCTGACCTCCAGCTTTGGAAAGGGGGCATGAGGTTCAATGTGCCCCCTCCCCTCGCCCCAGGCCCTCTGCACGCGCCAGCACTGCCCTGAGAGGATGCTCCTCCAGCCGCCTGTTTACTCCCTGCACCTTCTCCCCTCCACCCCGCCAGGCAGCTCAGCGACCCGACAGTGCCACCTCTGGCCCCCTAGCAGCAGGACACGCTGGCCAGGTGATAACCAGGGAGGGCTGTGCCCCTGGCCAGCAGCGCAGTGGCCCTGTGGAATACCACAGGTCAGGGTCGGCTCGCTGAGTTAGGCTGGATGTGCTGGGGAGCTGCCTTGGCCCTGTCGTGCTGCTTACAGACCATCCTTTGGCAAGTAAAACTGGGAGATGGTTTCTAAAAGAAACCCATTTGGGGCAGGGCCACCAGACATCGAAGCGCGAAAGCTGGAAACAGGCAGAACTGAGGCGGGCAAGGGGGGAGATGAGAAAGAGGGAGGCTGCTATTTTCAGGCCAGGCGCTAGTTGTAAAGTAATCATCTTCCGAACACGGCTATTTTTCTGGCTCTGTGCCCTCGAGCCAGCAAGAAGCGGCTGTGTTTTCTATTCCAGTCACACTGAATGCTTCTTACCAATCTATCCATCTTAATCAGAGCCTACCAATGCTTGCAGTCCCCCCGTGACGGACGGCTGGTAGGGAACAAGTGAGCGGGGGTGGGGGGAACATGTACGCTGGGGGGAGCTGCTATTCAATAAGGAGGATTTCAGTGTGAACCCAAAACACCCCCCAAATAACCCAGCGCCTCTTCTCCCCTGATTCTACAGGGAGGATCCTTTGGGTGAAGGTGAAAGGAGTGGGAAGGTGAAAGGGAGGATGGGAATGAATGCCAATCGCACTGTCAGGTAGGGACACGCACCGGCGAGCCCTTTCTGGGAAACCCGAGGGAGCAGCGTCTACGCTGCTAAATGCTAAAGACCTTTTGCTCATTTCATTTGTATTCTGATGCTGCTGCAGTGGCCGGACAAAACGCCGCCCACGTCAACAATTTCCCAGACTCCCTCTCTCGGTTCCCCCCTTCCCACGGCTTCCCCCCCCCCCACGCCACATCCCCAGCACATGGCAACCATAGCATCCTGCAGAGGGGATTTCGCTTCTGGAGCGACTGCAGCTCGGGGACTGGAATGACCCTCCACCTCCCACCCCACCGCTGCCTCCGCAAGCCCTGAACTGCCAGGTTTAATGAAGGGCTGGCTGGGGAGAGCTTCAATCCTCACCAGAGAGGGGACAGATGCATTCAAACAAGGCTCCATAAAGGTTATTTACTCCACACACTCTGCAATCCCATACATGGCACACTGTCACCTACAGTCATGCACACACACAAACATACGTGTGCATGGAACATGACACTGCCAGGCACAACACACGCGCACCTGAATATGCACACCACTCACATGCGACACAACACATGCACACACCATTCACCCGCACCATGAAACACACACAATACAAATCCATCACTGTTCACCCATAACACGCATACATACACCATTCACATGCAACATAAGACATGCACACACCACTCACCTGCACCATGAAACATGCAACACAAAACGTGCACACACCACTCACCCACACGATGAAACACACGCACATGGAATGCAATATTCACACAGACTGCGCACACCACTTTTGCAAGATGCAACAACACATCCACTCCCTGTTCACACAACACACATCAAAACATACACATGCTCACCCCACCCATATGCAACACAACACACCCCACTCACAAGCGCGCATACTCTTCTCAGACAGCCAGATCGTGGAACTCCAGAACTGAGGGGTTTCAAATGACATGTATTAGCAAAGCCTTTATAATCAATCAGTACTTACACTGTATGCGGCACGGTACACTGTACTCCCCTCAAACGTCACCTTCAAAAATCAGATGTCCCTGAAGCCCCGAAATGTACGTTTTTTTTCTGCTCAAAAAGCACAAGTGGTCAGGAGCTTGGTTTACACCTTTTCCTATGTATAACATGTCTCCAGAAGCACTGCTAAGCAGGGTTCAGATAGAGTGTAGATATTTAGCTGGGAACAAGAGTCTGTTTCTTCCTGGTGCAGGGCATAATCCAACTTCTAAATCTTGTGGGCTAGGAGGAGATGTTCCCTGGGGGCAGGTTCCTTACCTCTTCCTCTGAAGCATCTAGTATAGTCACTGTCCTACATTTCAGTGCCCTACGACGATGTTTGGCTCACTGCCAGACAATTTCCCAGCTCTCTCATCAATATGTCCCATCAGCCGGAGCAAGACAGGTGAGCTCTTTATGACTCAACTTCTCCACCTGCACAATGGGACCAGCCTCTGCTGTCCAGGACATTTTTTCAGCCAAAAATTAAATTCTAGATGAAAAACTAAAACAAAACCCCAAATCTTGAAAAGTTTCGGGGATTTTTGACTCTAGCGAGCTGATCAAAATGTCTCTTCAATCAAAAGTTTTCATCAAAATATTGCCATTATTTGGAATGTTGAGACACCAGTTATTTGGTGGTTTTTTCCTGCATCATTTTTAATGCAAGTTTGGCCAGCTCTAATCCTTTCACAACAGCACTGTAGAACTAGTAATTAATGATGGGACCTGGTGAAAGGTGTAATTTTATTAATTAATGTATTATTATTTCATGCTTCGCACTTCTTTTTCCTGCTAAGGGGATTTCCCTCTGAGTAACTTTGGTCCCAATTCATCAAGACACTTAAGCATGTGCCTAATTTTAGGGACATCTCCATTGGGCATTTCTTTCAGCGCTGTGTAGAGTACATATGCTCCATATGCCTCCAGCACAGGTATAAACAGCAGCATATACTGTGAGCTACTGCTTAGGTGAGCGGAGAGATATGATACTGAGGAGGGATATGACGGATATCAGGGAGGATATGGACCAGCCAGAAACCACCAATGAGAGAATGCTTTAAATTAACACACATCCATCTGAGGGACTCTAAGGCACCTCTTGCATGTTAAACAGCATCTCTTCAACAAATCCACACTCACCATGGCCCTGGTTCGGCAAAGCACTTTATAATAATACTTAGCTCGTATTCAGTGCTTTTCATCAGGAGATCTCAAAGCATTTTACAAAAGAGGTGAGGATCATTACTTCCATTTTACAGATGGGGAAACTGAGGCAGGGGGAGATGGTCCACTGGCTTAAGTCCGTCCCTCTTCAACAAGCCATGTGCTTAAGCTCTATTGAAGTCCATGGGACTTAAGTATGAACGTAAGTGCTTTGCTGAACAGAGAGGGACTGATGAATTGGGGGGCCAGGCTAACATGAGGGAATAGCTGGCCAGGCACCACAGGAAGTGACTCCACTGAATGGGATGGGGGGTAATTTACTCTTACGAAGAACAAGATGGGCGGGGAAGGAATTGTGGGTTTCTGAGTCACCATTTGTTCCGTGCTTTGCTCTGGGGGCACTGCCCCTTACTCACAGCGGACTTTTAAATTACAATCTAGCCCCTAGAGAATCTGCAGCCTAAAATAACCTCTGAATTCAACCACATTTGCAGAAAACAGTTAACTGCAGGATCAAAGAGCTAGCGAGTCAATGTGGGGGGGTGAAATAATTTTTTCCTCCCTTCCTGTCCTGTGGGCGGCCTTTTCAGAAAGCGCCGCAGAAGGGTCGCTGGGGAAGGTGTTTGGGGAAGAACAACGGGAACATGAAAGCAGCTTTACAACAGTTTTCAGTGGCTAAATCAATTTGCTACCACATGACTAGTGCACAACTCAAGGCTGTGTTGTCATTCAGATCTCACCGCAACAGTGGGTCTGCTCGGCACTTCAATGGAACACCCGGGGCTTAAATTCTTATACAGAGTATTTCCTGGAGTCCTCTCCCCCCATGCACTCACCCCACAACATGCTGTAAAAACTCCAGAGGGATTGAAAATATTTACCAGAGCTTCAACTGAATTTAAGCCCTGGGAACACCTAAGATGCAGGAAATAATATCTGTGCTTATGTTCTTTTGAGGGCTTGTCTACACTTAAACCGCTACAGTGTAGAAAAAGAGTCTTGTAGCACCATATAGACTAACAGATGTTTTGGATCATAAGCTTTCGTGGGCTAAGACCCACTTCATCAGATGA